>CP092874.1:26707135-26900268 GCA_030710605.1 Cordylochernes scorpioides
TCACAAGTTTGTCAGCAGATTGTTTATGTCCCACATTATCTCCGTCTTTTGTATACTCGTTTCTTCCCCTTTATTATTCATATATATATACACTCATGGACAAAACTCAAGGAAGTTGTACCTTTCAGCATGTATATCGGGATTCAGACAATAACTCTGAAAGATATTACAGTGACCTTTATTGAAGACACACGAGATAATCAAGTGTATATACACTCATAGACAAAACTTAAAGAAGTTGTACCTTTGGGCATGTATATCGGGATTAAGACAACCCTGAAAGATATTACAGTGATCTTTATTGAAGAAACATGAGATAAACAAGTGTGAACAAAATTGTACACTCATGGACAAAACTTAAGAAATTTGTATCTTTTAGCATGTATATCGGGATTCAGACAATAACTATGAAAGATATTACAGTGACCTTTATTGAAGACACACGAGATAACTAAGTGTGAACAAAATTGCCTCTGTCTCCTTAAAAAAAAAAGACGACCGGCGATATTAAAACTTTTCATTTCCTTAATTTTTGTTCTTGTGAGTTTATGTGTATATAAATAAGAATACTAATTACTATAATGTTTTAGGTGAGAGATATAATGAGTGTTAAAAAGTCACGCTTCAAATTCTTTAACATTTTTTGATAATCTGAAAAATCTTCTGCAACTTTTCCTATCAATTTTCGAAATACATTTTACAGAAAATTACAGATCAATGTATAAAAAATATTTCTTAGGATTTGCTTAAGCCAAAAAAAAAAATCATACAAATAATATTATCAATTAATAACTGAAAGACAAACGCTATTTTCAAAATATAACATAGCTATTAAAAACAGACGATTTAAAAATATCAAACGATTTTTTTTAATAAGAGAGAGAAGAGTTGATATTATATTCAAAAACGCAAAATGAAGCTCTACTAAACGATATAAAAAAAAAACTACCAAACAAATAATTAAAAAAAAAAACACTTAAAAAATTCTCTATGAGATATAATATTATCAGACGATTGATAAGGTGATGATGATAAGCCCACTCAGTGAGAGAGTAAATATGTCTAGAGGACCGAGTCATTCTCTCTCTAAAGGAAATGTCACAATCTTGACACTTTCACATAAATAGGATATACCAACAGTCCATTTCGAAATTCGGTCACCCTGGAAGATATATCAGAAGATTACAATATTTCAAGGCGTCAAAAGATATACGACGACTTTTTAGGGCTAGAAAGTGGAAAGGGGGAACATTTTAAGGTCCATTATTGGCGTTTTCAGGTGTTGATGCAAAAAAGTGGTTTATGACAGGGCCATATTTCATAAAAAATACTTTATTTCAACAAGTTATTTTATCAAAATATATTCAATTATATTTTAAAACAAATAAAGCTTCCAGGGCTAAGTTTCTTATGCAACTTTTTTATTTACAAGCTTTCGGACTTTTCAGTTCTTCAATAGGATTATCATGTTAATAAATTAATGATAAATACTATGGAAGGCTGGGTTAAATCTTTTGGTTTTCGACCACTACGACCCGGGTTCGATTCCCGTATTGGACACTTTTTTCTGTTAAAAAAAAATGCTCCAATTGCCCTCGATTCTTGCAAAAGTCCAACCCCACCAGCGAGTGCAAGTAACCAAACGGGGCTCTGGCACATTTGTAAGTGCAAAGTCGAACTGCTTTTCACATGTGTAGACATGTGATGCGCTTACAGTAAAAGCAGTCGCCAACTTCTACCCACCATGATTATCATGGCCTGTACCACGTGTACTAGGGATAAGCAAAAAAAAAAAAAAACTATTTTTATCGTAAAGATAGAGGCTGCTTGGCCGGCATTCATATTTCTTGAAAATAAAGATACTTCTGTCAGTGAAATCTTTTTATTACCTCGACGTTTCGACAAAAAACTTTGTCTTTTGCGAGTTAAATATATATTTTTTGACTCGTGCTTTAGATGTTGTACAAAATTTGGAATATCGCGTGAGAAACGCCCTTGGAACCTTAAATAATTTTTAACACCTTGCCAAATGTTTTAATTTTTGTTTGCTCCTGACGAGGACAAAAAGTTTTTTTGTCGAAACGTCGAGGTAATAAAAAGATTTACTGGCTGAAGAATCTTTAATTTCAAGAAATACTTATGATGTGGCAATTCCACTTCAATATTCAAACTTACTTAGTTGGGTGTATATACCTCTCCGCACATTTTCTTGGATTACCTGAAGAAAAGCGTTTTGCTTGAAAGCTTGTATTTTCAATAAAAAGAAACTCACCACGTTATATTTTCGTTTTCTCTTTTAACTTATGATTTATTGAGAGAAAAAATATATTACAGTATTTCTGTGTGAAAAACAACTTTTTGAAAATATACGTACAGCATGGTGGATGATAGGTGCTGGTTGAATGATATCTCGAGACTTTAATTATATTTAAAAACACTTTTGTATTCATTAATGGACATCCCGGGTAGTTGGCGACTTCTGTACGCTCCATGAACCTAGGTTACTTAAATAAATAATATTCATTAAGAAAAAGGAATCTTCTGAAAGTGTACAACTGAAAGTTGGTGATGGTTTGCGCCATCTATCAGAATAAATATCAACTAATCGCTGATTTTTATTTATTCCAGAATACTTGGTCACCCACACACACAAATACCCATTCTTGATTAAACAAAAAAGCTAATCACGCACGCGTTTCGGGCTGTTGGCCCTCATCAGTATGATGCAGGTTGTACCTCAAGGATCAAAGTAGCTGGTCTTAAAGGTTTCCTGAAAAATAAAGGAACGGATATTTATATATATAAAGACAAAATTACAATTTCACTTATATATTCTAAAAGATACAACTTTTCTTCATTTTTCAATTCACATTTAGAGTTAAAAAAAAAAAAAAAAAAAAAACACTTTTGAGTATGCAAATACAAAAAAAATTGCATATTTGCATACTAGCAAGCTACAAAATAGTTGAACAATTTTGAGATAATTGCGTTATTTAATACAACGGTTTAGACTGGCTCCTTCCAAGTTTTTAAATAAATGTAAAAAAGTATATATTTTTAAGTATAAAAAAAAAAAAGAAAATAGAAAATTTAAAAATCTATGAAAATATAAATTAATAATGAGTTTGAAAAATGCTTTGCTAATATAGTAAATTATAAAATTTCCAACGTGTACCATTCGCTCTTTATGCAAAAATACTACACGCAAAATATATATATATATTTTTAGTTTATACAAAAATGTAATGTCTTGATAAAGGTTGGCGTTCAGCCAACCGAAATATTGGCAAATAAATCTTTTATTCAATCCAATATATGTCTTTTTATTATCTAAACAAATATATGTATAATAATAAAATACTAGAAAAAAAAAAAAGATGGCCCATGGGGGGATCGAACCCACGACCTTCGCGTTATTAGCACGACGCTCTAACCAACTGAGCTAATGGGCCTCTATGGTAAATTGTAATAATTTTGTATTTTATTGATTGATTCGAGTGTACTTATTACTATGTAATACAGTAGAACTTGGATAATTCGAACTTCTTTAATTCGAAAACCTCTTTAATTCGAATATTTATCTTGGTCCCTAGAATTTCCTATAAATAGAATTTCCGTTTTTAATTCGAATTTTTGGATAATTCGATTTTTTTTATGGTCCCTTGGGGTTCGAATTATCCAAGTTCTACTGTATTATAATGCATAGCGCGCCATCTGTTATGAATATTCGAAACTATTATAGACGCGTATGATTCCTTTGAAAATTAAACATTATCTACTGCCCTTACTGCAATGGAAAAATTAAAGGGAGGGCCTGTCTCATCAGTGGTGAACCCTCCCAGCGGTTTCGCCAGTTTAATCTACCATACACCTGTTATATTGTATTTTTGGAACTTCCTTTTATAGTGATACTGATGCTAGACTCTTGGAATGGGTATTTTAGATGAACTATGGATATAAGATTTGAGGACAGTAGAATTACATATAATTATAAATATATTGTCGCGGAGATAAATAAAGCAAGGGAAATTTTGGGGATAATTAATTTATTATAAATGGTATTTACCTTTTAGTTCTCCAATAAAATTATTTACAAGAGGTATTTATAGGGAGAACAACTTACCCCAAGGTAAAGATAATAATAATGAGCGTCGTCAGCCACCGAGGCGTTTTCCTTATTTACATATAAGATTCCGAGAACCCCTCACAACTGTGGTCGTCCTTCGGGGTCCAGGGATGATTGACAGGTGTCCCATCTGGATGGAGCTTCTTGACAATATAATAATTCACCACTGATAAGCCAGGCCCTCCCTTCAATTTTTCCATTGCAGTAGGGACAGTAGAAATTGTTTAATTTTTAAAAGAATCATACGCGTCTATAATAGTTTCGGCTATGTAATCTATAGATAAAATTTGTAATAATTATTTTTGCCAATATGTTTCTTTTCACATATCAAATATTATCTTTAAAGACCTTATTGTAAACCATTTTCCCAGTAGACCTTTATGACCAAACTTTTTCTCTAAGTTATAAATGTTACATTTCTCTATTATACAATTTCTTGTAATTATATGGATACACCTCTACACACCTATAGATCGTTATTTCTCTTTAAAAAATAGATTTCGATTTTTGTTTAAAAAAAAAGAAACATTCGCGGTATAATTGCAAATTTCGTTTTACAATCATCAGCCATGTTATATTGTATTTTAAATGTGTTATAAGTTACTTTAAATATTATTTACGAACGGAAAAATACGTCCAGGGTAGCCTAGTGGACATGGCACCTGCCCGGTAAGCAGAAGGTCGTGGGTTCGATTCCCGCCCCTGGACACTTTTATTTTTCCGTTTGTCATTACTCTTCACAATTCATCCTATCATACTTCATCCTTAGAGTTAGAGGTGGTCGTTATTTCTCTTTAAAAAATAGATTTCGATTTTTGTTTAAAAAAAAAGAAACATTCGCGGTATAATTGCAAATTTCGTTTTACAAACTTTGTGTGTGTGCAATGATAAAAGTTATTGAATAAGAGGGCATGGCTCATCACTAGTAAACCCTCTCAGTGGTTTCTACAAATGAATCTCTAGCCCGCTCTACTATTATATTTGTTTTATCCTAGAAGGTTGGGAGGTAACCAAGAGTGAGGTGTCGCTTCACTGAGGCAAAACGGACTCCAGTAATCTCGTTTATTAACATCAATTGACTGACTGCTGGTAGCTAAAAACTGTCTCTATTTATATACAAAATTCTATGAAAACCAATATGCAAAACAGGATATTTGCATATCCATAATTCAATATGCAAATACACTACAGTATTTAATTGGTTTTCTTATATACTCTGTATTTTCTAAGGTAGTAAGTTTAGTGGTGTTTAGTGAACCTATGGACATAAGCTTATAGGTCTGTAGAGGTACATATATAGTATTACAAGAAATTGTATAATAGAAAGGTATCATGGCTACATTTACAAATTCACTTAGAGAAAAAGTTTGGTTATACTTTGGTCTACTAGGAACATGGTTATACGTATACTACAAGCGAAATAACGTTATATGCGGGAATTTATGTGTTATATCAGTGATCTGCTCTTGACGAAAAGCCTATAATGTTGTTGTCGTGTCAAATGAAGAGCCTCAGATGTCTCCATGCATCTCTATCACAGCAGTCGCAATGTCCACTATCTTGGGTGTGTAAAGCTGCTGCTCTGGGTCTATGTCAATTTTCTGCAAGGCTGCGGCCATTGCTCTTCATTTGGAAAATGGGTGCCGTTGCCACGTTAGTCACCTTGGACCAGAATTTGGTCAAATATTTCAAGGGTCCAGGGGGGACCGCAGGGAGGTGTGGTCGGACTTCTTCCCCCAAAAGCCTATAATATTAACACTTTAAGAAGCACCACACATTGAACATAAAAAAAAAAGTTGTAATCTAGATTAAATCATAAATATGATTTTTTGTGTGTTCCATGTGTGGTGCTTTTTGTATAATGATGATAGGCTTCTAGAGCAAGAACAGATCATTGATATAACACATACAAAAATTTCAAAAGACAATTAGCAATAATTATCGTAAAAAAACGTTATTAGCGGGAATTTTCTAACAAAGTTTTACTGTCTATTCTATTAATTAGCCAAAAGAAGGCACCTCTCCCTTTATAAATGCATTAAAACATTGTAATTTTCGATCTACTCTGCTCAAATTGCATTGGTGATTATGTCGTCAAACCAGCATTGACAAACTACAACAAAACAATCCTGTGTTAACAGGACCCTAGAATCTATACATAGAGTGTGTCTATAAATAATCTAGGGGTCGGTGGAAGGATGGTCTAAACCGTTGGTTTTCGACCGCTACGACGCGGGATCAAATCCCGCAATGGGCACTTTTTCTAATAATAAAAAAAATAAAAAAATTGTTATAATGACTCCCGATTCTTGAAAAAAGCCCAACACAACCAGCGAGTGCAAGTAACCAAACGGACCTCTGGTACATTTGTAAGTGCAAAGTCGAACTGCTTTTTACATATGTAGATATGTTATCCCTAGCAGGGATATCGAGTTTTGTGTGTTCCAAAAATCACTTTATTAGGTACCGCTCAAAAAGAACAACCTAGTTTATGATATTTACAACAATGAATAATATATGAAGGTTATTCACATATTAAACAAAATGTTAACGTGGGATTCAATCCCGGTTGATGACTGTCAGGAATCGAGGGTGTTATCCACTCGTTCACCGACTCTCTTTTTTTTTTTTTTGACAATTAGAACACTTTTATTGACTTCTTAGTCAATATTTACATGAAAAATATCGAAGGAATTATATACAATCAGTCAGGTGTTCTTCCCCACCGCGATAGTGTCCAGGCGATGACGGGGTCTTCGATGGTCTGGCCCAGTCCGACCTGGATGAAGTATCGGTTGATTCTTGATTTCGCCGATGCGAGGATGGCCAGCTCGTCTTCTATCAATAATATAAATGAACCCAGCATAAAAATGTCAATAATTATTCATACAATGTAAATGTTATCTGGGATTCAGAAATTCATTCACCGTTGGTTAGAAGAAACGTTTATGGGGGTCGTTGGAAGGCTGGTTAAACCATTTGGTTTTAGACCACTACGACCCGGGTTCGATTCCCGCATTGGACACTTTTTTTCTGTTTAAAAAAATGCTCCAATGGCCCCCGATTCTTGCAAAAGTCCAACCCCACCAGCGAGTGCAAGTAACCAAACGGGGCTCTGGCACATTTGTAAGTGCAAAGTCGAATTGCTTTTCACATGTGTAGACATGTGGTGCGCTTACAGTAAAAAGCAGTCGCTAACTACCCACCATGATTATCATGGCCTGTACCACGTGTACTAGGGATAAGCAAAAAAAAAAAAAAAACGTTTATTTATTAATTTATGTACATGTAAATTATCTTATTCCTTTTAGCCATACAAAACTATAGCAAGTTAGACATATATAGTATTATTCCTATTTAAAACATTTACTCATTTTTAATTTACATTTCATAGAGTAATTTAGTTTTTTAAATTATTTAATTAAAGAAAATATACACCATAATTATATTATTTACAACATTTTTTCAGATGCGACATACACCTTTATCTCCTTCAATATATTCCATATATAGGAAGTTGGATCTATACAATGAAATATTTCATTACATACTCTTAGGAAATTGAAAAAAAAAGAGTGGTGTAAACTGTTGATTATATCTACAGACAAGATCCAGGATCTAATCCCACAATGAACTTTTTTTTTTCTAGACAATTTAAATAATTTTATTGATTCTTTCAATCAAATTTTACAAAGGTGGAAAAACAAAAGAGTGAAAGGGTATATAAAGTGTAAGGGAATATATATATAGTTGTGTACAAATGTTTTCAGCAAGGATGGCTTCCCTACCTTGAGAGAGTCCTCCTCCAGACAAGGTCTTCACTCCTCAGTTCCACGCCGAGAAGTACCTATAGATGTGTGTCTTGGTAGACGCAAGGATGGTCAGGGCGTCATCGTCTTTTTTTTTTTCTAGAGAAAATCGAACCAATAGCCTCTGATTTTTGCAAAAGTCAAACCCCACCAGTGAGTGCAAGTAAACATACGGTTCTCCGATACACTTGTAACAGCAAAAATCGAATTGTTTTCGATACCTCTAGACATGTAGTTTACTTACAGTAAAACATTCAGCTATTTACCCACCATGATTATTATGGTTTGAATCACATCTACACTCATGCATAAAGCTTAAGAAAATGGAAAGTCTTTAATGTCGCCGGTCGTCTATTATTATTATTTTTTTATAAGGAGACAGAGGCAATTTTGTTTACACTTGGTTATCTCGTGTCTTCATTAAAGGTCACTGTAATATCTTTCAGAGTTATTGTCTCAATCCCGATATACATGCTAAAAGGTACAAATTCCTTAAGTTTTGTCCATGAGTGTATTTTGGATATATACCGCAATTTCTGATTCCACACTAGCCTGTTCAGTGATACGCTAACCATGACGTATGTACAAAGGAACGTGTGGCCACTGGACATACGTCGGACCTGGAGGCTGTTGTTGGGTGCTGCGCTGTCTGAGATACAGGAACTCCATCTATGCTTAACACAAAGCAATACCGCGCCATCTATACATATAAAATGAAAGGATTTAAAAGCACGAGTGTTTCTTTTATTATGTATAAAAGAAACACTCGTGCTTTTAAATCCTTTCATTTTATATGTATAGATGGCGCGGTATTGCTTTGTGTTAATTTATGCCTAACTGGCCTTGTCTTTATTGTTTGTGGAAGAGCATTGCTCGATGCAAATATTTGAATGTAATTCTACTGTCCTATAAGCCTATGTCCATAGTTTTCTTGAAAACCATTTCTGAGATTCCATCCTTCAGTGCTGCGTATATAAGCAGAATCGTCCAATACAGTATTAGAGCTCCGAGAAGCGGTCTGGTGGATTAAATTGGCGAAACCGCTGGGAGGGTTCACTACTGATGAGCCAAGCCCTCCCAATATATTTTTCATCGCAGTAAGGGCAGTAGAAGTTGGTATTATGTATAAAAGAAACATTCGTGCTTTTAAATCCTTTCATTCCATCTATGATTCCTTTCTTCCAGTGGTTATCTGTATAAGACCGGGGGTCTTAATAAAGCTTTGTGTGTGTGTGTGTGTGTATACCGCCATTTACTAATCGCGTATTTCGTTTTGTGTTTGATAAAATGGGATTCACGAAAGCTTGTAAAGTCAAGAATAAATGTTAGGTGTTAGTCAGTACAGCCAATAGGGTGCTATCACAGTTATAAGAGCTGTGTTGTCTTGGAGTCGTTAAACAGGCTGAATCCTAGCATAAAAAATAAATAGTGAAGAAGCTTAATTTTATCCAACTTGAACCAAAACCTAACTACCACTCTTGTTGTCCCCAGTAAATAGGATTCTATCCATCCCATGTTTATGTTGTTGTTGTCGTGTCCAAATAAGAGGCTCAGATGTCTCCATGCATCTCCATCACAGCAGCAGCAATATCCACTATCTTGGGGCTCTTCATTGGAAAATGGGTGCCGTTGCCACGTTAGTCACCTTGGAAACGAACCAGAATTTGGTCGAATATTCCAAGGGTCCAGGGGAAACCGCAGGGAGGTGTGGTCGGACTTCTCCCCCCCCCCCCCCCCCCTCCCCCATCCCATGTTTATCTGTACACCATATAGAACAATCTTGTGATAAATAGTACAGAAGTGAAATTGTACTGGGATCTCAGGTTTATAAATTAAGAAAAAATACATCTTTTGATATCGTGCAACTAAAAATTGACAACAGCCTGTCGGTATAAATATCAACTAATTGAAAATAAACGATTAGTTGATGTTTATTCCGATAGATGGCATCAAGATATACCTTTTTCTTAATATATAACCTTGTAACCTTTGTAGATAGTTTGAAGTAAGGTAGCGTGTAGAGTTGGTATAAAGTGAATGGTGTATGTGGGAGAAATACATTGCTGTTGTTGTCGTGTCCAATGAAGAGTCTCAGATATCTCCATACATCTCTATCACAGCAGTCGTTCTCTATCTTGGGTGTGTAAAACTGCTGTTCTGGGTCCATGTCAATTTTCTGTTGTTGTTGTTGTGTCCAATGAAGAACCTCAGATGTCTCCATACATCTCTATCACAGCAATGTTCTCTATCTTGGGTGTGTAAAGTTCTGGGTCCATGTCAATTTTCTGTTGTTGTTGTCGTGTCCAATGAAGAGCCTCAGATGTCTCCATACATCTCTATCACAGCAATGTTCTCTATCTTGGGTGTGTAAAGTTCTGGGTCCATGTCAATTTTCTGTTGTTGTTGTCGTGTCCAATGAAGAGCCTCAGATGTCTCCATACATCTCTATCACAGCAATGTTCTCTATCTTGGGTGTGTAAAGTTCTGGGTCCATGTCAATTTTCTGTTGTAGTTGTCGTGTCCAATGAAGAGCCTCAGATGTCTCCATACATCTCTATCACAGCAATGTTCTCTATCTTGGGTGTGTAAAGCTGCTGTTCTGGGTCCATGTCAATTTTCTGTTGTTGTTGTCGTGTCCAATGAAGAGCCTCAGATGTCTCCATACATCTCTATCACAGCAGTCGTTCTCTATCTTGGGTGTGTAAAGCTGTTGTTCTGGATCCATGTCAATTTTCTGTTGTTGTTGTTGTGTCCAATGAAGAACCTCAGATGTCTCCGTACATCTCTATCACAACAGTCGTTCTCTATCTTGGGTGTGTAAAGCTGCTGTTCAGGGTCCATGTCAATGTTATGTTGTTGTTGTCGTGTCCAATGAAGTGTCTCAGATGTCTCCATACATCTCTATCACAGCAATGTTCTCTATCTTGGGTGTGTAAAGCTGCTGTTCTGGGTCCATGTCAATTTTCTGTTGTTGTTGTCGTGTCCAATGAAGAGCCTCAGATGTCTCCATACATCTCTATCACAGCAATGTTCTCTATCTTGGGTGTGTAAAGCTGCTGTTCTGGGTCCATGTCAATTTTCTGTTGTTGTTGTTGTGTCCAATGAAGAACCTCAGATATCTCCGTACATCTCTATCACAGCAATGTTCTCTATCTTGGGTGTGTAAAGCTGCTGTTCTGGGTCCATGTCAATTTTCTGTTGTTGTTGTTGTGTCCAATGAAGAGCTTCAGATGTCTCCATACATCTCTATCACAGCAATGTTCTCTATCTTGGGTGTGTAAAGCTGCTGTTCTGGGTCCATGTCAATTTTCTGTTGTTGTTGTCGTGTCCAATGAAGAACCTCAGATGTCTCCATACATCTCTATCACAGCAATGTTCTCTATCTTGGGTGTGTAAAGTTCTGGGTCCATGTCAATTTTCTGTTGTTGTTGTCGTGTCCAATGAAGAACCTCAGATGTCTCCATACATCTCTATCACAGCAATGTTCTCTATCTTGGGTGTGTAAAGTTCTGGGTCCATGTCAATTTTCTGTTGTTGTTGTCGTGTCCAATGAAGAGCTTCAGATGTCTCCATACATCTCTATCACAGCAATGTTCTCTATCTTGGGTGTGTAAAGTTCTGGGTCCATGTCAATTTTCTGTTGTTGTTGTCGTGTCCAATGAAGAGCTTCAGATGTCTCCATACATCTCTATCACAGCAATGTTCTCTATCTTGGGTGTGTAAAGTTCTGGGTCCATGACAATTTTCTGTTGTTGTTGTCGTGTCCAATGAAGAACCTCAGATGTCTCCATATATCTCTATCACAGCAATGTTCTCTATCTTGGGTGTGTAAAGTTCTGGGTCCATGTCAATTTTCTGTTGTTGTTGTCGTGTCCAATGAAGAGCTTCAGATGTCTCCATACATCTCTATCACAGCAATGTTCTCTATCTTGGGTGTGTAAAGTTCTGGGTCCATGTCAATTTTCTGTTGTTGTTGTCGTGTCCAATGAAGAGCTTCAGATGTCTCCATACATCTCTATCACAGCAATGTTCTCTATCTTGGGTGTGTAAAGTTCTGGGTCCATGTCAATTTTCTGTTGTTGTTGTCGTGTCCAATGAAGAACCTCAGATGTCTCCATACATCTCTATCACAGCAGTTGTTATCTATCTTGTGGGTGTAAAGCTGCTGTTCTGGATCCATGTCAATTTTCTGTTGTTGTTGTCGTGTCCAATGAAGAGCTTCAGATGTCTCCATACATCTCTATCACAGCAGTCGTTCTCTATCTTGAATGTGTAAAGCTGTTGTTCTGGGTCCATGTCAATTTTCTGTTGTTGTTGTCCTGTCCAATGAAGAGCCTCAGGTGTCTCCATACATCTCTATCACAGCAGTTGTTCTCTATCTTGTGGGTGTAAAGCTGCTGTTCTGGATCCATGTCAATTTTCTGTTGTTGTTGTCGTGTCCAATGAAGAGCTTCAGATGTCTCCATACATCTCTATCACAGCAGTCGTTCTCTATCTTGAATGTGTAAAGCTGTTGTTCTGGGTCCATGTCAATTTTCTGTTGTTGTTGTTGTATCCAATGAAGAGCTTCAGATGTCTCCATACATCTCTATCACAGCAATGTTCTCTATCTTGGGTGTGTAAAACTGCTGTTCTGGGTCCATGTCAATTTTATGTTGTTGTCGTGTCCAATGAAGAGCTTCAGATGTCTCCATACATCTCTATCACAGCAATGTCCTTTATCTTGGGTGTGTAAAACTGCTGTTCTGGGTCCATGTCAATTTTATGTTGTTTTCGTGTCCAATTAAGAGCTTCAGATGTCTCCGTACATATCTATCACAGCAGTCGTTCTCTATCTTGGGTGTGTAAAGTTGCTGTTCTGGATCCATGTCAATTTTCTGTTGTTGTTGTCGTGTCCAATGAAGAGCCTAATATGTCTCCATACATCTCTATCACAGCAATGTTCTCTATATGGGGTGTGTGAAGCTGCTGTTCTGGATCCATGTCAATTTTTTGAGGCCATTGCTGGATATGAGAATATGTGGGTAGGTGTTAGTTCCACACCAGGACAATTGTTACATGTCCTGTAGGTTCTTGTGTCATCTGGATGTATTGTTATTCCTTTATAGTGTTTTGTTGTCGTGTACAATGAAAAGATGTATCCATGCATCTCTATTACAGCAGTCACAATGTTCTCTATCTTGGGTGTGTAAAGCTGCTGTTCTGGGTCCATTGCTGGACATGAGAATATGTAGGTAGGTGTTAGTTCCACACCAAGACAATTGTCTTGTAGGTTCTTGTGCCAACTGGATATATCTCTTTATGTTTAATTGTGAGTCTTATGATGGTTTTAAGAGTACATAATATATATGTACATAATATAATACACACAGCTTTATTAAAGCCACTGGTCTTATACAGATTCACAGCATGAAGGAAGCATAGATAGAGCTCCTATACTCCAGGCATTTACATAACATTATACACTGCGTGACATTGAAAATGGAACACCAAGAAATAGTGGCCAGAAAGTGATGAAACTCGGCAGACAGAGAGAGACAGGGACGAACAATAAGTGATCTTTATTTCAAAATGATAGTCATAATACAGAGCGAGAACGGCATCGGCTTAGTAGCAAGTAGGACCACCGCGGACGGCGATGCACGCAGCAACACGTCTAGGTAGAGAGTCAATCAGAGTACGGATGGCGTCCTGAGGGATGGCTCTCCATTCCCTCTCAACCATTTGCCACAGTTCGTCTTCTGAACGCGGCTGTGGCAAGGCATGCAAACGGCGTCCAATGATGTCCCAGACGTGCTCGATTGGTGAGAGATCAGGAGAGTACGGTGGCCAGGGAAGCATCTGTACATCTTGCAGAGCTTGTTGGCTAATGCGAGCAGTGTGCGGTCGGGCGTTATCCTGCTGATAAAGGGCATTGGGTACCCCCTGAAGGTAGGGGAGTGTCACCGGTCGCAGCACATCATCAACGTATCGTTGGGCCGTCATAGTGCCCTGAATACGAAGTAAAGGTGACCTGGAATCATACGCGATTGCGCCCCAAACCATGATTCCACGTTGTCGCACGGTGGGGCGTTCCACAATTGCTGCCGGATTGGACCTTTCTCCACGTCGACGCCACACGCGTACACGGCGACTATCACTGGACAAGCAGAAACGCGACTCATCTGAGAACACGACCCTGTGCCATTCCGTCATCCACGTCGATCTAGCCCGGCACCATTCCAAACGTTGGCGCCTATTCGGTGGGGTCAATGGCAGTCTTCTTAGCGGACGGCATGAGTGCAAGCCATTAGCAACCAATCGATGGGAAATGGTTCTGGTCGAGATGGAATGATCTAGGGTGTCTTGCACATGTTGCAGGATGGCGGTACAAGTGGCTTGTGGGGCCGCCACTGCTTGTCGAAGGATACGCTGATCCACACGTGCTGACGTCACTCTGGTTGCACCGATATTCCTATAAATTGCCACATTTCCTTGTTCCAACCATCTTCTCCACAGTCGGTGCACCGTGGACGCACCAAGGTGTGTATCAGCTGCGATTTGACGTATGGACCAACCTGCCCTTTTCAGTCCGATCACCATGCCCCTCGTAAAAGCGTCTGTCTGCTTGAACTGCCTCCGTTTACGATGACCTGGCATTCTCTGTTATTACACGTGTCTTTTGACACAAGAACAAAATTTCTACAATGATTTTCCTTGAAGAAATAACGACACGAATACTGTCCTTTCTGCAAGTTCCTTCCCTTATATCTTACTCCATGTGCGCACGAGAGCTGCGCATTTTACATCATTTGCATAACTCGGTTAGGCGCGTCTACCCTGAAATTTGCATAATTTTCTGGCCACTATTTCTTGGTGTTCCATTTTCAATGTCACGCAGTGTATGAGAATTCAAAACTATTATAGACACGTATGATTCCTTTAAAATTAAACAATTATATCTACTGCCCTTACTGCAATGAAAAATTAATGGAAGGGCCTGGTTTACCCATTACTTTTTCATTGCAGTAAGGGCAGTAGATATAATTGTTTAATTTTTAAGTGACACTCACTCCTCACTTTCTTACTGCTACTCTTTTTGTGTTGTTTTTATTGTTTCCCTCTTTCTCTTTTTTTTTCTTCTGTCTATATCGTTGTTTCCTTTGTCTCACTGCTTTGTTCTTATGCATACCTCTGGTGAATCCTGTATAGGGTCAGTGACCATAAATAAAGGCTTTTTGTTGTTGTTTAATTTTTAAAACAATCATACGCGTCTAAAATAGTTTCGAATTTTCATAACAGATGGCGCGCTAATGTAGCATATTATAACATAATATAATGATGACATAAATGGCTGTGTGTGATTGGATGAATCATGTCCAGGTGAAGAAGAACCAATTGGAGAGAGAGAGAAGTGAAGAGGAAGAATGAACGACCCGGAAGGAAGCAATGAGTCACTTTGGTCACTGGAGGTGTCTGCCCTTGACCCTTCCTTGTTGAATTCTCCCTTAACTGCCATTGTCACCTCTTTTTTATCAAACTAGCGGTCATATGTAAATAAAGACAATATATGCAAATATGGAAGAGAGTATCGCGTTCCAATTTAAGTATATGTACCGCCGAACAACTGAAAGAGAGATATTCACATTTTTCAGTGTGTTATGTTTCATTGTGAAATACACTCATGGAGAAAAACTTAAGGAAGTGGAAAGTCTTTGATATCACCGGTCGTTTGCATTTTTTTTTTTTTTTTAAAGAAGACAGGCACTTTTGTTTACACTTGGTTATCTCGTTTATCTTCAATAAAGGTTACTGTAATATCTTTCAGAGTTATTGTCTCAATCCCGATATATATGCTGAAAGGTACAACTTCCTTAAGTTTTGTCCATGAGTGTATATTGGTTATCTCGTGTCTTCAATAAAGATCACTGTAATATCTTTCAGAGTTATTGTCTCAATCCCGATATAATATACAACTTCCTTAAGTTTTATCCATGAGTGTTTTTATCTAAAAAGGTACTGAACGGAATACGTAATGTAATTTAGAAAGATATTGGGGCTTTTATCAGTGATCAATATTCCAGCAGTTTCGACAGTTCAATCTATCACATCACAATAATTATTGCAATTGAGAGTTATTTTTTATTCAATCTCTACTCTAAGTGTAATTTTTTGGCGTTGGTAGCTAGTGAAACTATGAACATACACTTTGAGCTTTTCATAAATTTATTTAAATATGCTGACTTGATATAAGCAGAATAAAAAATACAGTATTTATATCCACTCATGGACAAAACTTAAGGAAGTTGCACCTTTTAACATGTATATCGGGACAATAACTCTGAAAGATATTACAGTGACCTTTATTGAAGACTTACAAACAAAACTTAGGAAGTTGTACCTTTTAGCATGTATATCGGGACAATAACTCTGAAAGATATTACAGTGACCTTTATTGAAGACACACGAAATAACCAAGCGTGAACAAAATGGCCTTTATCTCCTTCAAAAAATAAAATAAAATAAATAAATAATAACAATCAAATAGACGACCGACTACATCAAAGACTTCCACTTTCTTAAGTTTTGTCCATGAGTGTAGAAGTCTGGTAGATTGAACTGGGGAAACTACTGGAAGTGTTCACCATTGTGTGTGTGTATGAGAGAGATGAAATATTTCATCCAATTCTTCACATATTTCAGGTTTTAGTTAGTTCATAAATAGTGTTTTATGTAAATTAGCCATAATATAAACACACAAAACCTTTATTAAGACGTTTCAATCATCCATGAGATTCTCCTGGATGTTATAAATAAATGGATTAAACTAAAAGTGAAGAAAATAGCGACACACACATATATATATATATATATTAAAAAAGGCATATCCTGACCAGGAGCACATGTGCTTTACAGAAGGCAGAGCGCCATCTGGTGGAACAGAAATCAACTAAACATTGATTTAGCCAAAAAATTCTTTTTGGTCGCAGTAGTACAGCCTACTCCACGCTGACGAGCGCTAACAGCGCGAAACGCGTTCGTGATTGGCTTTTCTTGATTTATCAAGAAATTGGGTTGGCCAAATATCAGGGAACAGGCTAAATCAATGTGTAGTTGATTTCTGTTCCACCAGATGGCGCTCTGCCTTCTGTAAAGCACATGTGCTCCTGGTCAGGATATGCTTTCTTTATTTTTAATATCAACACCTGACCCACTTATTTTTTTCTATTGCTTTTCACATATATAATAATTAGAGTTCACTATCTGAAACACTATCGTGTTTATTTACATTTTTAAAAAGTGGAGGAAAAAGAAATCTATTGAATAATGTCCACTACTGTAAGGTTTTCCCAAAAGTTCGTGTTTTTCTTATTACTTGGCAAATTATATTATTACGGCTAATATATAATAATACATAATACAAAAACATTATACATAACGGAGAATATAATATTGGTTTTTTTTTTTTGCAAGTGTTTACGAACTTTTGGGACAACCGTGTATTATATAAAGACTCGATCTGTTGTTGTTTTTCAATATTAATTAGAAAATAGTATTAAAACAATACAAATCATCAGAATAGTTTTGCGATATATTATTAATTCTGAATGAGATAGGAGAAAAATATTGGGAGGGCCTGGCTCATCAGTGGTCAATCCTACCAGTGGTTTCGCCAGTTTTATCTACCAGACTGCTCTTCTGAGGTACTGAGCTGTTTGGTTATTATATTTGGGACTTGAGAGGAACACATATAGTATCAAGTCATGATAATCATGGTGGGTAGAGAGTTGTGACAGCTTGTACTACAGGGTGTACCAGGTAAATTGGGAATTTCAACAATGGTATTTTAACTGAAATTTTTTGCAAGTAAAAATTAAAATATCTGAATGAAATTTGACACAGTAGTAGATAAAAGGATATAGTTTTTATTTATTCAATGTAGTTTCCATTATTAGCTACAACAGTCTCGAGGCGAGTGCGGAATGAAGCACAGGCCTTGGCGACGATGACCTTGTCCATTTGGGTCATCACCGTGTGAACTGCTTTCTTGACAGACTGGATGGTGGTATGAGGAGCTTTGTTGACATCTCTCTCAACAACGCCCCATACATAGTAGTCGAGGGGATTGCAATCTGGAGAATTAGGGGGCCAAATATCAGGACCCCAGTGACTAGGGACGTTAAGTGTCAGCCACGATTGTGTCTTTTTTGCCTTATGGGCTGGAGCTGAGTCCTGTTGGAAGACATACTTCCTTCCTGCGGCAACCATGTCCATCCAAGGCTTCACAACGGTCTCCAGAACATTGATGTAGGTGTCAGCGTTCATCCTAAGGCCCTTCTCAAAGAAATGGGGAGGCATGACATCACCTTCACTGCTGATAACGCCAAGGACCATTACGGAGGCAGTAAATTTCGTGTGCATCACGACAGGTATCTCTGAGGGGTCTTTACAGATCCAGCGATCATTCCTGGGATTTACCTTTTGGTCCACGTCAAAGTTCTTTTCGTCAGAGAAGAACCTTAGCATGCCAAAAGAGTCGTGTTTCAGGTTGTTGAGGAGGGCAGCAGCCTTTCCTTTTCTGTTATTCTTCATATTCTCAGTCAGCAACTGACCTTTCCGAAAGGCATAAGACTTGAGACCAAGGTCCTCATGGATAGTTCTGACAATTGTCATAGAGCCAACGTCCATTTCCTTGGCTATGGCCCTCATGCTCTTCCCAGGGTTTCCATCAATCTTCTCCTTGACATTTTTGACAAATTCTTCGCTTCTTACCCTGTCTGATCGACGCGAGTGCTTTTTCCTTGTAGCTATCCCCTCTTTGTTACTGTCGGCCTCATCAAACTGCTTCTTGACACGATAAATAGTGGTTTTGGGCAACTTAAGAAAATCCACTATCTCTTTGGGGCTCCTTCCGGCGCGCAGAGCAACGATGATGGCAGCTCGATTTTCAAATTCTCGGTTACTCTTCATCACTACACTGCGCACACATGTACTGTTGCATTTTACATGAATATGGCTACGTAATGAAAAAAAAAACAAGTTTTTAATCTCAAGTAGTTTTTGTTTTATGGACTGTCAAAATTAGTCCCAATTTACCTGGTACACCCTGTATAAGTACACCACATGTCTACACATGTAGTACCATGATAATCATGGTGGATAAAGGGTACACACCACATGTCTACACAGTATAAAACAGTTCAACTTAATACTTACAAAGAACGACAAAACCCCATTTAGAATATCTCCGTATTTTTAGGAATCCTTTGTGTATAACCTTTAAAAATTCATTTTTCAAAGATTTTCTATAAGAAAAGATAAATCCTAGAATTACAAAAAAAAGGCCATTTCTATTTTTACAAAAAAAAAAAAAAAGAGAGAGAAAAAAAGTCGTAAGGTTGAGCGCTCCGTACCTAAAGGGATTAAGGCCTCCATAAGTCCCCGGACTTTTCATCGTCCGCAATTCTTTGAGTCAACATTCTCACACCTACGAATAAAGCTTTCTTTTTTTTGCCTTTCTTTATGGCCGCACTTTCACAAGAAATGTAAATTTTATCGCAAATAAATCAATATGTGACTGAAGCACGTAACCTATTTCACTAACTGTTGAATGTACCAGAGGGGGTCAAGTATTGCCGATGAACTTTTGGTAAATGAAACAAACGCTAATTTTACATATAAAACTAACACACACACACACACAAAAACCTTTATTAAGACACACAGGTCTTACAGAGGATTCTCCTTGGGGTTACATAAAAACGAAAAATCGAAATTAATTTTTAAGGACAAATAACGATTATTTCTAACCTTAGAGATGAATTATGAAAGGATGAATTGTGAAGAGTAATGATAAACGGAAAAATAAAAGTGTCTAGGGATGGGAATCGAACCCACAGTATTCCGCTTACCGGGCAGATGCCATGTCCACTAGGCTACCCTGGACAAATTTTTTCCATTCGTAAATATATTATATGAGGTAATAGGAATTATATTGGTTGGAAATAATCGTTATTTCTCCTTAAAAATAAATTTTGATTTTTCGTTTAAAAGAAACACATGCGGGATATTTTTCAAATGTCGTTTTACAATCATAAGCAGCATTATAATGTATTATAAAAAACTAACTTTCTACTGTGTCCTTACCTCTATAAAAAGAAAAAAAAAGTACTTTTAATGGTTTCATTTCTTATAGATAGATGACGTGTTACTGTCTTCTGTTTAATTTATGCCTAACTGGCTTTGTATGAATTGTTTGAGGAAGAACATTGCTCGATGCAAATACACTCATGAACCAAACTTAAGGAAGTTGTACCTTTCAGCATGTATATCGGGATTCAGATATCAACTCTGAAAGATACACTCATAGACAAAACTTGAAGAAGTTGTACCTTTTAGCATGTATATCGGGATTCAGATAATAACTCTGAAATATACACTCATAGACAAAACTTGAAGAAGTTGTACCTTTCAGCATGTATATAGGGATTCAGATAATAACTCTGAAATATACACTCATAGACAAAACTTGAAGAAGCTGTACCTTTCAGCATGTATATCGGGATTCAGATGATAACTCTGAAGGATACACTCATAGACAAAACTTGAAGAAGTTGTACCTTTCAGCATGTATATCGGGATTCAGATAATAACTCTGAAAGATTCACTCATGGACAAAACTTAAGGAAGTTGTATATTTATGTTTGAAGTTGTTTTTTAACATGTATATCGGGATTGAGACAATAATTCTGAAAGATATTACAGTGACCTTTATTGAAGACACACGAAATAACCAAAGTGTGAACAAAATTGTCTCTTTAGAAAAACAGACGACCGGCAGTATCACGGACAAAACTTAAGGAAGTAGAAAGTTTTTGATATTCCCGATCGTCTGTTTTTTTTTTTCTTGTTGTTGAAGGCAGAGGTTGTTCACACTTGGTTATCTCGTGTGTCTTCAATAAAGGTTACTGTAATATCCTTCAGAGTTATTGTCTGAATCTCGATATACATGCTAAAAGGTACAACTTCCTTAAGTCTTGTCTATTGAATGCATATTTTTACCTTTATATATCTTTTTGTGTTCCTCCTATTTATGATACCAATCGGTGTATGATACTAATTGATTAGATTTTCCTGTATGTATAATCTGTATTATTGTCGTTGTTAATCGTAAATAGCTTTTACGTTAAAAAAAATCGTTTTCTTTGCAGATTCCATGGCGAAATTCCATGTGTAACACAATATTGAAACAAAGTATTTATTAAATAAAAACAAACGATAGCAATGCGTCTCTTTATACATAAAATTTTTAATATGCTAGCTTTCGGATCTTATCGATCCTTCAACAGGACAAGCTGTAAATTGAGAGAAAGAATATATATATAAATGTAAAATATTATTTATATACACCAACGAAGATAGAGAATAAAATATAAAATAAAATAAATATAAACACATTTCACGAGTTCACGTTTTCTCGTGGCCAGGCTGCTGTTGTTTCATCTCTGTCCAAAGCTCAGTTTGTTTTCTTTCATAGTCAATTGGTCCTTTTATTCTAATGGCTGGGCTGTTTTTTGAATGAGTGGTACTGAGATGGTAGTTCTATACGCCTGTTGATACTGTTTAAATTTGGTTTAAGAACCTTTTTTACCAACCACCTCTCAATAGGCCAAATACTCCGGAACCCCATCACCAAATCTAATATTAAGAAACGTCCCGACCAGCAACCATATGCCATTTACTCCATAGGTTGCCAAGATTGCAACGCTAAATATGTGGGTGAGACTGGCCGTTTCATTTACAACAGAATTTCCGAGCACAACAGAAATATAATAAACAAAGATCCCAAATCTTTGATCTTTCAGCATACCTCTAAAACCGGCCATGCCTTTAACCTTTCCGACCCAACCTGTCATTACCACAACATCAAATCCAAATATCAAAGATTATTAATAGAATCCTTCGTCTCTCAAGATTTAAACAGTATCAACAGGCGTATAGAACTACCATCTCAGTACCACTCATTCAAAAAACAGCCCAGCCATTAGAATAAAAGGACCAATTGACTATGAAAGAAAACAAACTGAGCTTTGGACAGAGATGAAACAACAGCAGCCTGGCCACGAGAAAACGTGAACTCGTGAAATGTGTTTATATTTATTTTATTTTATATTTTATTCTCTATCTTCGTTGGTGTATATAAATAATATTTTACATTTATATATATATTCTTTCTCTCAATTTACAGCTTGGCCTGTTGAAGGATCGATAAGATCCGAAAGCTAGCATATTAAAAATTTTATGTATAAAGAGACGCATTGCTATCGTTTGTTTTTATTTAATAATTTATAGCAATTCTTTTGTCTATTTACAAAGTATTTATTAATTTTATTAACAGAGTGGTAATTTTTATGTTTATATTTTGCTACTCTGTAAATTTCCCTCGTGGCTTACTATAAGGGCAAACTAAGAACAAAATATGAATGGTAAACAAAAGATAAGCCACGATGGAAATTTACAGAGTAGCAAACTATAAACATAAAAATAACCACTCTGTTAATAAAAATAATAAAATTAATAAATACTTTGTTACAATATTAATAAAAACTTTTGTGGGTATGTCTATATATAAAGTATAAAATGAAAGGATTTAAAAGCACGAATGTTTCTTTTATACATAAATTGAATGTAATTCTACTGTCCTAAAAGCTTATGTCCATAGTTTTCTTTAAAACCATTTCTGAGATTCCATCCTTCAGAGCTGCGTATATAAGCAGAATCGTCCAATACAGTATTAGAGCTCTGAGAAACGGTCTGGTGGATTAAATTGGAGAAACCGCTGGGAGGGTTCACCACTGATGAGCCAAGCCCTCCCAATATATTTTTTCATCGCAGTAAGGGCAGTAGAAGTTTGTATTATGTATAAAAGAAACATTCGTGCTTTTAAATCCTTTCATTTTATATGTATAGATGGCGCGTTATTGCTTTGTGCTATATATAAAGTGCTTTTTTATTCCGGTAATTAAAAAAATCGATCAATTCAAAGTTTCTTTCTTTCTTATTTACCAGAACACCCTCTAGTCCAAAAATGATTTAAAAGTGATTATAATTTCTACTGTATAGTTATTTAACTTCTAATTTTCTTTTATTTATTACGAAACACACAACCTATGTGGATATTATTTAATTTCTAATGAAACACATAAACACCATGTGAGCAATAGATACCTAGAAATTATTCGAAAAATAAAAAATAAATAATATTAAGTTAAAGTTTTTCTTTTAATTTTGATTTTCGTAAGCTTTCGAGTAAAATTTTTGCTCTTCAACGTATATGGCCGTTGAAGAAGCAGAAATTTTACTTGAAAGCTTAAGAAAATCAAAATTAAAAGAAAACCTTTAACTTAATATTATTTATTCTTTCTTTTATCGAACAAACACACCAGGTTCACAATGATGATAAAATCTCAATGATGATAATGATCAATCTCGGCAGCAGATGGGGGAGTCCCTCTGGCCTACTGGGTGATGAATCAACATTCCATTATCATCATCATGGCGCCAATTCCTGCCACTGTGGCGTCGAGCCTATCTTCTGCCTCTTTTTTTCTCAAATATATTTTTAACTTTTTCAGCTCTTCCTCATTGCTGCATGGATTACAGGATGCTAGCATTTCCTGTTTCACCTTTTTTATTATTGGTTTGGTCATGGAATAAATGGATTTTTTTTAAAAGTTGTTTCTTCTTCTCGTTATACATTCTCATTATGTGGTCTGCTGGAATATCAGATTAACTTCATATGTTGACGATGCCTCATAAGCTTGATCCATTTTTTCCTGAATTGGTACAAAGGTCTTATGTTTGTGGTTTGGATGTAGTCAAGGAGTTTTATATTTCTAAGAAGCATGCCAAAGTTATTTGCGTCAATATATCAAGACGACTTGCTACAAGTTTATTTATGCAAATAAATCGACAAACTTTCGAAAGTTAGCTCATCAACAATTCTAAAAGTTTCGCAAATACAAGTAGAATATGTAGAAGTGATAAAGGTAATTTACATATGTGCATCAACAAGATGATTTGCTACAAGTTTATTTATGCAAATAAATTGACAAACCGAGAGAGAGTTAGCTCAACAACAAAGCTAAAAGTTTCCCAAATAAACGTACAATATATAGAAGTTACAAAGGTAAATTTGCATATGTGCATCAACAAGACGATTTATTCTGATAAATGTTGACAAGCTTTCGAAAGCTTCACATCAAATATCACATCAACAGGCCAAAGGTTTGCAACAAAAATCGTATAATATATAGATGTATAAACAAAGGTAATTTACCTATGTTACATATATGCATTTATTCAGCTAAATTGACAAGCTTTCGAAGTTAGCCCATCATCAAAGCCAAAAGTTTGGCAAAAACATACAATATGTAGATATACCTTGTCACTTGTATATATTGTAGGTTTTTGTGAAACTTCTGGCTTGATGGTGAGATGACGGCCGAAAACTTGCCATTTTAGCTGAATCAAGGAGACGTTGGAGGCGCGGGCACTAATGTTTTTGTTATTTGGTGGGGAAAGTCTTGTGATTTTTCTAGTTTTTAGTTTTTATAGATGCAAATCAGAAAGATAAAAGATCTAAACCAAAATAAGTAAACTAGATTTACTATATATTGTTTTCACCAACTTCAAAGATCTTTTCTACAATGGTTGGCGTATAAACTACCCACCTGTCTTGATATAATTCCTGGATATAAAACTATCCGTCATTATACGGTGATAACTTTTAAAAAATATTCTTAGTGCATATCGTAATTTATACATAGCTATATAATATTTTACACAAATAAATTTACTGGCAATGCGTTTCTTTTAAATATCATCAAATATTATCTCTACAGATCTTACTGCAATGATTATTTGATGATATTTAAAAGAAACGCATTGCCAGTAAATTTATTTATTTGTGTAAAATATTAACGATAGATGGCAATTAAATTTAATTTACTAATAGCTATATAAGTTAATAATCCTTATTTATGAACGTGTACCATATTACCATTAACTCTGTCCCTATCACCACATATTTCATGTCTTCTTCTTCTTATCTCCACACTGGGTGAAGTAGAATGCGTCTGCCTTTGTCATTAAGACTGGGAGCACTACTCAGTGGCAGGCCGACTTAGCTCCAAAATAAATGGCCGCTTCTGACATGAAGAACAGACGCCATGTGCAGCCACTCCTAACATGGAGTACAAACACTGCTCATCCTGTATCCCTGGATTAGGAGTCCTTACAGGGTACTATCAGCTGGGCCAGCTGAGCTCAGGTTTTTTAGTGAGCTTGTTACTGCTCCCCCTCCTTTTTCATCCGGGCTTGTGACCGGCAAGGGTGGAGTTCATATTTCATGTAATTGATTATAACTTTATTAATATAACTTATGCCCTTATTATTTTTGTACCATAGGATAGATCATAGTTAAATAAGTATAAACCCTGAATGCAGGGCAAAGGATACTGGAGGATGAACTATCTCTAAATAGGTAACTGAATGTGAGACAAACCTTATTTTGTTGTAAATGTTTCCTCTTCCCTCTCCTCTTGTTGACGTGTAAATACGGCGAATCCTGTATGGGGCGGAATGCTCTAAATAAAGGCTTTTGTTGTTGTTGTTTAAAAAAAATAAGTATAAACCCATATAAATTATAACATACACGCGGTACAGACCATGATAATCATGGTAGGTAGTAATTGACGACTGCTTTTACTGCTAAGTACACCACATGTCTACACATGTTAAAAGCAGTTCAACATTTTCACTTACAAGTATACCATAGTCCTGTTTGGTCACTTGCACTCATTCACTGGTTGAGTTGGACTTTAGCAAGAATCGGGGGCTATTAAAACAACAACAACAACAAAAAGCCTTTATTCAGGGTCACTGACCCTATACAGGATTCACCAGAGGTATGCATAAGAACAAAGCAGTGAGACAAAGGAAACAACGATATAGACAGAAGAAAAAGAAAAAAAAACAAGAAGAGAAAGGGGGAAGCAAGAAAAAAAAACACAAAAAGAGTAGCAGTAAGAAAGTGAGGAGTGAGTGTCACTTGGCCTTCTTCTGAGATATGGACTTGTGGAAACCATAAAACGCCGTAGCAATATACTTATTCTGGGTCATATTGTCAATTATTGATGGAAGTGAAGCACAGAGTTGCCCAGTTTTGAGCATAAGGGTTCTTCTTTCAGAGCAGAGCAATCAAAGGGGCTATTAAAACATTTTTTTAATTCAGACAAAAGTGCCCAATGTGTGGGTTTCTATCCCGGGTCGTTGCTGTCAAAAATCAACGGTTTATAACATTCCTGCTCCGCCAACTCCGAGAATAAGAGAGAAGGTTCATACACATTAATGAGAGTTATGATGACAAAGAGAAAGCGATAATAAATAGTAGCATTGAAAAACGAAGACATTCAAATTAAGATACCATTGCTGGGATTTCATCCCTTCATTTGCATATTGCCACGTAGAAAATTAGGGAAGACCAACTTCGGGATGACACAGCAATTTTATTTAAGGCAAGAACAAATTATGAATGATAAACAAAATATAAGCAAAGAGGGAAATTTACAGAGTAGCAAAATTTATATATACAGTTATCAGCGTCATAATCAATTCTTTCTTAATCAATTCTGTCACCGTTTGCTTTTGTGAATGGAATAAATACCCAAATATGGCCATTTCTCATAACCATCGGTGGTTCAGTGGTAGAATGCTCGCCTGCCACGCGGGCGGCCCGGGTTCGATTCCCGGCCGATGCATTTTTTTTTTTTTTACAATTTTTAAAACTTATTTATATATTATACAAGAATGACATCCACGGCGCCAATTTATAATTGTAACGAATAGTATTTGAATAAAGGCATTTAATCGGGTAAACCCCAGGCGTTGCCCGGGTCATTCGGCTAGTATAAACATAAAAATGACTACTCTGTTAATTAAAAAATAATAAAAAATAAAAAATACTTGTTACAATATCAAAGTAATCTACAATTTATCTTTCTCTTGATGTAACCCGGGATTCTTGGAGCAAATGAATCCATTTTGGAAGATTTTTTTTAGATATATTTAAAAGGAAGAAAATTATCTATATAAACACTCATAGACAAAACTTAAAGAAGTGAAAGTCTTTGATATTGCTGGTTTCTATTTTTAAAGGAGACAGAGGCTGTTCACACTTAATTATCTCGTGTTTCTTCAATAAAGATCACTGTAATATCTATCAGAGTTAATGTCTGAATCCCGATATACATGCTAAAAGGTACAACTTCCTTAAGTTTTGTCCATGAGTGTAAGTGAAATTTTACATTTCGTTTGTTGTACTTTCATTCATGTTGTGGAGCATACAGTGATAGATATCTCTAAAAAACAAAATAATAAATTAGATATTGTTGCACCAAGTTGAAGCTTTGCAGGTTCGTCGACCTTGGTTTCTTCCTTCTTGGTGTTATACACGTTTCCCGAGCGGGTTTCCATATTAAAAGTAAATAACTAAAATTAAATAAAAATAAATTACCTTTTAAAGTTATTGTGTTTATTTATTCTTGTCTTCCTCGTAGGTTGCGATCCGCCGTCTTCGTCTAGGTCCTCTCCCGCTCCAATAAGCAATAAAGATATATGTACAATAAATATTACAAAAGGAGTGAAACTATAAAAAGGAATGATGCTAATCTAAATATTCTGTTTTAAATAAATATTAAATATCATAGAATATTTTGAATAAATGTAAGGCGCATTAAAATTGATGTAAGACTTCCCCCTCTCCAGAGGTTGTCATGTCCTCGTGAATGACTTCATCCATTCTCTCATAATAAGGCTTGATTCTTGAAACATGAACTATCAGAGGGTCTTGGGCCGGATTATCTTTCGGTTCTATTAGATAATTGACGCTAGACATCTTTTTTAATATTCTATATGGACCAAAATATTTTCTCAGAAGTTTCTCACACTTTCCTATTTTCCTAATTGGTGTCCAAACTGCTACTAATTCTCCTGGTTCGTAGCTTCTTTCCATGTGTTTCTTGTCATAGTTCTTTTTCATTCTTTCTTGAGTCTTTGTTGTTAATAACTAATTTTCTTGTTCTGTCTATTTTGTCTAAGTGATGTTTTATGTATTCATCATAATCATCCTTGTCAATGTCCACCGAGATATTCCTGTCGTCCAAAAGAGACGTGGGTTCTCTTCCAAACATCAGGAAAAAGGGAGAATATCCTGTGGTTTTCTGAATTGTAGTATTGTAAGCGTGAGTGATGAACGGGAGTATTTCGTCCCAATTCTTCTGATCAGTGTTCACATACATACTGAGCATATTGATCAATGTTCTATTTAACCGTTCTGTCAATCCATTAGTCTGGGGATGATAGCTCGTTGTGAAGCAATGTTTAATCTTGCACATTTTCATCACCTCTTCCATTAAATTACTGGTAAATTGAGAGCCCCTGTCACTAATAAGATATTGTGGGGCTCCGTGCCGAAGAAAAATATCCTCTACTAGAAATTTTGAAACTTCTTTCACTGTTGCTTCCGAGACTGCTTTTGTTTCTGCATATCTAGTGTAGTAGTCCGTCAGCACGATTATCCATTTTTTCCTGTTTTTCGTAGATGGCAATGGACCAACAAAGTCAATTCCAATTCTTTCGAAAGGAAAGTTGGCTGGGGGAATGGGCTGTAGTAGTCCAGAAGGTAATTGGTTTGAGCCTTTTATACTTTGGCAAAGGTGACACGTCCTAACGAATTCTGAGACATCCTTTAGCATGGATGGCCAAAAGTATTTACTCTTTATTCGGTACATGGTTCTGGCGACGCCCAGATGGCCATTCGACATATGATTGTGATATTCTTTCATAATTTCTCTCTTTTTCTTCTCTGGAACCACAAGCAACCACGCCCTGCCTTCAGGGTTCGGGTTTTTCTTAAAGAGGCATCCATCTTCTTCTTTAAAGTTTTGCGCAATTGATCGCCTGCTTCCATTAAGGTTTTTCTTAACACTTTCGATAAATTTATCCTCTTCGTCTGTTATTTGATTTAAAAATAGCCTTTCAAAATCCTCATCCCAATCAGTTTCTGGCAAGGGCCCCCTAGATAAGCCATCGGCGTCCAGATGCTTCTTTCCCGATTTATGTATTATATCGAAGTCATATTCTTGAATTTTCAATGCCCATCTTGCCAATCGACCTGTTGGATCCTTCAAGTTTTTGAGCCAGCATAAGGCGTGATGGTCTGTTACTATTTTAAAGTGTCTTCCATAAAGGTAGGGTCGTAATTTTGACATTGACCAGACAACGGCCAGACATTCTTTTTCAGTTGTTGAATAATTTTGCTCCGCTTTACTTAGGGTACGACTCAAATATGAGATCACCTTCTCTTCACCACCGATGTCTTGGACAAGTGTTGCACCTATGCCGATGTTGGACGCATCAGTATGAACATAAGTAGGCGCATTTGGATTGAAGTGACCTAAAATTGGTGGACTTAATAGTGCTGTTTTTAGGGTTTGAAACGCTTCCTCTTGTCTTTCTGTCCAGGTAAATGATACACTTTTTTTTATAAGGTTGGTCAAAGGGTCAGCAATTTTTGAGAAATCTTTGATAAATTTTCTATAAAAATATGAACACATTCCCAAAAAGGATTGTACTTCTTTGACCTTTTTGGGCCGAGGAAAATTTCTGACAGCTTTGATGTTATGTTCCGCGGGTTTTATACCATGTTTGCTCGTTATATAGCCGAGAATCTCCAATTCTTCAAAAGCAAATCGGCATTTTTTGTCATTTAACCTTAAATTAGATTCACGAAAACATCTAAAAACAGCTTCAAGTCTTTTGAGGTGCGTTGGAAAATCCGGGCTATATATGATAACATCATCCAGATAACACAAACAAATTTGCCATCTCAGATTTCCAAGCATATTCTCCATATTTCTCTCAAAGGTAGCAGGCGCGTTACAAAGTCCAAAAGGCATCACGTTGAATTCATATAATCCATGCGCTGTAGTGAAAGCTGTTTTATCTTTGTCTCTTTCTTCGACTTCAACTTGCCAATATCCAGATCTGAGGTCTATTGCTGAGAAGTATGTAGATCCTTGGAGAGTATCCATAACTTCGTCTATTCTAGGGATCGGATAGACATCTTTTACTGTCACATTATTCAGTTTTCTGTAGTCCACACAAAATCTGTATTTACCATCTCGCTTCTTGACCAATATTACTGGAAAAGACCAGGGGCTAGAAGATGGCCTAATTATGCCTTCTGTAAGCATCTCGTCAATTTGCTCTTTTATAATATCTCGTTCTTTAGCACTTACCCGGTAAGGCTTGTGTTTAATTGGCTTCGCGTCTTCTGTGTCTATCCGATGTTTTGCCAAATTGGTTCTCCCTAATCTCGACGAAAACAGATCTCCATACCTTTCTAAAACTTGTTTTAACTCCTTCTGTTCCTTTGGTGAAAGATTTTCGTTTATTTGGAATCTAGGTTCTTCGTTCTCTTCTACCTCTCTTTCTCGATTCACATTTATTTTCGCTGGACTACTTCCAAAAGCCAATGTTTGGTTTTTCATTATTTTTAACGGTCGAGGATACGGATTATTTATCCAGATATGTGCTTCCCTATTTATAACATTGATCAAGCTTCTTGCTAGACGAAGTCTATTTGTTTGAAACATTTTGCTGCTCTCCTCGATAATATATTCCCCATCCTCTGTTTCTACCAATGCCTTGATCAATTTAATGGAACATTCCGGTATAATGGAATCCTTGGCACTCTTTATTTTCAACATTTCAAAATTGATTTCGTCATGATTATTCGTCAAATCGTATTTTATAGTTTCTTGCTTACAATCTATTTTCGCGTTCATTTTCTTAAGGAAATCTCTCCCAAGAATTAATGTCCGTAAATGCGTTTTCAATATCACAAAGTTGTGTGATAATGTTTTGTCATCAATTTTTATATTTAAAAATATACTTCCTACCATGTCCAATTTTTTTCCATCGGGTCCTGCACAATTTTTGCGAGTTTACTTATACCATGGCCTGTATCGAGGGCCGTTCTGAGGTCGACCACTGAGAGGTCAGCACCTGTATCAACCAAAGCTTCAAAAGCTTCAAAGCTTCAAATCTTGTTCACATTAATTATTAATTTGTATTTAGGGTCCAACTTCTTGATTCCGTTTATGGTCGACTTGCTTTGATTGACAGATTCAGGCGCGACGCTTAGTTTAAATCTTCCAACACGGAATATCTATTCCGGGTAGGAATATTTGTCTGTGTGCTATGACATACATCAGCATAAAGCGGAGGTCCTGATTTCTCTGATATTTTATTCATTTGGCATTTCTCTTCGACCTTCTCTTGGGTATCTGTTGGATCCTCTTCTAGGATTCTTATAAACTTGACCCTACAATAACGGGCCACGTGCCCTGGCTTGTTACACTTAAAGCAGATTGGTCTTCCATCTTCCGTCCTATTTTTGCTCACTTCTTGGCTTTTATTGTAGGTGTTTCTCTGAAGGTTTGGTTTCGGCACAAAGTTAGGATTATAAGGACGTCTAGGGGTAGAGGGCTGGGGAAAGTTGTTTCGATACTGTCTGGGAGTAGGAGGGGAGTCGTTCTTGTAATTATTGGAAACAGGGGCTTGGGGCCTGGAAGTGGTCTGGTAGTTTCGTGCGGCAGTCGGCGGCACGTACCTCGATTGTTGTTGGGGTCTAGAATAGCGTGGACCGTTATATAGGTTTCTGGATTTCTCCACACGTTCCCGATACTTCTTTTCAAAATAATCCATTTTCTTGCACACGACAAGAAGTTCATCGGTCGTTTTAGGAGGGTTCAGGTAGAGCGCGAATGAGTACTCTTTTTTCAGTCCTCCAATAACATGTTCAATTTTTGTTTCTTCTTCCATTGCGGGGTCAACCTTGTTGCACAACACTAGAATGTCTTCCGCGAACCTGATTGCTGGTTCATTCCAGTGTTGCATTCTGTTGAGCTTCATTCTAAGTTCTTCTTTATTCGCGTCCAAAGAAAAATCCTGAATGAGGCGGATTTTAATATTTTCCCAGCTCGTGAAATTAGCTTTGTGTAAATTCAACCAGGTTTTAGCGCTTCCCGTCATGTTCATGGCGGCATAACGGGCAATTATGTAGTCTGCCCAATGATAGAGGAAACCAATCTCTTCGAGGGATTCTATCCATGGGCGAGGGTCTTCTGTCCCACCATATTTCGGAATTTCTATATTGGGGTTCAAAGCAACTGGTTCGAAACCAGCATCTCTACCAATTGTTGCACCAAGTTGAAGCTTTGCAGGTTCGTCGACCTTGGTTTCTTCCTTCTTGGTGTTATACACGTTTCCCGAGCGGGTTTCCATATTAAAAGTAAATAACTAAAATTAAATAAAAATAAATTACCTTTTAAAGTTATTGTGTTTATTTATTCTTGTCTTCCTCGTAGGTTGCGATCCGCCGTCTTCGTCTAGGTCCTCTCCCGCTCCAATAAGCAATAAAGATATATGTACAATAAATATTACAAAGGGAGTGAAACTATAAAAAGGAATGATGCTAATCTAAATATTCTGTTTTAAATAAATATTAAATATCATAGAATATTTTGAATAAATGTAAGGCGCATTAAAATTGATGTAACAATATTTTTAGACAGGCTTACAAGAAATTATCCGATTTTAACAAATCAGTGACAAAGAGGAAGTAACAAGATTTAACACGACATAAATGTCTCTTTTCATTTGCATATCTTTTGTTCTTTCACTTTCTAGATATGCAAATACTGAACACAATCCCTGTGTTTCTAATTTTTAAAGCCCTCGTTCTTCGGTTGAAACATTTTTACGTATGACGAAAAGTTTTAATAAAGGGGCTTATGTATGAATATAGCACATGTAAATATCCGGGGTTTTATTCCTTCTTTTATTCTTATCCTTTGGGTTTTTTCCTTATCATACAATTCCATAAATGAGACCAATTGTCTTAATTAAGTTTTCATGTATAGAGGGAGATGTACCTTGTAGTTGCCTGATCAGAAGATACCTTTTTTACTAATCTCATCTCTAAGTTTTTCTTCAAGCATTTATATATTTTTATTTAACAATTTTAGAATTCACGCTATATCCACAAATAGGATATTTGCGTGTGAAATATATACATTTGAATGAAAAACAAAAAAAGAAAAAGTAGTTTAAAGGGATATATACATATTTACATATCAGTATGCAAATTGATTACATTAGTAGTCACTTATTTAGTTAATTACATTCTGCAGAATTTGTTGAATCTTTGGTGTATGTTCTTAGTGTAGACCAGATGTTGCATATTTGTTATGGGAAGTTGATTTAGTTCCCTAAATTTACATTTCTACATTTTTCTTTTGAATATTTATATATTTTTTGTTTTGTTTTGTCTTGAACCTGTCATACAAACCATTGCTGGCTTTAAGAAACTGTATAAAAACTTGTATAAAACCCAGGTTCCTGGAGCACAGAACACCAACTACCCGTGAAGTCCAGTTCACTAGTATGGACTAGTGTTTAGCGCTTTTACTCGTTTCCTGATTGATTACTGAGTTGAACCAGTTGACCAGGAAGTTCCATGCTGAATCTGGCCATAGATGTAGGATTGAGGTGGGTCAGTCCAATCAGGATAGCTGTTTGTATCCTATGTCTCAGGAAAGCTGGACAGCTGAAGAGGAGGTGACCAACTGTCTGTGGTTCTTATGAACAGTGAGGGCAGTTGAGGGAGATTTCGTGGATATAAAGTATCTTTATAAGACAACACTTAAAGTTTCACCGCATAAGTTTCTTCTCTGTTAAAAATCAATATTTATTTCAAAGAGGAATATTTACTATTTCTAACTTTTTTGGATGAAGTATGAAAGGGTGAAAATATGAAGAGTAATGGCGAACGGAAAAATAAAAGTGTCCAGGGGCGGGAATACGTCCAGGGTAGCCTAGTGGACATGGCATCTGCCCGGTAAGCGGAAGGTTGTGGGTTCGATTCCCGCCCCTGGACACTTTTATTTTTCCGTTCGCCATTAATCTTCATATTTTCACCCTTTCATACTTCATCTAAAAAAGTTAGAAATAGTAAATATTTCTCTTTGAAATAAATATTGATTTTTCACAGAAAAGAAACTTATACGGTGAAACTTTAAGTGTTGTTTTATAATCATACGCCGCAGTTCTTTATAATGTATAAAGTATCTTTATTATTTGAAAAATAGTACAAAGGTGAAATTGTACTGGGATTAAGTGGATATATTAATAAAAAGACATCTCCTGTGATTACTATATGATGTATAAAACATAATGTTTCTTAGTATACACCCACCTGATCCCAGTAAACTTCACATGAGATGCCTTTTCATTATTACCATTAAATGTTTTTAAAGATATCTATTATTTGTTTGGGCAGGTACGATAAGCTAACCCCCCACACCGATAAAACGGTGTTTACCTTACAACTCTGAACACTCGGATTTTCCTGGAAAATCTCTTAAAGATTTCTTGAAAAAAGCCATGGTCCACCTGTGCTGTGTGAGCAGAAGAGCTTGAATTGACTTGTTCCATTATATGTATGTTCCATATGTAAATACCTATTTTCTTTCCTCTTTTCGCTCTCCACTTCTCCCACCCATATTTCAAAAAAAATTTTTTCTTACTTTCCATAGGATTATTCAAATAATAAAATGTATATATTTACCATGTGTATATAATCTTTCTCCATTTTTACCCCTTTGTATATTTCCCACTTTCATGGGTTTCTCCGTCTTGTAACCCCAGGATCCTTGTAAGACCTGTGTGTCTTAATAAAGGTTTTTGTGTGTGTGTTGTGTTTTAAAGATATTTTTAAAAATAAATTTTCAAGAGAACTTTCATATAACTTACAAAAAAAAAAGATGGCTTTGTCTACAAAAAAAGACATAAATATCAGGTTTCTCAAAATAGATTTATCATAATACCAATTCTTAAAAAAAGTAGTAAGACATACTAACAATAAAACAAAGAAAGTCTATCTGAAGCATCAACCAAACTTAAATACCATCATGATGAAGATGGAGAATCTATAACAATATGTAAATAACTTGATTATGTAATTAATTAAGCTATATATGTAAATAAATATTCCTGTAAATAGATATTTTATATTGATATTAGGTTCGTTCTCGGTGAGCGAAATAAAGTCAATCTTCAACTGAATCACAAAAAATGGCCTCCGCACTTATGCAAATATCCAAAGACAGAATCCATGTAACGTGGTAGAGACTTTTCTCAAATAATAATAATAACGTTATTTTTCAAAAAGGTTACAAATTTTTCTCTAAAAAGTGTAGCGAATGGTCAGTCTATTTCCATATTTTTATTTTCAACTTCAATAAATAACAACAGTAAAAGTAAACAAAGATATTTAAATTTGCTATCTTGACTCCTGGTCAGTGCTGTGGTCCTTGCCGTTATGGTCCCCTGATGTCCCTGCAGCTCTCCAGCAGTCTTTCTATGGCCTCTCCTGGTGGTTCCTGGATAAAATGGTCCCCTGGCCTTGATCCATTCTTGTCTGTCAGGTCTCCAGTTATCTGCTCTAGGTCGTTCTCCTGGATCTCTTCTATGGTCGTCGTATCCCTGTGCTCCATGTCTGGTGTTCACCTTCCTCGTCATCACATGCCAGCTCCCTACATCGTTCCAACAACCTATCCATGGCTTCCATTTCTTTACTTTTCTGTAACTTGTCGTGAGGTTCATTCATTCTTCTTTTCTTTTGAGATAATTTCCATCGTCTGTTTTAGTACCAAGGATTGAATATATGCAAAGTCCCTTTTTCTTATGTTTATTTCCTTCCTGTATTGTATGTTATATTTGGTTACTATTCCATCCCATGTTAAGACTATCGACACAACTTTTACGGGCATTTTTTCGGTTTGGGCCATTTCCCTCGCCAGTAGCTGGTATTTTCTTTTCTTTGTTAGCTCCGTAGTTAATAATAATAATAATATAATAATAATAATAAACATGATATTTGGTAAAATTCAAATAATCTAAGAAGTTAAAACTACATAAAGAAGTTCAAAAACCTCAACGATTAATGTTCTTTGAATAACTGGTGTACCTTTTTTTTAATACATGATTGTCTTTTTTTTTAAAATTTGCATCCATTCTGTCTCTACAGACAAAAAGTACGCGAGGTCACGTGGTTTGTCCTCTACACACTGAGAGTAAAATATATAAAAAACTTTCCTTAAAAAAGTACTGAGTCATCAAACGACCTTTACAAATGTTCCCTGAAGACATTTGTTTTTTAATTACATTTTTTTCCTTCCTTCACAATAGAAAGGTTTAATGACCCGACATACTATGTTGCATATTTTTTTCTGGGAAAATACCCATATTCTGGTGTTCACAGAATTAAGTGATCAAACGCTTTTTTTGAATGCAAAATTCATATTTAAAGCTAAGAAGACCGAAATTGTTAGACATATGTAAAATTGTAGAATAAATTCACCTATTACAGTAATTTGTTTTATTCAACTTGGAAATATGCAACATTTTTTATCGTATTTTATAATTGCTGCTTGCTATGTTAGCGCAACACATAAATCTTGTGACTACTGAGGTACGTATGGATGTCCTCTTCTGGATTGATGTCTGCCATATAGAGGGCTGCAAGGATGGCCGGGTAATATGGTCCGGAGTGAGTTGTGACAGTTATTGTTATTTCTACATATTCGTCTATCCGATGCCTTACGATGAAGTGAAAAAGAATAGTACAAATGTGAAATTGTACTGAGATAAAAGGTGAATAAATTCTGGAATAATTAAAAAATCAACGAATAGTTGATATTTATTCCGAGGTGTCTTTTTTTTTAATGAATAGAAAAAGGTCAATTTTTTAAACTTTAGAATTCGCAAATGGCTCAATGTCAACAGAAATGTGGTCTACAAGTTCTGTAAACAATTCAGTGAAACCGAAATCATCAGAAAACCAAACAAAGTTGAAAGATTTATCATTTCAATATAATGCTCCTGTAGAAGGGACTTCATTAAGCCCGAAAGGTCTAGATATATAATCTTGTTCTATATATATATGTGGCGACCGGACTTTACTTCAGCGAACTGGGACAAAGCTTCAAAACACATACGGGCAGAAGCTTGGCGAGCACGTGTTGGGAGAACACTTCACTACGCATGCGCGGGCGTCATCCAGAACTTTCTAGCGGCTGGCTTCTTCCGACACACTTGATCTCGCTACTCAGCGGTAAACATCTAGGGCTAAACTCCAACGGCCGTTATTTCAACCGTTGCTTCTTTTCTCTTTTTAATTTCTTGCTTTAAAATAAATTAATTTTAATTATAATTTTATCAGCAGCCTTTCCACAAGCCACACAACACAGCACATCAACAACCATCCTACATATATTTTAAGATTAATTAATTAATTGTTCCCACAGAGTATGTGTGTGTAGGATCACAAGTAAATAGGTGTTCCTTATTTCGACTTAGAGCACTATGTTCCCCTAGGGACACTTGCACTTTAAAGAGGTGTAAGAGGTAAATAGGTGTTAACTGTAAGAAGAAGATAAGTTTCTCTTTGTTTACTATAAGTTTTATTTTGTCCTCTCTCTTTCTCGTGCGACCCCTGCTCCGGGAGGTATTCGCCTCCTGCGAAGTGCCCCTGGATCTGCAGGTCTGGCTCTTCGGTGTCGGTTTCCATCCCGAGGCTATGAAGTTGATAAGTGTGACGAAAGCTACCATCTACAAGTACCATCTTGGTCTTGTGGTGGGTAACACCAGCCATCACATCGACCTGCCCACTCTGTGTGGGAAAGAACTCTCGCAGTCCATCGGTGGCGGAGTCTTTTCCGCGGTGGGCGCCACAAATGACGACTTGTATGTATATATATATGTATATTTATCAATTATCTATATATATATAAATGAATGTATGTGTGTCTGTCTGTCCTTTATGCCTGACCAAACCACTCATTGGAACGCCATGAAACCTTGGGAAGTTATTTAGTATAGTACTGGGAAGGTTTCTAGCAAATAAAATTTTTGAAATAACTTTTCGCCTGAAAATAATCAAAATAAATATTCTAATTTATCTGTTATAATTCAACAATCTGCTCTAAATATTATCATGATGATACGATGATTTTGTAATGTAGAAAATTAGGAAAGACAAAATTCAGGATGACACGGCAATTTATTTGAGACAAGAATAATGATACAATTCCAAGGCAAGATACTATTCCTTTAACTTCCAATTACCGAGGGAATCAATTAATATTAATTTTATTCAACTTATCGAGTATTTTTCAAGGGACCGGGAAAAAATGTTCACTTTATCGAGAGATTCGTTAGACAAACCTTTACTCGGGTAAAACCCGGGCGAAGCCGGGTACATCCGCTAGTTTTATATATTTTTATCTATTTATTCATTCATTTATCATTATATAATCATATTTATATTTATTCTGTATTTAACCTTATATATTCTATTCTTATTTGGACATTGTAATAAATCAGTTTCAATCTCAATCTCTCTTGTAAATCAATAAAGACAATGCCATCAGAGCAACTTTCAGTTGCCCGATAAGGAGATATATAATATATATATGCCCTTTTTTCTTTTTTTAATAAAGATTTATTTATTATCATTTACAAAGCACGCGATATCCGTCTTGGATATTTGCATGCATACACAAGTTTGGGAGCTTATTTACAGTAATTATTAATATGAAATTAGTTATTATAATAGAAATTATTAACATATTTGTCAGTTAGTTAACGATTTAATTACCCTATAATGAACATCACATAAGAACAGAAATTTAGAGCTATTTACAGCATATAACTATATATCAGTTATTACAGCCCAGGCTATCTATTACTAAAAAACATTCTACAAAATCTATTAAAATTTATATACATATATCTATTATTAACTATTTGATTTAGACAATTTATATTTATTTGATTTTTGACTCTCAAGTCCTCTACAAGTCGACAGTCCGTTAAATATGTACAGGATTTTCTTCTTCTGCACCACATGAGCATTTAGGCGAATCCGTCTTTCTGACTTTGTACAAATATGATCTGAAGTTACCGTGTCCAGTAAAAAATTGGACATTGTAAAAATTTGGCTTGACATATTTGGGTATTTGGGAATCAGTGAAGAAGGACTTGAAAATGGTATTAGTCTTCTCATAGTATTTCTGCAGTTTTTCCCTTATGTAATTAGAAATTATATTCCTACTTGAAGAGTCAAATCGGTTGTAATTTATTTCGGTTTTCAACATGTTAGATTCAATATATTCAGTAAGTTTGGGGACTTGTGCAAGTATATGTGTACAATCCGATGATGTTGTACTGTAGGCCTGTATACAATGTTTTAATATACTATATTGAAGAGAATTAAGTTTGTCTTTAGACTTTTTGTTTATGAATGGATACCATATTGGATAACCATAAGTAATTGTACTTCGATATAATGTCTTATACAATATCAGTCTTCGTCTAAAGTCCAGACCCCATGCTTTCTTTGTCAGGCCAAATAGGTATCCACTAGCTCTAGTTACCTTTATGATCATTTCATTAACGTGAGGCGTAAAGTCCAGTTTGCTTCTGACTCGGTGATTTTTAATAGTCACTCCTAGAATCTTAAGTTCTTCAACCGGCTTAATTAACTTGCTACCTGAGACTATTATATCGCTATTGCATTTATATAAATATAATATTTTTGTTTTTTCATCTGACAATTTTAATTTACGACTTTCACACCACTTATTGATTTTTCTTAATACATTATCTATTGTCTTTCTTAGTTGTTCAGGAGTTTTATTCCAACATATTAACGTAATATCATCTGCATATCCTATTGTTTCACAATTATCATCCAGATTATTATTCAGTATCTCATTAATAAGAATATTCCATAATGTGGGAGACAGTGGTCCTCCCTGTGGACATCCTTTACTTAGTTTCTTATTAATTTCAGTTGAGGAATATCTGAATCTTATTCTTCTATTATCAAAATATGATTGTAGAAGTTTTATCATTGAAGCCTGCGCACCATCTTCATCTAGTCTTTTCATCAGGGCCGGCCACCATGCATTATCAAACGCTGCACTAATATCCACTGCAATTATTGCTGCATATTATCTTGTTTTATGTTCTAACGCAATTTTTATTATTTCAGTTAGTGCAGTAATAGTAGATTTCGATCTTCTAAAGCCATGTTGTCGATCACTTAGTAAATTAAAATCTTCATAATATTTTATTATTCTGTTATTAATTATTTTTTCAAATATTTTAGAAATGTTGGAATTAAGACATAAAGGTCTATAATTTTTATAGTTATTAAAATCTGTTTTTCCAGGTTTCGGAATAATTATTGCCTCTGCTCTTTTCCATTCAGCAGGATAGTATTGTATGTCTAAACATTTTTGAAATAGTTTCACCAATATAGGAGCTATAAATTGTTTAGTGTGCCTTATCATGTTGTTAGAGATGTTGTCTATTCCGGGAGATTTCTTTGGATTTAATTTGTCAATCAAGTCGTTGACTTCAGTAATCATAACCATCGGTTTTTCTTTATTGAGTAGTTTTAAATTATAATTTCTTATACTTTTATGGATGTTTGTATCTTCTTCACATTTATCATCTGGAAATAAGTTATTCAATAATTCCTCACCCTTCTGCAAACATTCCATATTAGTATTACCCTCCAAAATTTGCACATTTCTCTTCCGCTTAGATCCACTTTTGATGTTTTTGTACACCTTATATAAGTTTCCATAAGGGTTGTTCGATTTGTTTTCCTCCAGAAAAATTCTCCATGATGCTTTCCTAGCTTTTTCTATTTCCCGTAAATACTTATTTCGTTTGCTTTTATAATTTTGTTTAATATGATTAGGGCAATTTTTGTTTCTATAGTAACAGTTTCTAAGATAATGACAGTGATCCTTTAGAAGCTGTAAATTCGTATTCCACCACTTATTACTAATATTATTTTTTGTTGTCATATTATTATATGTTTGATTGATCTTCTTGAAATCAGTATCTTTGAAAAAAGTCGAAGCAAAGGTTCTTATAAGAACCTCATCCCATCCTTTCTTCTGGGGATGTTTTAATTTTGTTCTTAATAAAAAAAGTTATCTAGTGCCATCTAGTGGAACAGAAATTAACTAAACGTTAATTTAGTCTGTTTCCTGATATTTGGCCAAAAGTTATTTAACAATCTCCTTCTTACATATATACATATTTAAAAGGCATATATTGGAGGTCTATAGAGATAATATTTGATATGTGAAAATATTGTCAAAAATAATTATTACAAATTTATCTATATATTACATAGTAATAAGTACACGCCAATCAATATATAAAATACAAAATTATTCCAATTTACCATAGAGGCCCATTAGCTCAGTTGGTTAGAGCGTCGTGCTAATAACGCGAAGGTCGTGGGTTCGATCCCCCCATGGGCCATCTTTTTTTTTTCTAATATTTTATTATCATAAATATATATTTACATATCGTCCCTACAACTGCAAACTATCGAATGTGAAAAATTCAATTTTGAAGGAGAGAGAAATGAAGAGACCATGTGGCCTACCCTCAGTAGAGGAAGGCATTGAAGGAGGGAGAAATGAAGAGACCATGACATGGTCTCATATTTACATGGTCATATTTACATATATATATTCAATTAAAAAGGCATATATTGGATCAAAATATAATTTATTTTACCAATATTTCTGTTGGCTGAATTAATATGTTATAATACCTTGATAAAGGTTGGCGTTCAGCCAACGATCCAATATATGCCTTTTTATTTAAAGATTTATTTATGGATTTCTCTATTTTCAAAAAATATATATATACATATATGTACATATTCACCAAAAGGTTACAAGAATAAAGGGGAAAGCTCGGCTGTTAATAATTATAATAAAATAATCATTTCACTTTTAAAAATCTTTTGATGAATAAAAAAAAGTGTATTAATAATATTGTAACATAGAAAATCAGGAAAGACAAACTTCAGGATGATACAGCAATTTATTTAAGGCAAAATCAACATTTATAAGATATAAGATAAGTAATGGGGGAAGTTTTCAGAGTAGCAAAATATAAATAATTATCAAAAAATCCTACGTTTTGCTTTCAAAAATTTCAGCAAACAAATCTAAGGCAATAACTTACTTTAAATTTTTTAGATCATCATTATGTATGGACCAGTCAACAAGTGAATGACTTTGAGATGACCTTACAACTTTGAACACTCGATTTTCCTGGAAAATCTCTTAAAGATTTCTTGAAAAAAGCTATGGTCCACCTGTGCTGTGTGAGCAGAAGAGCTTTAATTGACTAGTTCCATTACGAGTATATGTATGTTCCATATGTAAATACCTATTTTCTTTCCTCTTTTCGCTCTCCACTTCTCCCACCCATATTTCCAAGAAATTTTTTTTTCCAAATCCATATTCTTATTTTCCATAGGATTATTCAAATAATAATCTGTATATATTTACCATGTGTATATAATCTTTCTCCATTTTTACCCCTTTGTATATTTCCCACTTTCATGGGTTTCTCCGTCTAGTAACACGGAGATTCCTCTGTAAGACCTGTGTGTCTTAATAAAGGTTTTTGTGTGTTGTGTGTGTGACTTTGAGATGAAGAGTAAAGCCAGTTCAATTTCTATGTAAATAACACAAGATGATTATTACCTTACCCAATTGGGAGAATCTGTATGGGGAAAGTCCCTAATAAAGGCTTTTGTGTGTGTGTATAAATATCAAAAAATGAATAATCTGTACATAAAATATAATAATTACTTTGCTAAAAAATAGTTGCATCATGGCTAATGAACCTATTTTATTTTAATTTGTAATATTATTTTTCATATATTTTTAATTCAAAATTATATTTACTTATTTTATTAAAGATAATATATGTATTATAAACAGAATATATGTATTATAGAATCACCATTTGTATTTAGGTACACTGTGTAACTTCACTGCTCTCTTTGATGTGAGAAATAAATAAATTATTCTGGAGGTTACACTTAAAGTTATCTCAACTTATATAAATTTGTAGGATGGTTGAAACACGCTCTGGTAAGATACAAGACTCGGCACAGGAGAGAATCAAGGTTGAAGAGTCTGCCAAGCCGCAACCTGGTGCAACACTTTACACTTGGTTATCTCACTATTCCCTTATATAAATTTGTAGAATGGTTGAAACACGCTCTGGTAAGATACAAGACCCGGCACAGGAGAGAATCAAGGTTGAAGAGTCTGCCGCAACCTGGTGCAACAATATATATGTTTGGGGTAAATATTCACCGAGAAAGAACCAGGGCGAAGTTGGACCGATGGTTTAGTAAAATGATAAATGGACCACACAAATGTACGCACATCTATAAAAATCAATTCCAATAGAAAAAAAAAAACAAAAAACTTTCCAAATGGGATGAGGCACTCAGTTTGTGGTGTTCCCTCCATCTCTTTGTTAACTGCATCGTGTATTGATTGAAAAGAGAGGGGTGGTAAATTATTTTTTAATAAAATTACTATTGATTTTTTTCCACACACCTGCGACCTAAAAGCAGATGACTGATAACGTGATTTTATCGTATTATAGAAATTTGATAATAAATTCGTGCAAATAGATTCCTTTTTTTCATATAGTTTATTAATAAATTAAATTGAACTGCCATCTATCGTTAAAATTTTACACATATAAATTTACTGGCAATGCGCTTCTTTTAAATATCATCAAATATTATCTCTACAGACCTTACTGCAATGATATGAGTTATTGAATGAGAGGGCTTGGCTCATCAGTATTAAACCCTCTCAGCGGTTTCGCCAAATTAATCTCTAGACCGCTCTACTATTGTATTGGATCGGATCGGTTCAAAATCACATTAATAGGTACCGCTCAACAAGAACAACCTAGTTCATGATAATTGAAACAGTGAATAATATGTGAAGCACATATTAAACAAAATGTTAACGCGGGATTCAATCCCGGTTCATGACTGTCGGGAATCGAGGGTGTTACCCTCTCATCCACCGACTTTTATATTGTATTGGATTGGTTTGGAATATATCCTGTATTTTCTATGGAAGGTAGCTTAGGGGTGTTTAGTGAACTAATGACATAAGCTTATAGGTCTGTAGATGAACATACATATAATTTCAAGGTATTGCATCGAGCAAAGCTCTTCCGCAAAAAAAAATATTATTATATTAAATCAATTATTATCTTATAAATTAAGCTGCCATCTAACGATAAAATGTGGAACAATTAAATTTACTGGAAATGTCTTTCTAAGAGTCGGTGGACGAGTGGATAACACCCTCGATTCCCGACAGTCATGAACCGGGATTGAATCCCGCGTTAACATTTTGTTTAATATGTGAATAACCTTCATATATTATTCATTGTTGCAATTATCATAAACAAGGTTGTTCTTGTTAAGCGGTACCTAGTAAAGTGATTTTGGTACAAGGAACAATATGTTTCTTTTCAATAATATCATCAAATATTATCTCTACAAACTTTACTGCAATGATATAAGTTATTGAATGAGAGGGCTTGGCTCATCACTAGAGAACCCTCTCAGCTGTTTCGCCAAATTAATCTCTAGACCACTCTACTATTGTATTGGATTGGTTTGGGATATACCCTGTATTTTCTATGGAAGTCAAAAAAGCGAATTGGAAAAGATTACATACTGAAATTGGAGTATTGAAGAACACAAACTAAAGAATACATTAACTTACAACCACGAAAAGTGTGATGATAATTTATTATTTTATTTCATAATATTTAGATCTCATAATATCAAAAATAAGGAATTAGTACCTCACATCAATACATTCATAGACATAACTTGAGCAAGTTTCATATTTTGATGTTCGCCGGAGGTCTGTTTTTTTTTTGTTTTTTTTTTAAGGAGATAGAGGCAATTTTAATCACACTTGGTTATCTCGTGTGTCTTCAATAAAGGTCACTGTAATATATTTCAGAGTTATTGTCCCGATATACGTGCTAAAAGGTACAATTTCTTTAAGTTTTGTCCATGGGGGTATCTTTCAGAGTTATTATCTGAATCCCGATAAACGGGCAACTCTGTGCTTCACTTTCATCAATAACTGACAATATGACCCAGAATAAGTATATTGCTACGGCGTTTTATGGTTTCCACAAGTCCATATCTCAGAAGAAGGCCAAGTGACACTCACTCCTCACTTTCTTACTGCTACTCTTTTTGTGTTGTTTTTCTTGCTTCCCTCTTTCTCTTTCTTTTTTCTTTTTTTTTTCTTTTTCTTCTGTCTATATCGTTGTTTCCTTTGTCTCACTGCTTTGTTCTTATGCATACCTCTGGTGAATCCTGTATAGGGTCAGTGACCCTAAATAAAGGCTTTTTGTTGTTGTTGTTGAATCCCGATAAACATGCTAAAAGTTTCAACTTCCTTAAGCTTTGTCCATGGGTGTATCTTTCAGAGTTATTGTTCCGATATACATGGTAAAAGGTACAACTTCCTTAAGCTTTGTCCATGGGTGTATCTTTCAGAGTTATTGTTCCGATATACATGGTAAAAGTTACAACTTCCTTAAGCTTTGTCCATGGGTGTATCTTTCAGAGTTATTGTTCCGATATACATGGTAAAAGGTACAACTTCCTTAAGTTTTGTCCATGAGTGTGTGTAATAGGTAGCAAATATATTTATGAGTATATAATGAAATGTGTGTGATTGCATTTTCGAAAAGAAAGAGATTTCGCCATTTATTATTTATTTAGTTAACTCAGTAGGTTCCTGGAGCCACGTACAGAAGTCGCCAACTACCCGGGTGTTTCGCCATCTCTCCATAGAGGGTTCACCACTGATGAGTCATGCCCTTCCGCTTTCAATTTTTATTCATTGCATTATAGGGCTTGTAGAAAAATGTTGCTATATATGGTTAAAAATAAAAGTATATAAATAGCGTTAAAATTATCTTTAATTTGCATACAATGATGTACAAAAGTTAACGAACAAACAATATTTTATTGCATTTCTAGAAAAATTCGATAGATTCCAAAATTTGTTCAAATTTGACCAAATTGCAGAACAAATTAATATCGCCTGACTTCAACTTTTCGAATGGCGTCAATTTTGCATATCAGGCTTTTATGCAAATCATTTTATGAAGAGATATTGGTATAACAACTATTTTATCTAATTTTTATCTATTCGGGGATGTAGCTCAGATGGTAGAGCGCTCGCTTAGCATGCGAGAGGTACTGGGATCGATACCCAGCATCTCCATCTTTTTTTTTTTTTACACTCCAGGAATCTGGGTAGACAAAATCATTCTACCTAGCGCAATAAAAAATTTAATCAATAATACAAAACAATAACGCGCCATCTATACATAAAAAATAAAAAGATTGAAGCATGAATGTTTCTTTTACACATAAGACAAATTTCCACCTGAGGGGGGGGGGGGGGGGGGAGAAGTGCGACCACACCTCCCTGCGGTCCCCCCTGGACCCTTGGAATATTCGACCAAATTCTTAGTTCGTTTCCAAGGTGACTAACGTGGCAACGGCACCCATTTTCCAATGAAGAGCAAAATAGTGGATATTGCTGCTGATGTGATGGAGATGCATGGAGACATCTAAGACTCTTCTTTGGACACAACAACAACAACAAACTTCCACTATCCTTACTGCGATGAAAAAAATATTAAAAGTGCTTGGCTAATCAGTGATGAATCCTCCCAGCGGTTTCGTCAATTCAATCTACCAGACCTCTTCTTAGAGCTCTAATACTATATTGGATCATTCTGCTTATATATGCTACACTGGGAGGGTTCACCACTGATGAGTCAAACCCTCCCAATTTTTTCTTTTCATCGCAGTAAGGACAGTAGAAGTTTATTTTATATGCAAAAGAAACATTCGTGTTTTAATAATTTAACTTCTTATTTATTCAAATATCCAGTAATTATTTTAATCGTTTGCGCGCTACATTTATGTTATCCATAAAAACAAGAAATTCAAAACTTTATCCACATTATAAAAATTTCTATACGTCAATAGAAACAGAATGCTACCTAACCGATGATTTTCCTTTACCAGTCAAACGATGCATAATTCTATCGAGAATCCTATTTACAGTCTTCAAAAAAAAAAAAACACGTTCTGACGTTTGAGGCCAAAAAACAAATATGCACACTGTGTGACAAGGAAATTACTGAAGAACTCCCCCATTACCTGCTTAATTGTACAGCCCTTGATGTAGAGACAAGGCCCTATATCAACAAATTAAATGTACCAACATTTCACCCTACGTATTGCTTTCCAAAATATCAGCAAACAAATCTAAGGCAATAGCTTACTATAAATTTTTTAGATCATCATTATGTAAGGACCAGTCAACAATGACTTTGAGACAAAGAGTAAAGCCAGTTTTTTTCAATTTCTATGTAAATAACACAAGATGATTATTACCTTACCCAATTGGGAGAATCTGTATGGGGCAAGTCCCTAATAAAGGCTTTTTGTGTGTGTTATCCATAAATACATGGAAGAAGAGTATATAACAGGATAATGGACACAGAAGGGATGAAATATAGAAGTACATGTTTTGCCCGAAAGCTAGAAAAATAAAAATGGTGCAAGAAACTCAGCACTGTATGTTTTATTGATTTTATTAAATTATAAGTCAGGGGAGAAGAACGTTTATTTTAATTACATATTTTTGAAAATAGAGCAATCCATAAATAAATATTTAATTAAAAAGTCATATATTGGATCAAAAAATCATTTATTTTACCAATATTTCAGTTGGCTGAACGCCAACCTTTATCAAAGTGTTATAACATATTTAATGTGTGTGTCAACATTATAATGTTATAACACCTTGATAAAGGTTGGCGTTCAGCCAACTGAAATATTGGTAAAATAAATGATATTTTGGAAACAATATATGACTTTTTAATTAAAGATTTATTTATGCATTGCTCTATTTTCAAAAATATTTAAACTTATAATTAAAATAAAAACATTAAGTCTCCAGGGAAAAGTTTCTTTTAAAAATATTTTTATTGGAAAATCTCTCAAGCTTTGGGGCAAGAAAGCCCTTCTACAGGAGAAAATATTTTACATCATTAGAACTCCAATAAAATAAGATTTAAAATTAAAATAAAGTGCTTTTGTTGTTTACATTTGTTTCAATGCAGAATCAACGCGGGCTTCTGTTGTGTATGTTTTCGAATTTTGCTATTCCAAGGCGATATCTTCACTTGGGGGTTATGAGGTGGGTTCAGGGAATATAATGTTATAAATTTCCGGAATGTCTATTTTTCTGTTAATGCTATTGTGCATTAATATAATAATAATATAACATTATATTCCCTGAACCCACCCCATAACCCCCAAGTGAAGGTATCGCCTTGGAATAGCAAAACTCGAAAACATGCGCAACAGAAGCCCGTGTTGATTCTGCATTGAAACAAATGTAAACAACCAAAGAACTTTATTTTAATTTTAAATCTTATTTTATTGGTGTTTTAATGATGTAAAATGTTTTCTCCCGTAGAAGGGCTTTCTTGGCCGAAAGCTTGAGAGACTTTAATAAAAAAATATTTTAAAAAGAAACTTTTCCCTGGAGTCTTTATGTTCTTTTTTTAATATTGATTCAAGGGAGTATTTCATCGAATTGTAAACTTATAATTCTCTATTGACATTATATGGCGGTGAGTTTATTGTTGACATAATTATTGTTGTACCTTGAAAAAGGTTGGCATTCAGCCAACTAAAATATTGGTAAATAAATTATATTTTATTCAATATATGTCTTTTAAATTGAATAAATACATCTATATATTATAAATAGAAAAGAGATTTTCTGCTTGAATTTAGATCATGTCGAGGATTATAGTATGGTAATGCAGTCGTGGAAGAGATTATAATGAAATTAGTTATTAAAAATAGCTTTAATTGCGCTAAAGGAATATACAACAACAACAACAAAAAAGCCTTTATTTAGGGTCACTGACCCTATACAGGATTCACCAGAGGTATGCATAAGAACAAAGCAGTGAGACAACGGAAATAGCGATATATACAGAGTAAAAAGAGAAAAAAAAAAAAAAAACAAGAAAAGGAAAAAAAAATAAATAAATAATAATAAGAAAGAGGGAAGCAAGAAATCAACACAAAAAGAGTAGCTGCTAAAGGAATATATGAAAACATAATTTGGTAAAAAGTACTGCCTGGGTTAAGGCGTAAGAATTAAAAAAATGAATAGCTTATTTACATAATGTACAAATGTTTTGAGCCGGCCATTGGGGTAAAACAACGAGTTTTTATAGGGGAAGAGTGAACTCTGGCGGTCGATTTAGCAGAGTATTTGAATCTATGAAATATAATTTTTTTAAAATAAAATAATATTTTAATATAACATATATATCCTATAGTACAATTAGAGATGTGTAATATATATAATATTTAGAATAGAGGAGAGTTTGAATGGGGAACCTCGCTATTACAGAATTAAGGGAAGGTTACTTCCAACAACAGCCGCCAGTCCTGGTAACCTACATATTATGCATCCTGAGAATGAGGCGGTGGCCGTGATGACGTCATTCACTTGGCGGGTAAAATTTCAAAGCGGAACACAAAGAGTTGGGCATCTGTGTCACTAGAGCGCCGGAGATTTCAACTTAATTTTCCTAAACATAAAATGATGATGCATCCATTTTGATCAACGGTCAAGTTGTCTTGGAAGTTTTTTTTTTTTTTTCTTCTCTTCCATCCATCATTAATTATCTTCGTTCTTTCTTTGGTTGATAAGTCATTCATGTCGTTTCTTCCTTTCATCTATGTTGTCAGCCTTTTTTATTCTCTTTTATTTTATTTTTTTTTATTATTTAATTCGTAGAGTTTTTTTTTTTTGTTCATAGAGTAATTTAAACCTTTTTCTCGATATTTTTTATTGTGAATTTTAAAATTAATTTTTGAACATGATTGTGCTTTTTTTTTTTCAGTATCTAATTGATTAAAAAAAAAATGTTGAAAAATAAAGTCGCTAACCGACTTTTTGTTAATATCTTTTTTTTTTCAATCGCCTCTTTTTTATTTCTCTTTTTGTAATTTTTTTAAAAATAAATATAATATTTTTAGGACATTTTCTCTTTTCTAAAAATTTTTCAGTCTAAAAATACACCTATCCTCCGATTTACACGGTACTTGTTTTACACGTTTTCGCTTTTACACGGTTTTCCAAAAAAGTTTTTTTTTTTTGTTTTTATCGCACTATACTAAATGCTACTGTGATTGAACACATGCGCTGTGTACACATCTCACGAGGAATCCCGAGCTTATGTGCTGACTACATATTTTAAACTGTGAATGCATTTTATTTTTATTTCTGTGTACACCTATCCCCCGATTTACACGTTTTTCTCAGGAACGTATCTACCGTGTAAATCGGGGATAGGTGTATAGCCAGTCCATTTATATATACAATGTTATTTTATTTATATAAATTAAAGTACTGTTACATCTATAATAAGAATAATATATTAAAGAAAATTGGTAAAGAGAAAGAGTAAAGATAGTTAAAATGAAAGTATATATATATTATTTGTATTTTTAATAACAAATTAGGGTTATAACAAGTTCACGCTGTAGCTTTGGCAAATACACGTCATATAAATATGCGAAATTTTATAAGTGGGCTTCGCTAAAAACTTTGATTAGAATGCATCAATTTTACCAAAATTTCAACACCTTTGTAAAACAAGATAGAGAATTTTTTGCGTAACATCAACATATATAACTTAACTATTGTGTTTGATTCAAAAGGCGATCTCCATCAAATATTTTGAGATTTTTTTTTTATAGTTCCAGGTACGCCCTTTTATATAAACTTAACTACAGTAATCCCTCGTTAAGACGAACTCAACGGGAGAACGAAATACCCTTTTCGTCTTAAAAGAATATATACCGAATTCGTATAAACCGAATTCGTATTAGACGAATTGAATTCGTGGTATCCGGGGGTTGTACTTATGTACCACTGATGAGTAAGAAAATTACATTTCTGAGGAATAACGAATAAATTTATTTGAAAACAATATTAATGAAAATATTTTATAATTTTAAGGAACAACAATTATGTATATGTATGTACATAAAGTATTTTATTTTAAAAGACAATATGGATAATATAATTACAATGTAAGGCAATAACATGAGAATATAAGTTTATTTTAAAACACAAATAAAAAAGAACAACAAAAGAAGCAACTTACATAATATACTTGGTACATACAATGTTTATGTGTATGCAGCATATGCAGTATGCATAGAGTATCCTATATCTGGGTTTTCTCTGCAGGCTTCAGAAAGTCTGTTATAGTTTTTTGGTGGTATTTGATTGGGCACTGTTTCAGACACTCTCTTCTTATTTTATCCAGGTCATCTTCAAAATGAACATCAATATCCGTAGAGGTTTTGGACAGCTTCTGGAGGGTTTCGAGGGCCGCGATTACTTCCCCTCTAGTAGGCATCATTATCTCTTCTTTCACCTCATCGTCTTCTGTTTCTTCTTCTTCTTTCTTCTTTTCTTCTAATTCGGGTGAACCGCAAATTTCCAACCCTTCATCCAGGGCAACATACTCCAGGAAAGTCAAAGTCTCAGCTGGGTTTGTAGCTGAAAGGAGTTTGGTCCATTCTTCAGGCTCATCAAGCATTGTTTCTGGAAGTGAAAACGAATCAGCTGTTTTTTCCACACCCAATGAGACACTTATTTCTTTAGCCTTTTCTTTGACAAGTGCGCCGGATACAGGAATATTATTTTGTCTACTTTTTTTAAACCATTTTAAAAGCTCATCTTCCACGTCTTGATGGGATGCTTTTCGAAGTCGTTTTGAAGAGCTCGAAGACCCTGAGGCAACAGCCGCATCTATTTTTTCTTTGTTTTTTAGAATGGTTGATAATGTGGAATTCGCAATTTGAAAATTTTCGGCAATTTGCGACTTAGATAACACTCCACGTGCAACTTCGTCCAAAATTTTCCTTTTTAAGGCAAGATTAATGGCACTTTTTTTTTTCACGGTTTAGATGACATGTTTATGTAGGTTTTTTTATGGAAGCTCAAACAATTCACACTTAGATTATTTAGAATTTAATAATTTTTATTTCAAGCGCATTATTTTATAATACAATCAATTAGTCGGTTATAAAAAGATATAACAAATATAAATAAGTCCTTTTTCTTCTGAGAGCTCGATTTACACAGATTATTATTCACAGAATATATTTTTATTATTTATATTATATTTAATATTTGTAAATATATGTTTTGTATAAAAATAAGAATAATATAATATTCTGTGAAATTCCGTGAAAGCGTGCGCTCCTTGGCTGCTGGCTGGCAGGGGTCACCATGGCCCCTACATTTATCAGTCGAGAAAAACAGCAATACTGGCACAATAGAGTCGAAATTTTCCACTGATTGAGTACATGGAACGACCCCAAGAGGATGGTTTCATATACACAAAAGACAAAGAGAGCCAATACTTGATATCAACGGCGTTTTTGTTGTTTTAATAGTTTATTGTTTTACTTATAACTCGCCTTTAAAAACATATTAGAATTCGTTTTAACCGATTGATTAGTTCTGCTGGGGGCTAAATTTAATTCGTATTTCGTCATAACCGAATATTTCGTCTTAACCGGCAAAATATCTTTGGAAAGCATTGAAATTTAACGGGGGAAAATAAACGGTTCGCGCAAACCGAGAGTTCGTATAATCCGAGTTCGTGATAACGAGGGATTACTGTATTTTGATTTTTTTAAAATTAATTAACTAACAAAATATCTCGCAGAATTAATACTTTTTAAAATTTAGTTACGAAACGTAAACATTTACAAAATACAAACATTTACAAAGTTTGCGCTCCAGGAGCCTTGGTTACCTGTAGTATTATGTTGTAAATGTTCAACATTCATTATTACCCTTTTCCTTTGTTTTATATTGTCGCGTGTAAGGCCTCCAAATGACTACGACCTCCGCCAATAGATGGCGCTTTCGCCTGTTTCGCTTCTCTAACTGATGTGGGAATCGCACTTTTAAATGTAATGTTTAGTAGTGGATGACAATAAAGTCAGTGAAGTCTTGGTGCCGCCTGCTGTTGTTCTTCTCGCCATCGCCACGCTGCTACTCTTCTGGTAAGTCTCTCGTGTTCCCCCACCAGTGGTAAGGCCGAGAGATACTGCCAGAGGAAGGGAGTTCCACTGGAGAGGTAGTTCTCAGGACGTCTTTGGGTGGCCTGCAGGAAAGAGCTGCAAAGATGAGCAACTGGAGCCCGGATAGGTGATCCACGAAGGAAGAAGCGGCGTTGTCGCAAAGAACCGGAGGGGCAAGCCGCGACAATATATATATGTCAGCTGTTTAACATATTTACATATTGACCTTTTATATTTGTGATGTTTTTTTTTTCCAGTATTGTGTTGGACTAATACATTTAGTGCGCCCTTATTTTATTTCAACACACAAAACGCGATATCCCGGCTAGGGACAATTACGTTGATTTACATTTTTATTAAAACAGAAACAGTTATAAGCATATTATACAAGAAAAAGTAATCAAAAATAAAAAGAGAAACAATAATATATATTAAGAACCTGAACCTTAGCTATTTCTATTTTACTAACACAGTCAGAATAATATTTGCTTTACATAACTTATTGTGTTTGTGGAAGAGCATTGCTCGATGCAAATATTTAAATGTAATTCTACTGTCCTAAAAGCTTATGTCCATAGTGTACTTGAATACTATTTATAAGATTCCACCCTTCAGTGCAGCATATATAAGCAGAATGATCCAATACAGTATTAGAGTTATAAAGAAGCGGTCTGATAGATTAAATTGGTGAAACCGCTGGGAGGGGCACTACTGATGACCAAGCCCTTCCAATGTTTTTTCATCGCAGTAAGAACAGTAGAAGTTTGATTTAATTTTGAAAAGAAACATTCGTGTTTTAATGTTTTCCAGGTACGATAAGCCAACCCCCCACACCGATAAAACGGTGTTTACCTTACAACTCTGAACACTCGGATTTTCCTGGAAAATCTCTTAAAGATTTCTTGAAAAAAGCCATGGTCCACCTGTGCTGTGTGAGCAGAAGAGCTTAAATTGACTTGTTCCATTATATGTATGTTCCATATGTAAATACCTGTTGTCTTTCCTCTTTTCGCTCTCCACTTCTCCCACCCATATTTCCAAAACATTTTTTTTCCAAATCCATATTCTTATTTTCCATAGGAGGATTCAAATAATAATCTGTATATATTTACCATGTGTATATAATCTTTCTCCATTTTTACCCCTTTGTATATTTCCCACTTTCATGGGTTTCTCCGTCTTGTAACCCCAAGGAGAATCCTCTGTAAGACCTGTGTGTCTTAATAAAGGTTTTTGTATGTGTTTGTTTTTTAATGTTTTCATGTGTTCTATACAGATGACGCATTATTGCTTTGTATTAACTTATACATTTGACTTTTATTTTTGCTTCTAAATTGCATATTTACCGTGACATTGAGCTGGCTCACTAACCTTAATGTACTTACCATTATACTAGGTTAATATCATCATCAACAACAACAACAGCTTTATTAGAACATTTCCGTCCTGTAAGGACTCGCCATACATCATTTTCATGGATAAAAGGGAAAAAAAGAAACATAAACAAAAGAGAGAAGGGAAATTGAAAAAGGAAATCAAAGTATTCAACATAACTATACAAATTAACTATGGATGGAAATTGTTCTGTAATTTTAGTTCTTAGAGATTACCTTGTTCTCTAACGCTTTATGAAAGTTAAACAATTCTATCGCTATCGCTGAACTGGGTTCACGTAGACTTGGATAATGTTCTTACTGTGTTAATATCTTCTTTTGTATAAGTCTGAGTATTAATATTGTGACAAAGAAATATTTTATTATTTAATTTAATATTATTCAATGAAAATATATTCAACAGATTATAAAAATATATATTACTCTGTATTTGTGAAATCATCTTTTAAATATTTCTTTGCTTGCTTGCTTAAGATTCTCTAGCTGTAAATAGTTTTGACGTCGCTGTGACGTCATCAATAAATACTTTTATATCTTAGGATATTTCAAGGCTTGATTTCTACGCTACAACTGGTGGAGAGACTGGACCGATACCCATTAAGAAATAAAAGAAAAATTGATTCTGTTGAACAAGAAAAAACTTCTATGAATGTAAAGAAGGAAGGTACTCAGGTAAGCAACTACGTTGTTCAACATCTGCCAAGGAACCCTTCCATTTTCTCCGGGGAGGATGGAGAAGATCTCCAAAAATGGTTAAAAGGGTATGCACGTGTGGCAAAGTACAACCATTGGAATGAAACCCTTTGTCTTACTAAAGTTTATTTTTATCTGTCTGGAACTGCTCTCAAATGGTTTGAGAACAACGAAGAAAGCATCCAGACTTGGAAGGAATTCACATCTCAATTAGAGAATGTGTTCGGAAAAAAAGAAAATTCAAAATTGCAAGCGGAGAAGAAACTTAAAACGCGGGCACAATTAAAAGGCGAAAGTACCGAATTTTACATCCAGGATGTCCTGTGCTTGCGCAAAGAGGCTGATCTTCAAATGAGCGAGGAAGATAAAATCTCCCACCTCATGAAGGGGATAGCTGAGGAGCTTTATCAAGCACTCCTACCGAGGGATGTACAGAGCACCGAGCAATTCATTACAGAATGTCGCCGTGTCGAAGCGCTCCGTTGTAGGCGAGTTACCCCAACCAAGTACGAGCGCCTACCAAATGTAGCCTCTCTCTGTGACCAGGATGACAGAGAAGATCTGTCATCGCTGATCCGAAAAATTGTTCGTGAAGAGATACAGCAAGCATTGAACTCTCCTCATGAGGAGCCTAAAATCGCTGTCATTGAAGATTTAGTGAGGTAAGAGATTGTAAAGACCTTGGCACCTAGATCAAAACCTACAATAAGTCCTCCTCAAGCATCCAGGCCGGAATCAAATACTAGATACGAGGCCCAAACGATACGACCGCATCCTGAACCTCATTACCGAAAGCAAGGAAGAAGATGTGACACCAATCATGGCGGACAACTGAGGGAAAGCCAATCTGTTTCTACTGCGGACGCCCAGGTCACGTCGTCCGCTATTGCCGCGACAGGAAGAGACACAATGAGGAAAGGAGAAAAGAATATTTCCAAAGAAAGCAAGACGCAATGGTATTCTACAACTTTCGAGCCGAATCTCAGGACCCCAATGACGAATCATCGAGGAAAAATTTCACTCGCTACCGAAGCCCTACCTCATATCCCGGTCGAAACAGACAACATTTCTCACCTGCTAGAAGATCTAGCTGGACGCCCCGCCATTAAAACTAGATGATAGCCCAAATGGGAGGTAAGGCCGCAAATTTATAAAATCCTCCCTTGCCGACCACAGTGGAAATAAAAACTACAATAACGTAAACATAGACCTACCAAGCCCTCATGAAGAAGATATCTCAACTGAAAGAAGACATCCACCGCAGTCACCTGAAAATATCCCTGGCCATAGTACTAGTTCTTAAGACTGACGACGTAAGTCTCCTGCTGAGCATCGGGTCGATGCTCTCTATAGGAGGAGGCTATGTGACAAAGAAATATTTTATTATTTAATTTAATATTATTCAATGAAAATATATTCAACAGATTATAAAAATATATATTACTCTGTATTTGTGAAATCATCTTTTAAATATTTCTTTGCCTGCTTGCTTAAGATTCTCTAGCTGTAAATAGTTTTGGCTGACCTGTTAATAATGGTCGACTCGTCGCTGTGACGTCATCAATAAATACTTTTATATCTTAGGATATTTCAAGGCTTGATTTCTACGCTACAATATGGTATTTACAGACTTGTTTACAGATTTGTTATACCTGTGAAATGTTTACAATTATGTAGTATTTTACATTATTTATTTATTAATCTGTCAAATTATATTGACAAATATTTGCATTTTTTAAAATCTTATCTCAGATTTTAGTGGGAAAATGTTGTTTGATAGTGAACCAATCTCTCCCGACTTCTCATTGGACGAATGTGGCCATGTTTGTATATTGCCACGTGGAAAATTAGGGAAGACAAAAACTTCAGGAGGAAACAAAATTTATTTCAGGGAAGGACAAACTATCCAAGGTAAACAAAAGATAAGCCACGAGGGCAATTTACAGAGTCGCCAGATATAAAACATAAAAATGACCACTCTGTTAAATAAAAAATAATAAAATTAAGAAATACTATGTTACATAAATAAAATTAATAAATACTACGTTACATAGCTTCTTCCCTATGGGAGCTGTGACCCACAGCTAGCAATTATTGTAGTTACTGACGTGGATTTGACGTGCTTCTGCCAAGGATTCCATCGAAGTCTTGGAACTTTGTCCCTAGTACCTTTGCGTCCATTTTCTTGCGGCGTGAAGAGCGGCTTTGTCGTCGTATCGTCTATAGGGACATCGTCATCTTCGAGGGAAGTCTTGGCTTTAGCACGGCGGTGGAATCCTGGAGTCAGTCTCCGAAAATGTAGATCACAGCACCCATGGCTTCAAGGTCTTCTCGGCGATCTTCAGTTTGTCTTCCCTAACTTACCCAGCATCTCCACCAAAATGCCACGTGGAAAATTAGGGAAGACAAAAACTTCAGGAGGAAACAAAATTTATTTCAGGGAAGGACAAACTATCCAAGGTAAACAAAAGATAAGCCACGAGGGCAATTTACAGAGTCGCCAGATATAAAACATAAAAATGACCACTCTGTTAAATAAAAAATAATAAAATTAAGAAATACTATGTTACATAAATAAAATTAATAAATACTACGTTACAATATAAAGGGGGTTTAAGGGAATGCGAGTGAGGAGTGTGGGATAAAGTTTTGTGTAGAGACGCTTATAGTGTTCTCTTCGTATTTTATCCGTGTCTGGTGATCTCTTCGCATTCCCTGTGTAACCCCGGTCCGATCCCTACCTAAGCAGCAATAAAGATAAGTACTGTTTTTGTATTTTATTTAACCAATTGTAAGTTTATTTTCCTTTTGTTTGTTGTACTTTTGAGTGTACGCTTTTGTGTTTTTAGTTACTATTACTTTAGGCCCTAGTGTATTGCATTTTGTGTTGACACGTAGTAAGTTACTTTTGTCAAATCAACCCAGGTGCGGTATTGAAATATTTAAAACTCTATATTCAGACATTAACTACATAGCATTGTTTACATAGTAGTATTTACATAAGAAAATAACAATATACACATAGTAAAGTCAGTTTTACATGAGTTTCAGTTTAGTAAGTAAAGATAAATATAGAGACGTTGAAATATTTGCGCCTAATACAGAGCAAACAATGTCAAATTATTTGACAAACATAGCAGTTTTAATCTTCTCAGTTATGCGGGAAGAATGTTGTTAAGTGAACTGATCTCCCACGTCATTGAACGAATGTGGCCATGTTTGTACATAAAAGAAGGTTGAAACGGAATGCGTGGAGTCGTGTAGTGGTGTTCGAGTGGAGACGCTTAAAGCGTTCTCTATGTGCTTGTCTGGTGATCTCCTCGCATACCTGTGTAACCCCGGTCCACTCCAAATAAAATATAAGTACTGTTTTTATTTTATTTAACAAATCGTGTTTTTTAACCCCCTTTTTGTTGTTGGTGTTGTACTCTTGAGGGTACTTTTTTCTGTGTTTAAGTTACTCTTACTGTAGGCCCTAGTTTATTGGTTTTTGTGTGTTAACCCGTAATAGTAACTTTTGTCAACAAAACAACAAACAAATTAGAGCTTAGAATATTAAATATTTACATATTTACATATATTAATCGACAGAGTTCATAAAATTTATATATACAAAGTGGCTGATGTAAGAGAGTTAAATCATTTAGATCAGGGAACAAACGATGTCTCACTTCTGTAAAGTTCGGACAGTCGTAGATAAGGTGAAGTTTGTTCAGTTTCTCCGTAGGAACAATTTGGTGTTTCTGATAGACCTCTTTTATGTAAGTATTTCTGGACCGTATGATGTGACAAATTAGGTGACTATAAAGTTTGGATGAAACTGTCTAGGTTCACAATTGTGTAGTCTTTTACATTTGTTAAGATCACTCTCCATTGGGGAAACTTCCATTGAGATACTACCCGGGCGAAGCCAGGTCACTCAGCTTGTTATTATATATAATAATTTTTAATTAAAAGGAATATATTGGATCAAAAAATTATTTTATGGAAAAGATACATAGATGACAATTTTTGTATAACCGAATCAGAAATTTCAATCTTTCTACAATTTTTGAATAATCTAAAACCATTTTTGAAGTTCACACACGAAATTGAAAAAAAAAAACAATTCTCTGGCATTTATAGAAAGTCTACACACACTGGAAACTACCTAAATTTCAATTCTTTCGGCCCAGTCCATCATTAAATTTCAGTTGTAAACACTCTCTCTAAAAGATTAACAACACATTGCTCAATGAAAAATGATGAAAGTTAAAATAAATAATTTTTTGATCCAATATATGCTTTTTAATTAAAGATTTATTAATAGATTGCTCTATTTTCAAAATACAGTAGAACTTGGATAATTCGAACTTCTTTAATTCGAAAACCTCTTTAATTCGAATTTTTGGATAATTCGAATTTTTTTATGGTCCCTTGGGGTTCGAATTATCCAAGTAAAAAAACACACATAATGAGTAGAAGAAAATTTGATTCTTTAATTTTAAAGTGAATGTTCCATTCAAATATATATTTGTGTACATTTCTCTCTTCAAATCATTTCAGATCTTATTTACTTTATCAAAATTCCCCCTTTACATATATATAAATGTTTACATATATGCAATATATATGCAACAATGTTGATGCAAATATTCTCTGTATACTTTACCCACATATATTTCTGATGAAATATATATAATTGTTATTAATTGATGTTTATTTGGAAATCATTCTCATTTTTTTCTTCTAATAGACCCAAATACTTAATTTTACATATTTCCCAACCAAACGATAAATAAGTAAACCAGACGATCTCCATGTTCTTCATCAAAATGCGCATGTCGTAAGTTTTCATGGCGCCAACGGAGTGTCATGGCGCCTATCTTAATTTCATCAGGAGGTCTGCTGTTAATCAAGGGGAATTAAAAAAAAAAAAACTTTTAGGTTAATTGGACACTTGACCATACTGTTGAGGGCTCGTGACTACTTTCATTCAGGTAAAAAAAAATTAAGTGGGGATATCTGCTGGTCGTAAAAAGCCTGGGTGGGCTTTCTATTGTTAGCTACTTGCTCCCCTTTTTTTTAAAACTTTCGTTTGGTTCAATAAAAAGTCTATATATAATTTGGTAACACTGATATCATAGATTAAACTATTCCTAATTTGGTTGTTGGTAATTATGAAAAGTAAATTTTAATTTGTTTTCTTTATTATTTTTCACTGATAAATTAACTAGATATTTTTAATCAAAATTAATTAATTCTTGTAAATATGTAAATGATCCATTAGTGCGCCATCTATTATAAAAATATTTAACTATTTTTGACGCGTTCGTTTCTTTCTTTTAAATAAACAATTTTCTACTCTGCCCTTACTGCAATGATAAAATTATGGGAAAGCCTGTGTTTGAAGTTTATATGTTATTTTTGTAATTATTCTTATTTTTTAATTCATAGAAGCATTTTTCTGGCAGACATATTCAATTTTTTATCATCATCATTTTTGTAATATTATTTTTTTTTCTTAGTTATCAAATCATTTGCAATTGTAGTTTATTTTTTGTTGTGTTCCTTTTTAAGCAATAAAATATATAGAACTAAGGTGTAATATTCAATTCAAGAATATGGAACCAACATCGATTCATTTTTAAAACAAAGCAAAATCATAAGCTTATGCAACTTTCACTTTTTTCATACAGCCTGGATCATCTGTGGTGAACCTTCCCAGCGGTTTCGTTAGTTTATTACAGCGGTATGGTAGATTAAACTGGCGAAACCACTGGGAGGGTTCATCACTGATGAGCCAGGCCTTCCCATTATTTTATCATTGCAGTAAGTTCAGTAGAAAATTGTTTTATTTAAAAAAAAGAAACGTACGCGTCAAAAATAATTTAAATCTCTTATAAAATAAGTAATGACTTATATCGTGATTGATTTTAAAATATAATAAAAATAAATTGCAATATTTGAAGTCTTAGAAAGAGATTATTTTATTTAGCTATGCAAATATAAATTCTCCTATACTACAATATATTGTGATATAGAGTGGTGTTGCATATTTACAATTATACTGCCGTTTTTTGAAATATTTCTATACATATGGTTTAAAATTCCACCCAATTTCCCAAACCATCTCTCTCAATGAAAATTATCTGGGATTGTATTAATGGAGTGATATTTGTAAATTAAATTTAATTGCCACATCTATCGTTAAAATTTTACACATATAAATTTACTTTAAAAGAAGCGCATTGCCAGTAAATTTATATGTGTAAAATTTTAACGATAAATGGCAATTAAATTTAATTTACTAATATATATTTGCGTCGTGTTTTTTTGGAACGTAACCCCGACGCAAAGTGAGGTATGGGTGTATATAAATTCTCTGCAAATAATATTGTTGCATAGATATGTAATATTTTTTTTTTAAATGAGCATAAATTGCATACTTAATATAAAGAATGCTTGATTATTTATTAAGAAATTTCTTTTGCTCGGATTTACCCAAAATAATTTATTTATTATCTTGACTGTCTTAATTAAGATTTCCCCTGTATATAAATTTAATATTACAATTAAAATGTGATTAGCTTTATAAAAATAACATTGCTGATTACTGGTACTGTTATTCCTGTATGTACCCAACACTTCTTGGAGAATCTGTGTAAGACTAAAAGATCTTAATAAAGATTTTTGTTGTTGCTTCTTTAATTATTTATTATAAATTATCTTTAAGTTGCACAATCATAAGATGGCTTTTTCTTAAATTAAGTTTACATATATTTTTTAAATAGATTAATGTTAATTAACATCCCTGGACACTTTTATTTTTCCGTTTATCATTACTCTTCACAATACATCCTTTCATACTTCATCCATACGGATAGAAATAATCGTTATTTCTTCTTAAAATAAATTTCGATTTTTCATTCAAAAGAAACACATGCGGGATAATTTTCAAATGTCGTTCTACAATCATAAACCGCATTATATTCTATTATCTATTAAACATACTATAAGCAAAAAAAAAAAAAAAAACAGAATCTAGGAAATTGAAAAAAAAAAAAGCGTCAGGATTACCAAACGATGATTGCAGACGAACCTTGAACCTGAGCTTTCAGCACCAAACGATAATTTGGGCCGCCGCGAGCCAAAACTGTCAGGTCATTAACCTCTGGGGATATTCTCGACCTTCGCTTCACTGTCTGCTGCTGCTGCTGATCTTGGATCTGCTGCTTCCGTCTAATTTAGGGCAGACGACACCGCCATCTTTGTTTTCACTTTTATAAAAATGAATTTTTATTATACCCTTTCCAACTAACTCAATTCTATTACAAGTTTACTGTAAATCATATCATTTCTGTGTCTCTTTTAGATATATGAATTTAGACACTCGGATTTTCCTGGAAAATCTCTTAAAGATTTCTTGAAAAAAGCCATGGTCCACCTGTGCTGTGTGAGCAGAAGAGCTTAAATTGACTTGTTCACCTCCTGGCCGTTCGGGCCCAGACGAAGAGCTCCCAATGAGCTTCCGTCTGGCTTCCATCAACGTCCGCGGGCTCGCCGCTCGCGAGAGGAGCATTGAGCTCTGCCACTTCCTGAGACAACATCGCATAGACGTCGCATTTGTCCAGGAGACCAACACCTCGTCCCTGGACACTATTCAAGATCTCTGCCTAGGCTACCTCGCCGCAGTCGTGCCTCCTACAGCCATCAGGGGTTCGGGCCTCGCCTGCATCTTCGCCCCGGGGGTCGCAGTCCTGGGGCAGCGCATCCTGTGGCCCGGCCACATCTCCATTGTCTCCCTCGACGTCCACGGCCAGGAAGTGAGCGTTATCAACTGCCACCTCTCTCATATTCCTCGCGAGCGGCACCAGCAGCTGCAGATCATCGCAGCCACCGCGGTCCAGGAGAACTCGTGGGTGTTGGGCGACCTCAACATCAACGAGGAAAGCACGAACGACACAGCATCCGGCTCGGTGGAGGCCCTCTCCGAGCTACTGGATCAGACAGCCCTCGTCGATGTGGCCATCCTCTTCGACGCCACTCACATTCCAACCAGAGTGGCCAGCTACGGGAGCCGTGTTGACGCCTCTCGTCTGGACAGGATCCTTCTCCCTTCGAGCTTCTCGGATCGTGTTGTCCAGTACAGTACCATCCACTACAGGCTATCGGACCATCGAGCTGTCCTTCTTCAGCTCGGAGTGCCTCCTTCACCTCGACAACCCTGCGTGGCTGCAATGCTACGCTCGGGGCTCGTTGTCGAACATCTGGCAACGATCATCGAAAGAACCTCAACAGCAATCGCGGATATGACCGGCGAAGATCTGTGGAGAAGCTGGTCTTCAATCAAGACTGACCTGCTGGCAGAGGTGAGATCCCTCAACGTCCCTCGCGTCGCTGACGACGACCACATCGTCCGGGCCAGGCGGTTCCTGCAGGCCAGGCTCGAAGCTGCGTCGACGGAAGCGGACTATCCATCACTGCCCAACCTTGGGCACACCCTTCGTATGTGCCGGCCTGCAAGGACAAACTTCCGCGATGAAGAAGGAAACATCATCGAAGGCACGGAGTTACGACGCAAGGTCTACTCTATCCTACAACGCCGCTTCGCCAGCCAGTCGTGCGACTCCAACGCCGCTACAGAATTCATCCAGGGGACAACGACCCCCCTCATCCTCGAAGATGACGATCCCCTGCTCCGCTCCGAGATCTCCGCGACAGAGATCGCCACCGCCATCCGCCGCCTGCCGCTCGGAAGGGCCCCCGGATGGGACGACTTGCCCTGCGAGTTCTACATGGCCTACGAGGACTTCTTCGTCAATGCTCTCAAGCGCGTCTACGAGGCCTCCCAACTCGCCGGGGTTTTGCCTACATCGACACGGCGCAGCACCATCTGCCTGGTCCCCAAGTCTCACGGCGGCCCTGGACTTTGCGGCTACAGGCCTATCTCGCTCCCCACGACGGACTACCGGATCCTGGGCAATGTCCTCCTCCGGCGTCTGCGGCCCCATCTTCCGGTTCTGGTACCTCAGTGCCAGACCTACGCCGTTCCCGGTAGGTCCCCTTCTTGGAACATCTCGCGTGTGCGCGACGAGGTCGACGCGGCTGTGAGGACCGGCTCGCCGCTGGCCGTCATTTCCACCGACCTCGAGTCTGCCTTCGACACCCTAGACCGCGGCTTCTTGGTGTCCCTGATGGTCTCGCTGCGGCTGCCACAGGTCTTCATCGGGTGGTTTCTCCTCCTCTATTCCGGAGCGGATGCGACAGTCCGAGCCGGAGGCCTCCACACCAAACCCTTCCAGCTTCTGAACGGTGTGAGACAGGGCTGCGCCATCAGCGCCGCAATGTTCAGCCTCGCCACAAGCCCTCTCCTACGTCGCCTTGAGCAAGCTCTCGGCCCCGGTAATGTCCTCGCCTACGCCGACGACATCGTCCTGCTCATCCGCAGTGAGGAACAGTTCGGCGTGGTGACCTCCATCTTCGAGAACTTCCGGCGCGCCTCCGGCATAAAGGGAAATTTCACCAAGAGCAAAGGTCTATGGTGCGGCGCCTGGCGTGCCCGCAACGACGCTCCACTCGGCATCTCCTGGTCGTCGGTCGAACTGAAGGTGTTGGGCTGCAATGTGACGCCAGGAAATCAAAACTCAGCCCAAGAAAGACATATCCTGGTCCTGCTCGAAGCTGCTATAACGAGGTGGTCCCCCTACACCCGCGGCCTCTCTCTCGTCGGCCGGGCCAGAGCGGCCAACTCCTTGGTTCTCTCCTCGGTGGTCCATCACATCCACGGCTACCTGCCTACCGACCGTACCATCCACAAGATCCAGGCACGTCTTGCGCGGTTCATCTGGGGGCCGGAGCGCACCGCCTGGTTTCCTGGTAGCGTCCTGGCGAGACCTGTCTCTCTTGGAGGATTCGGCCTCATCGACATCGAGACCCAGCTGCGGCTATCGTGCTTCAAGGGCGTGCAGGCCGCACTGCGTGGAAACCGTAATGCCTACTCTTGGCTGGTCGAGAGCGACGCGTGGCTATATCCACCTCCATCCGGGTCCTGGCTCTCGCCACGGCGTCTCCGGCTTCTTAAGATCTGGGAGGCGGTCGCTGACATCTTCACGCTAGACCACTCTGTGCTTACACCACATCAACTCCTGAACCTCCCTATCATAGGTGGCTGCCGCCTTCTCCGGCCACCCGACCTTCTCGCTCCTACCCGGTGGGTCAATGCCTGCATTAGGGACTTCGCTGGCCCTGCCCCTCCCCTCACTCGGCCTACGCGCTGCGCCCTGGCTGACGCCGCGTCGCTGACCAGCTTCTGCCGTCGTCTTATCGACGAAAATCTACGCGGGACCTACCGAGTAAACACCATCGGCCAGGCCGTAGTGCTGCGCGGGACGACTACGCCGTTCTTGCGAGTCATCACCCGAACTGCCCGTCGCATCTTAGAGCGTCCACGCCTGACTGCCCTGCCCATCATCCAGTTCGCTAGAAGGTGGGAGGAAAATATAAACCTACCCATCAACATCGGCTGGTCGTCGCTCCGGCGCTGCGCCTTCTCCGGGCACAACGCGGACGTGGCAGTAAGGCTAGCTTTGCACGCCCTGCCCCATCCAGCCCATCCAGCATCGGCACATCAGTCTTGCATCGCCTGTGGGTCCGGCGACCTGTCGCTGGTTCACAGGTACTGGTCCTGCCGCTACATCAGGCCTCTCATCAGGGAGGCATTTACCATCATCGGGCGGCCCCCTGACTTGCAGGGCTGGGTCTTCGGGCATGGCCTAGACGATGACGCCCTGGCCATCCTGGCGTCTGCCAAGACGCGCATCTATAGGCACTTCCTCGGCGCGGAACTGAGGAGTGTACAAGAAGACCCCCTCCTTGTCTGGAGGAGGACCCTCTCAAGGTGGGGAAGCCCTCCTTGCTGAAGATATTTGTATATATATTCCCCTACACTTTATATGCCCATTTACTCTTTTATATTTTCTCCTTTGTAAAATTTGATTGAAAGAATCAATAAAATTGTTTAATTTGTCCATTTGTCCATATGTAAATACCTGTTTTTTTTTTCCTCTTTTCGCTCTCCACTTCTCCCATCCATATTTCCAAAAAATGTTTTTTCTAAATCCACATTCTTATTTTCCATAGGATCATTCAAATAATAATCTGTATATATTTATCATGTGTATATAATCTTTCTCCATTTTTACCCCTTTGTATATTTCCCACTTTCATAGGTTTCTCCGTCTTGTAACCCCAAGGAGAATCCTCTGTAAGACCTGCGTGTCTTAATAAAGGTTTTTGTGTGTGTGATATATGAATTTAGAATACAGAAGCTTTGATGTCGCCGGTTTTCTGTTTTTTTTTTTTTTGAAGGAGGCAATTTTGTTCATACTTGGATATCTCGTGTGTATTCAATAAAGGTTATTTTGTATCAAATGTCTTTTAGAGTTATCCTCTGAATCCCGATATACATTCTAAAAGGTACAATTTACTTAAGTTTTGTCCATGGGTGTATTTCAGTGTGATTTTTTTTCACAAATAAAAACTTCTTACTGCTCTTATTGCGATGAAAAAATTTTTGGGAGGGCCTGGCTCATCAGTGGTTAACCCTCTCAGCGGTTTCGCCAGTTTAATCTACTAGAGCTCTACTATTGTACTTGATACATTTTTTTTAAATATAAATTTGTCACTGTTAGGTTGAATATTGTGGTTATGGTATTTAATATAACTCTGGATATAGGCATTGAAGACAGTAGAATTACACTCATGGACAAAACTTAAGGAAGTAGAAAGTCTTTGATGTAACCGGTCGTCTGTTTCTTGGAAGAAGACAGTTCCTCAGCGCGGAACTGAGGAGTGTACAAGAAGACCCCCTCCTTGCCTGGAGGAGAACTCTCTCAAGGTGGGGAAACCTTCCTTGCTGAAGACATTTGTACACAACTATATATATATTCCCCAACACTTTATATACCCTTTTACTCTTTTATTTTTCCACCTTTGTAAAATTTGATTAAAAGAATCAATAAAATTGTTTAAATTGTCAAATTGTCTTGGAAGAAGACAGAGGCAATTTTGTTCACACTTGATTATTACGTGCGTCTTACAGAAAAAAGACCTTCTACCATAAGAGAATCAACATACGTCGTTCTTCACGCTAGCACCGGAGTACAAAAATACTTATATTGTACTATTTTCTCACATTGTTTCACGTTCTCACGCAATTCTGGCCTTAACTACCCGTTTGATGATTTTTCAGGATGCCTGAATGACCAGTTTTTTTGGTCGTTGAGGTACAGCTTGCACCACGCTGCAAGGGCCAACAGCCCGAAACGCGTCCGTGGTTAGCTTTTCTTGATTAATCAAGAATGGGTATTTGGCCAATTCTGAAATAAATTAAAATCGATGAATAGTTTATATTTATTCCGATAGATGGTGAAAGCCATCATAAATTTTTAGTTGTACGATAAGGAGATGCCTTTTTCTTAACTTATATATACCTTAGTGGAAATAGAAAATGATAAACTCAGAAGGATTTGAAGAAAAAACATGGAATTTGGATAAAATTAACTTCTCTTGACATGTAAGGAATGATTAAATTTAGGGATGCAAAACGTGTAAAAATAGATGACGGCACATTTTCTTTTCATTTCTTTTTTTTAAATTTTGCTCTATGTAATAGAATGTAACCCTCTCATGCCAACTTGTCTGATATTCCACTAGTTCTTTCTGGTTATAACACTTTTTATTTATTCTAGTCTTTTTATGTTGATTGTTTTAATGTCCATCCATACAGAGTTCAAAACAACAACTGACTCACCCGTGCAGGCAAGGTCACGCTCCGCTGCGTCACGTGGGAAAACATACGTACATCTTCTCGTACATGTTCTCAGCACATCCCCCTTTTTAAGATTTGAAATATATATATACATTACAAACTTTAAATGCATAATATAATCAATAATGAAGGCGATCCACAGGTTTAACAATTCGTCCACTCCGGGTTCTTATCTGGCCGTCTTCTGAGTCGTTAGAGGGATAATCCACAACTGGGGTCTTTTCATTTTCAACCAGTTCCTCCCCCGAAAAGTTCGGCGTCGATGGGTCGGCTGGATATTGCACTGTATATCATTTTCGTAGATGGAACCTGTTTCGACGTAAAGTCCCAACTGGAGTATCAACCATATATGACCTTGGTGTCGATGCTTTCTGCTTTACAACCCCCCAGATTCGCATATCTGTAATCCAAACCGTGTCACCTTCGGATAGCTCCTCCATGTCCGTAGCTCCGCAGCGTCGATCATATCTGGATTTCATATCCTTTCTCCTTCTCCCCTCCTTTCTTTTCAGGGTCTGAGAGTCCACCAACCTTGGATTAAGATTCTCTGGTGCAATTGGCAAGGTCGTTCGGAGTTTACGTCCCATGAGAAGCTCAGCAGGGCTGTAACCGTTCTCCAAAGGGGTCGATCGATACTCCAGGAGTCCAAGCGATGGGTCTTGATTTTTCTTGAGGATCAACTTAGCAATTTTCACACCTGCTTCTGCCATCCCATTGCTCTGCGGGAATCGAGGACTTGAAGTGACATGTGTAAATCCGTACTGCCTTGCGAAATTTACAAATTCACGAGCAGCTCCAAATTGCGTCCCATTATCGCTTATAACAGTTTCTGGTATTCCATGTCGGGCAAATATGGATTTGCAACTACGCACCACGACATTGGCTGTGAGCCGATCCAGCTGAACCACTTCAGGAAATCGAGAATAATAGTCAATGACGACTAGATACCACTTATTCTCGAACTTGAACAAATCCATTCCAATCTTTTGCCACGGTCGCGTAGGAAAGTTGGTTGGTATCAAAGGTTCATGTTTTGAGACGGCTTCCTGGATACAAACACTGCACTTTCTGACCGTTTCCGCGATCTCCTCCGAAATTCCAGGCCACCATACCGTCTCACGTGCGCGAAGTCTTGTTTTTGTAATCCCGAAGTGCCCAGCGTGCAACTTATCTAGGATCTCCAGTTTCATACTTGCTGGAATAACAAGACGACAGCTACGCATCAGTAGTCCATTTTGAACGTCGAGTTCATCCTTGACATGCCAATAAGAGAGCAGAGCCTGTGACATCTTCTTCTTATCTGGCCAGCCTTGCTCAAGGTAGTTGACTACTGCTTTCAGGGTCGTATCTTCTTGTTGAGCTTCAAGAATCTTCGTCAACATCTCGTCTTTGTCGGTTATACTCGAGAGAACTGCATTTATATGCGCTGAGGTTGGCCGTTCGTTTTCACCTCCCTCGGTTGTAAGAAGTGGTTGTCTGGATAATGCATCGGCGTCGAGCAGCTCCTTTCCAGGGATGTCCAATCTTGTCTTGAGCTTTTCCATCAAAGGTATTGGTACCCGTCGAGGAGTATGCACAGCATATGGTTTTGCTCCAGGTTTCAATTTGATTTCGTAAGGGTTTCCGATCTGTCCCAGTCCTTCAAATACTTCGGGGAATTCCTTGATCGGGTTAATTCTCGTCGCAACCACTTCAATCCGCCTCGCCAGGTTCAAGAGCTCACATGCCCGGCGACTCAGAAGAAGTTCACTCAAACGACGAATGACATAAATCTTCTCCTTGATTTCATAACTGCCATTTCGCAGCGTTGATATAAACATACCCACAGTCTGAAGTTCGGAGAATTCAGCAGCTCTAATGTTGATATCACTTTCCACTAGTCGTTGCTGTCCCATTATCTTCTTGAAGAGACACAGAGGAACACATGTAACATCCGCCTGGGAGTCGAGCTTGAACTTCACCTTTTTCCCGTTCACTTGGATTTCTGCTGTCCATCGCCTCCTGCACTCGCCTTCATCATCATCGAGATTATATGAATCCTCCACAGCTGAGACCTCCAGGAGAAAACCAATTTTTTCATCAAGTTCAGAAACAGCTTTGACTTCCGCAGTCTTCGCCTGCTTATCTGGGCAGCAATTTGCAAAATGGCCAGTTTTTGAACATAGGTTACATCTTTGTCCTTCAGCACGGCAGGCCTGCCCTTCCCTGTGGTTGAAACCTCCGCATTTTGGACATCGTGGTCTTGTTTTGGCTGACTTCTCCTTCTTCCTCGAAGGCTGCTGTTGTTGTTTCGGTGATTGTTTCTTCGAGTTGAACTTCACCTGATTGACCTTTTGGCTTGTTGAGGGACGCTGCAGGTCGACTTGCTGCTGTCGAACGGCTTCCTGCTGTCGAACCATTTTCACCGCTTTTTCCAAAGTCAGTTCGCTGTCCAACTGCATTCTTTCAGATAAAGCTTTGTCCCTCACTCCAACCACTATTCGGTCACGGATCAACTGCTCATGAAGACCCTTAAATTCGCAACTATCAGCCAATTTGTACAATGAAGTGATGAATTCGTCCACTGGCTCCCGATCCTCTTGGATTCTTGAATTAAATTTCGCACGTTCGTAGATAATATTCTTTCTGACACAGAAGTGGCTGTCGAACGCCTTGAGGACGGAATCAATTTTCGTTGCCTCTTCCTCCTTTTCGAACTTGAAGGTCCTGAATATATCATCCGCGCGATCACCCATCAAGTACATGAACAAATCGATCTTGTCCGCCTCCTCTTTCTTCTTCATTCCACTGACCACGAGGTATCTTTTGAATCTCTTCCTCCATTTGGGCCATTCGTTGGGAGTCGAGAAGTCGAAAGTTTCTGGAGGTTGAATCTGAGCCATGTTGAATTATCTTCCAAGGTACGCAAAAATCGATATTTTGAAATATACGGGTTCGTATTTTATCCAGTTATCGCTGCCACCATGTTTTAATGTCCATCCATACAGAGAGCAAAACAACAACTGACTCACCCGTGCAGGCAAGGTCACGCTCCGCTGCGTCACGTGGGAAAACATACGTACATCTTCTCGTACATGTTCTCAGCACATTGATTATTATATGTGTTGTTTTTGTTAAAGAAATATATCAAGAGTTGTTTGAAATTGTCGTTTTATCGACAGCTTTTCAGTTTATTGTCAACTGTGACGAAAAAAAGAAGAAAAAATGTTTAGTTGAATAAAAATTGTCGTTTTATCGACAGCTTTTGCAGTTTATTGTCAACTGTGATGAAAAAAAGGAGAAAAAAATGTTTAGTTGAATAAAAATTTGCCCCCCCCCCCCCCCACCCCCACTCGCTTTTTCGTTTTTGTAACTATTGTGTTGGAGCGGGTAGCTCCTTAAATAAATGCATATATTAGTTAATAACTAAATGGAATCCTCTCTTTCTTTTTCCCAGTAAGAGACGCCTACGGAAGCCAACAGTACATAGACAGATAAAGCACATAGGCTATAGTTATTAACTAATATATGCATTTATTTAAGGCGCCAATTTATAATTGTAACAAATAGTATTTGAATCAAAACATATATATATATTTTAAAATAGTACAGACTGTGCACTTTGCATGTATTGACAAGATGTCAATTAAATTATTTTAATTGTCAAATTGTCTATTACTTATAATATAAAATAGTTCTAGTTTTTTTTTATTCTAGTTTTTGCCTTTTAATTTTTAATTAAAAAATAAAAGTTTTCTGGACTTATGGGCCACCCTGTATAAATAAAAACATTTAATATATGTATATTACGATATTTGTTAAATAGAAGAATTTATTTTAAAGGAAGGTTTCTTATTAAATGTAGTCGTTTGGTTGAAAATTAAAAATTAAAATTGAATAAAGTAGTTTATTTTTAACTCTAGAATAAAATACACATTAAAATATGTCACATTTAATATAGAAATTGTTATGTAAATTCTATATTATTGTGAATTATTAAAAAAAGAACAACAACTGTTTACAATATATTTTTACATTGTTTTTAAGAACTTACTAAAAGAAAGACATAAGAAGACAAGGGCGTCGTGAAAAAAATTATCAAAAGGTTTATAATTAATAACGACTAAAAATAATAATATATAATATATATTTAAAATTATATAATATATATATTGATTTTGAAAATAGAGCAATTCATAAATAAATCTTTAATTAAAAAGGCATATATTGGATCAAAATAAAATAATATCAAATAAATGTGATATTTTGATCCAATATATGCCTTTTTAATCAAAAATATATATTGATTATATTTTGAAATGATTTTATTGAATTTTATTGAAACGATTTTAAAATTAAAATGTTGGGATCATTATTTAATTGTAATATTTAATTTAATAACAATATTGAAAATTTGTAAATTTCTGAGTAAAATTCTGTGATAAAAAAAAATAACAATCCGACAACACTACCCTATACAATAACTCTATCCATTTAGACAACTAGGAACATTTTGAGATTAGCCATATGTTGTTACATTTAGGGAGAAAAAAAAACAAGTCAGATTTTTTAATAAATTGCTTTTTCCTCACACAATATGAAACATATAATTACATAACATTATTTATATAAGTAACGGCATGTCCTTCAAAAGTATATATATAATTATTAGTATTCATCCCTTGAAATAGGTCCTCCTTAGTATAATGAATACGCCAATATGCAATTAAGTTGTTTATGCAAATCCCCAACTAATTATCACTATCAATTATATTTCTAAATGAGTTAATATGTTGTTGTTGTTTGTTAGCACGTAAACCACTAAAGATTGATTTAGTACTTTTTTTTTTTCTTCCTTCTTCTGATACCCTCAAATTATAAACTTCCTGCTAATCAATCTAATTGTGGCTAAAAGAGATTGCTGATATGTCTCATTACAACATTACTCTGTTTTAAATTTATATGTATTAGGTAAAATATATTCAGTGAGCTGGTATATAAAAAAAAGCTCAATAAAAATCTTATCAGGTTGAAATAGCTGCAATTAACTACCCTATTTATTTATTTATTTTTTTACGGCGTAAAATAACGTGTTAGGAAGTGTGATAAATCGTTAATTGTAGTAAAAAAAAAAAATTTTTTTTTTTAATTCTCCTTTTTTTTTTTCGGTGAATAAATAGGAAAATATCAATAAAAATCATATAGGGTGTAATAACATTAGCAAAAGAACAATGTGCGGTGTATATATATTGTAGCGAAGTATTATTTTTTAATTTTAATAACAGATTATCAATTTCGATATTTACTCTGTAAACTTCCCTCATTCTTTATCTTTTGTTTATAATTCATAGATTGTTCTTGCCTTAAATAAATTGCTGTGTCATCTTCGGGCCTCAAAAATCATTCATTTTGGTTAGTAGCCCCGTAAATAAAGATATTTCCTCTCCTGAAGTTTATCTTTCCTAATTTTTCACGTGGCAATATACTAATGGACAAAACTTAAGGAAGTTGAAAGTCTTTGATATCGCCGATCATCTTTTTTTTTTTTTTTTTGGAGACAGAGACAATTTTGTTTACTCTTGGTTATCTCGTGTATCTTCAATAAAGGTCACTGTAATATCTTTCAGAGTTATTGTCTGAATCCAGATATACATGCTAAAAGGTACAACTTCCTTAAGTTTTGTTTGTAAGTCTTCAATAAAGGTCACTGTAATATCTTTCAGAGTTATTGTCTCAATCCCGATATACATGCTAAAAGGTACAACTTCCTTAAGTTTTGTTTGTAAGTCTTCAATAAAGGTCACTGTAATATCTTTCAGAATTATTGTCTGAATCCCGATATACATCCTAAAAGGTACAACTTCCTTAATTTTTGTTTGTAAGTCTTCAATAAAGGTCACTGTAATATCTTTCAGAGTTATTGTCTGAATCCCGATATACATGCTAAAAGGTACAACTTCCTTAAGTTTTGTTTGTAAGTCTTCAATAAAGGTCACTGTAATATCTTTCAGAGTTATTGTCTGAATCCCGATATACATGCTGAAAGGTACAGCTTCCTTAAGTTTTGTTTGTAAGTCTTCAATAAAGGTCACTGTAATATCTTTCAGAGTTATTGTCTGAATCCCGATATACATGCTAAAAGGAACAACTTCCTTAAGTTTTGTTTGTAAGTCTTCAATAAAGGTCACTGTAATATCTTTCAGAGTTATTGTCTGAATCCCGATATACATGCTAAAAGGTACAACTTCCTTAAGTTTTGTTTGTAAGTCTTCAATAAAGGTCACTGTAATATCTTTCAGAGTTATTGTCTGAATCCCGATATACATGCTAAAAGGTACAACTTCCTTAAGTTTTGTTTGTAAGTCTTCAATAAAGGTCACTGTAATATCTTTCAGAGTTATTGTCTGAATCCCGATATACATGCTGAAAGGTACAGCTTCCTTAAGTTTTGTTTGTAAGTCTTCAATAAAGGTCACTGTAATATCTTTCAGAGTTATTGTCTGAATCCCGATATACATGCTAAAAGGAACAACTTCCTTAAGTTTTGTTTGTAAGTCTTCAATAAAGGTCACTGTAATATCTTTCAGAGTTATTGTCTCAATCCCGATATACATGCTAAAAGGAACAACTTCCTTAAGTTTTGTTTGTAAGTCTTCAATAAAGGTCACTGTAATATATTTCAGAGTTATTGTCTGAATCCCGATATACATGCTAAAAGGAACAACTTCCTTAAGTTTTGTTTGTAAGTCTTCAATAAAGGTCACTGTAATATCTTTCAGAGTTATTGTCTGAATCCCGATATACATGCTAAAAGGAACAACTTCCTTAAGTTTTGTTTGTAAGTCTTCAATAAAGGTCACTGTAATATCTTTCAGAGTTATTGTCTCAATCCCGATATACATGCTAAAAGGAACAACTTCCTTAAGTTTTGTTTGTAAGTCTTCAATAAAGGTCACTGTAATATATTTCAGAGTTATTGTTTGAATACCGATATACATGCTAAAAGGTACAACTTCCTTAAGTTTTGCCCATGAGTGTATATTTGCAATGTGTTCCCAATGCTTATTATATCTATGATGTTTTAAAAACAGCTTTCAACAAAAATCGAGGGTAGGTAGAGAATTGGTATAAACCCTGTTAAATCGAAGCCCGTATTGAATCAATTTTTTTTTAGACATTTTTTATAGGATTCCGACTCTTGTAGAAATCCTCATTTTACCAGTATGTATGAAACCAAGCGGGGCTCTGGAACAATTGTAACTGCTTTCTAAATGTGTAGAAATATGGTGCACTTACAGTTGTCGCTAACTACCTACCATGATTATCATGGCTTGGGTATTACATGTACTTGATATATCTGCCTTCACTAACGAAAATTCCTGTGCAAGTGCATGAAACCAAGCGGGGCTCTGGAACACTTGTAACTGATTTCTACATATGTAGACATATGGTGCACTTACAGTTTTTGCTAACTACCTACCATGATTATCATGGCTTGGGTATTACTTATACTTGATATATCTGCCTTCACTAACGAAAATTCCTGTGCAAGTGCATGAAACCAAGCGGGGCTCTGGAACACTTGTAACTGATTTCTACATATGTAGACATATGGTGCACTTACAGTTTTTGCTAACTACCTACCATGATTATCATGGCTTGGGTATTACTTGTACTTGATATATCTGCCTTCACTAACGAAAATTCCTGTGCAAGTGCAGGAAACCAAGCGGGGCTCTGGAACACTTGTAACTGCTTTCACATGTGTAGATATATGGTACACTTACAGTTTTCGCTAACTATCTGCCATGATTATCATGGCTTGGGTATTACTTGCACTTGATATATCTGCCTTCACTAACGAAAATTCCTGTGCAAGTGCATGAAACCAAGCGGGGCTCTGGAACACTTGTAACTGCTTTCTGAATGTGTAGACATATGGTGCACTTACGGTAAAACGCTAACTACCTACCATGATTATCATGGCTTGGGTATTACTTGTACTTGATATATCTGCCTTCAGTAACGAAAATTCCTGTGCAAGTGCAGGAAACCAAACGGGGCACTAAGCACACTCGTAACTGCTCTCTACATTTGTAGAGATTTGGTGCACTTACAGTAAAAGTTTTCGCTAACTATCTGCCATGATTATCATGGCTTGGGTATTACTTATACTTGATATATCTGCCTTCAGTAACGAAAATTCCTGTGCAAGTGCAGGAAACCAAACGGGGCACTAAGCACACTCGTAACTGCTCTCTACATTTGTAGAGATTTGGTGCACTTACAGTAAAAGTAGTTGCTATACACCATGATTATCATGGACTGTATATACTTGTACTTGAGATATCTGCCTTTTCACCGCCAGAAATTTCTGTGCAAAAGCAAGAAACCAAACGGGACTCTAGCACATTCGTAACTGCTTTCTACATATGTAGACATGTGGTGTACTTACAGTAAAATCAATCGCTAACTACCCAATATGATTATCATCACCCGTACTTGAGATATCTGCCTTTTCACCGCCAAAAATTCCTGTGCAAAGGCAAGAAACCAAACGAGGCTCTAGCACACTCATACCTGCTTTCTACCCGTTTATACATGTAGTGGACTTGCAGTGAAAGCAGTCGCTAACTACCTACCATGATTATAATGGACAGTACCACGTGTATTTGCTGCCACCACCATCAAAATCCCATCAAATTGCATACTATACAATCAGAGCAGCCCAATATGATGATAGATTAGAGTGGTTTGGTAGTTTAAACTAAAGACACTATAAACAATACTTAAAATTATACCGCATAAGTTTCTTTTCTATGAAAAATCAATATTTATTTTAAAGAGAAATATTTACTATTTCTAACTTTTTGAATGAAGTATGAGAGGGTAAAAATATGAAATATTCTTCATATGATATATTCTTCATATTTTCACCCTCTCATACTTCATTCAAAAAGTTAGAAATAGTAAATATTTCTCTTTAAAATAAATATTGATTTTTCATAGAAAAGAAACTTATGCGGTATAATTTCAAGTATTGTTTATAATCACACGCCGCAGTCCTTTATAATGTATTAAAGACACTATGTTTATTTATTTATCAATTAAAAAAAATCTTTAATAATTTAGAATATTCATTTTTTAATCTTCAAATGTGTATTTTAAAACGTAATTTGTGTGTGGTCGAAATTCTGCATTTAAACACGCCAAAAAAAAACCTCCAATTCAATATTTATTATTTTTAAAGAGGGGGAAAAAAAGACACACGAAGAAAAAAAAAACACGATTTAAAATACTACCAGAAGATATACTGACCTGGAAATTTATTTGCAGACGATTTTTTTTAGAATTCTCGGAACGTTTGGTTGTACTCAGCTATTCATAAAGGTCTCCAGATGTTCCAACGTCACTTCCTGTTTCCGGTTCAAAAGCAGCGTCTGCTTTTTTTTTTTTTTTAAACGGCGTCTGCTCTTCTTCAATTTAGTTGTTGTTGTTATTGTATCACGTATGAAAATGAAGAAAATATATTTAAAAAAAAATGTAAATCATGTTCTCTATAATAAGTTTCTTTAATAAAAATCATTAAAATTCGCAATATATGCGAAATAAACTCTGAGAGAATAATTACAAAAACCATAACAAGACTCAGAACAAAACACTATAAAGGAATGACAATACATCCAGAAGACACAAGAACCTACAGGACATGTAACAATTGTCCTGGTGTGGAAATAACACCTACCTACATATTCTCATGTCCAGCAATGGCCGCAGCCTTGCAGAAAATTGACATGGACCCAGAGCAGCAGCTTTACACACCCAAGATGGTGGACATTTCTGCTGCTGTGATAGAGATGCATGGAGACATCTGAGGCTCTTCATTGGACACGACAACAACAACAGAAAATTGATATAGACCCAGAGCAGCAGCTTTACACACCCAAGATAGAGGACATTGCTGTGATAGAGATGTATGGAGACATCTGAAGCTCTTCATTGGACACGACAACAACAACAGAAAATTGACATGGACCCAGAGCAGCAGCTTTACACACCCAAGATAGAGGACATTGCTGTGATAGAGATGTATGGAGATATCTGAGGCTCTTCATTGGACACAACAACAACAACAGAAAATTGATATAGACCCAGAACAGCAGCTTTACACACCCAAGATAGAGGACATTGCTGTGATAGAGATGTATGGAGACATCTGAAGCTCTTCATTGGACACGACAACAACAGCAACAGAAATTTGATATAGACCCAGAGCAGCAGCTTTACACACCCAAGATAGAGGACATTGCTACTGCTGTGATAGAGATGTATGGAGACATCTGAAGCTCTTCATTGGACACGACAACAACATTAAAATACGCACAAGATATTTTGTTGACTTTGCTTAGACTTATTAAAGATACCGATTCCAAAAAAATATTAATCCAACATTATTACTTGTTATCTTATATACATATACTCTGTGGGGGGAATAATTAATTAATTGAACTTAAAATATTTATACAACACATTTCGAGTTAAATGACTCGCAAAAGTTTTTACAAAATGTGTTTTGAATGTTTAAAACAACAACAACAAAAAGGATTTTATTAGGGTCCATTGCCCTGTATGGATTCGCCATACAACAACAAAATAATACAGTAATTTTTTTCTCCCTTTTCCCCATGTGCATATGAGCCTTTGTTTGAAAAAGGATTTATTTACACATCTGTTCTAAAACTCTCCTCACTACTTCTTTTGTGTATGAATCTATTTACAATTGATTTAAATGTTTACATATATACGAAAATATGCAAATATCTGTCAATATGCAAATAATAAAAAAAAATAATCAATCACCTCGGGGGCGTTGTAGCGTGTTGAATGCATATAAAGACGAATTATGCGAATTTGTTGTTTGTTAGTTTGTCCATCGCTAGATATATGGAAGGAAGGATTACGTTACGTAGTCTCTATCTTTTCATAATTTGAAATATATATATTGCTAATATTATCGTTAGAATTTTCTTTTATTGCAAGCAACACTTTGTTGATGGATTCCCTGTACCGACAACATTCCATTACCTATTTACATATCTACTGGCGGATTCAGCTAGACACATCCGGGAATCCATATTTCTATAGTGCTCAGATTAACGCTCTAATCGATAACATACGAATTTACTATCATTGATTACCTTATTGGCTTATTAAGGTCATGTGACAGTAAGGAACCAATCACCTCGCAAAATTCGGCTTCAGACTGACGAAGACACAAATTAGGAATATATTATTGATGTCACTAACACACACAAAAGATGGCATCCTAACTCAAATTTCTTAAATAGAAAGATCTACAAAAGTATAGGGATCCTCTCACGTTAAAATAAACGTCAAAACTAGATGACGTTTATTTTGACGGGAGACCTCGATTTGATTTAATTATATTTTGCATTCCATTTAGTTGTTTCAAAATCAATATAGTTTAAATAGATGGGCAGCTTTTCCACCCAACCCCCGAGGTACCCGCCCCAGCGCATTAACCCTTGAAATTGCCCGAGTTGAGTGAGTGACTGCGATGGATCTTGAACTGCGATGCCCATCTTCTCAGTAAGAATAAGAAAAAAATAGGTTTATAAAAAAATAAATACTCCAAAATACTGGCATGTGATTATTTTTCTGTAAAAAATAAAAGAGCACATGGAAATTAGGCAAACATAGTGTTTGCTAATGATTACGACTGCATTTTAAACGATTAAAAAAAAAAGAGATAAAAAAAAAACAAAGTCCAGAACAAAAATTAATAAAAATGCTTTTGTAGATCGATTTCCTCCCGGCAAGAATTCCATCTAAATATAGAAAGAGATATCCTAATATTCTAGAAATTTTAGAAAGAGAGAATTTTTTTATTGGTCACTTTTGCTCTGTCGTTAGGTCTTCACCGGTAGTGCTGAACGGAGCTGAAAAAGAAATAAGAAACGAGACAAAACGACGTTATTAAGACCATAGTAAAGTAAGTTACAATTTGACGGGAACTTAGGTTTTGGGTTTGGGCGAGATTTTGGGAGTCTTGAGTGGAGGAACCCTTGAAGAGGTCTAGAAGGTACTTGGAAGAACGCCTGTAGATGTAACCCAGCGTAGACGGACCAGGGACCATCTTGAAGATGTCGACAGGATGTTCCGGATCTTCGGTGTCATTCCTAAAGATGTAAGTCGTGAAGACAGACGCTAAGAGAACTACCCCTGTACAAATGGCCTTGCTGACAACTCGCAGCATGGTAGCTGCTCCAGACAGAGTAATAATGGTTGTTAGACTCAATACTGAGTCGAGTTGATCTGATTTTATCGCTAAATTCGAGATTTTATTAAAAGTTAAAAATCAAAGTTTTTAAATGGTGTTCAATATGTTTCGAAGTTAAATTCAAAGTTTGAACGATATATTAGAATTTTCAGTATTTTATTGCAAAAGTTTGTACGTTTTATTCCAGTTTTCAATGTATTCCAAGTTGGAACGTTGTATTCCAGCTTTCAACGTTGTATTCCAAGTTGGGACGTTTCATTCCAAGTTTCAGCGTTTATTGAAAGTTTTACCTTGGTATTCCAAGCAATAAGGTTGTATTCCAGCTTTCAACGTTGTATTCCAAGTTGGAACGATTCATTCCAAGTTGGAACGATTCATTCCAAGTTTCAGCGTTTATTAAAAGTTTTACCTTGGTATTCCAAGTTTCAAAGGTTGTATTCAAAGTTTCGGCGTTTATTCAAGTATGTTGTATTTCAAGTATCAAATTTTTATCCAAATATCAACGTTGTATTCAAAGTTTGGACGTTGTAAATAAAGTTTAGACGTTGTATTCAAAGTATTAACGTTGTATTCAAAGTTTAGACGTTGTATTCAAAGTTTAGACGTTGTATTCAAAGTTTAGACGCTGTATTTAAAGTATTAGCGTTGTATTCAAAGTTTAGACGTTGTATTCAAAGTTTGGACGTTGTATTCAAAGTTTAGACGTTGTATTCCAAATTTAGACGTTGTATTCAAAGTATTAACGTTGTATTCAAAGTTTAGACGTTGTATTCAAAGTTTAGACGTTGTATTCCAAGTTTAGACGTTGTATTCAAAGTTCAGACGTTGTATTCAAAGTTTAGACGTTGTATTCAAAGTATTAACGTTGTATTCAAAGTTTAGACGTTGTATTCAAAGTTTAGACGTTGTATTCAAAGTATTAACGTTGTATTCCAAGTTTAGACGTTATATTCAAAGTTTAGACGTTGTATTCCAAATTTAGACGTTGTATTCAAAGTATTAACGTTGTATTCAAAGTTTATACGTTGTATTCAAAGTATTAACGTTGTATTCAAAGTATTAACGTTGGATTCAAAGTTTAGACGTTGTATTCAAAGTATTAACGTAGTATTCCAAGTATTAACGTAGTATTCCAAGTATAAACGTAGTATCACAAGTATTAACATTGTATTCCAAGTTTACAACGCTGCCTTGACATCATTTCAGAATTTACTTAATCATCGTGTCGCTTTTTGTCAGAAATCCAATCAAAACAAATCATACCCCATCTATGTATACACTCATATATTTATACTAATTTTGAAATTTCCCTGTATATACACATACACATAAGTATATATATACACTTTCGTAAAAGTTCAACATTTTCACAAAATTTCCAAACGCTTCTGTTCTCAATGGGGGAAATTCCTCAGAACAAACATCTCAAAGCCTCCGCTATTTCAAGAAAACGGATGTGTGACTTTCACCAGTTTACTTCACCCCATTGAACAAAATAATCGTGAAAAATCGTTTTTAACCTCTGTATTACCTAATTTTTAAATGAAAGTGAGAGGCCTTGGAAAGGAAATAAATGATATTTATAAAGTCACATTTGTAAAAGGGCGTTGGAGAATGTTTGACCATTAAATATCTCTTCCTTAGAAAAGATGACTATTACTTTCTAAAAGAAAGTGTGTGTGGATAATTGATAGTTAAAAGTAATGTAGTATTCTGTTCTGAAAATATAGTTTTTTGTGTGTTTTTCAAGGGAAAGATTTATTGAGGTGAGGATGTTAAAATTTATTACACGTCACATATACAGAGGGAGTGCGGAGGAACAACTTTTTACAACTTGATTAATCTAAAAAATAAAAGAGAAATTTCTATGGTGGGAGAGAGGCTGAAAACTAATTATAAATGTGTCCAAATACATACAAATAAACTAGGTTTGATGTTTCCACAGTATCAGTATTGTTACCAATATCAAACGTCATGATTAGAAAATATACACTCGTTGTACCTTTTAGCATGTATATCGGGATTCAGATGGGAGAGGTCACTTTTTTCTCTTTATTAATAAACTAGACGGGTGACCCGGGCTTCGCCCCGGGATTGACCCGTGTGCATATCTACCCGAGTGATATATATTTAGATAAGATTTTTTAAATAATTGTTTGTTATTAGCATTATCTATTTGTTTGCATCAGCATAATTTAATCTAATCTTTGATAGAGGGCGCTGTTCGTGAGCTAAGTAGAATAATTTGAATATATAGTTTTAATAATTGATTTATATATTTTTTAAAATAGCCTATCGTCTTCCCCGTATTTTTTTTACCTATGTATGGAAATTTTGGTTTGAATTAGTGAACTACTGCGAATTTGTATACCGGACATACAAACAAACAAACATACAAACATTCATTTTTATATATATAGATAGATATATTCACCCGTCAAAAAATATCATATTTATTAACAAATATACACTCAAAATTTAAGAAAGTTGTACCTTTTAGCATATATACACGCTTGTATATCGGGATTCAAACAATAACTCTGAACGATATTACAGGGACCTTTATTGGAGACAGACGAGATAACCAAGTGTGGACAAAATTGACTGTCTTCTTCTTTCGAGGAAAAAAAAAAAAGACTTTCCACTTCTTTAAGTTTCACTAACTCGCCATGTGTAAATAGCCAGGGCAAGGTGAGCTGTGCACGTATGTAACACTGGTAAACTGAGAAACTAAATAAATAAATACAATTTCTGAATTAAAATATTTCAAACTATAAATTTAAATAAGAAATGAAAGCATTAAAACACGAATGTTTCTTTTAAACATAAAACACAAACTTCTACTGTCCTAATAGATAATCACCATAGTTTGCTTGAAAACCATTTCTGAGATTCCACCCTTCAGTGTAGCATATATAAGCAGAATGGTCCATCACAGTATTAGAGCTCTAATAACTTAGTCCCTATTTCTGCTCCGCGCTTATGGAATTGAAGACTTGAGGCGATGGCGTCGACCTTTCATATTAAATCTTACATTTCCTTATTACCAATAATTGTATATAGTTGCGGAACTACTGGTTTCCTGTGCTGCTCTTTTCCTGTTATCGCACCTTGTACGGAGAATCTGTATAAGACTAATGTCTTAATAAAGGCTGTGTGTGTATTAGAGCTCTAAGAAGCGGTCTGGTAGATTAAATTGGCGGAACCTCTGTGAGGGTTTACCACTAATGAACCAAACCCTCCCAATATTTTTCCATCGCAGTAAGGATAGTAGAAAAGTTTGTTTTATTGTGTAAAATAAACATTCGTACTTTCATTTATTACGTATAGATGGCGCGTTATTGCCGTATAACTATCTTCTTTCTTTCTTATCTCCACTCAATCACACTAAGGTATCAAGCTTGTAAAGCTTGTTGATGGTGTCTGCCGGGGAAGAGTAGAGCTCATCAATGGATGAGTCAATACAGTCAATAATATGTTTTGGGGTTGTAGGTTGACACTTAGTACATAGTGGGAAAACCCTGCAACCATTCTGGAAAGTCACCGTATAACTATAATAATAAAGATAGAGGCTGCCTGGCCGGCATTCATAGTTCTTCAAATTAAAGATACTTCGGCCAGTATAAATCTTTTTTATTTTTATCTCGACGTTTCGACAAAATCTTTTGTCCTCGTCAGGAGCGAACAAAAATCAAAACATTTGGCGTTAAAAATTATTCTAAGGCTCCAAGGGCGTCCTCACGCGATATTTCAAATTTTGTACAATATCTAAAGCACGAGTCAAAAAATAAATTTCTGTGAGTTAAATATTTGTTTTTTGACTCGTGTTTTAGGTGTTGTACAAAATTTGGAATATCGCGTGAGAACGTCCTTGCAGACTTAGAATAATTTTTAACGCTTTTCCAAATTAAGAAAAAGGCATCTCCTTATCGTGCAACTGAAAGTTGCTGATGGCTTGCGCCATCTATCGGAATAAATATAAACTATTCTCGTTGATTTCTAATTATTCCAGAATTGGCCAAATATTTGGCTTTTCCAAATGTTTTGATTTTTTTTTTTTGCTCCTGACGAAGACAAACGATTTTTGTCAAAACATCGAGACAATTTACTGGCCGAAGTATCTTTAATTTGAAGAACTATAATTATAAAGACTTGGTCTAAATGACAGAAAAAGAAGAATCCACTCTGATAAATTATTTTTCCACCATTTAGAGAACCAAACAGCTATAAGAACAAAGGTTCAGTCAGGCCAACAACTTATCTGAGATTCCAAGATGAAGGAAGGAAGAGGAAGCAATGATGAAAATCTCAGGAAACGCTCCTAAATCTTCAATATCTTCCGCAGGATCACTTTCAGTGAATTTCGTAGCATTATTCCGGGAATGTCTGTTCTGGAGCTCTCTCTAATAATGGGGCTACGTGTGTATCATAGCTAGTTTTGAAACATATATTGTGATTTTCAATTTTAAGTGAAACTTTTCATTTTTGTTATTTTATGAAGTATATATACATTGTGTGTGGGGTAGCCAAAAATGATTTACTTTTATAATAAATAATAATAATCTATATAAACATGTATATTAGATAGTAAAAAGGCATATATTGAATTGAATAATGAATGATTTGCATACAAAAATGTAATGCCTCGATAAAGGTTGGCGTTCAGCCAGCCGAAATATTGGCAAATAAATCTTTTATTCAATCCAATATATTCTTTTTTACTATCTAATGATTTAAGTATGGATTGCTCTATTTTCAAAATAAACATGTATATATATACATTCATGGACAAAACCTAAAGAAGTGGAAAGTTTTTGATGTCGCCAGTCTTTTTTTTTTAAAGGAGATAATGGCAATTTTGTTGTCTGTCTTGTGTCTTCAATAAATGTCACTGTGTATCAAATACCTTTTAGAGTTATTCTATGAATTCCGATATACATACTAAAGATATAACCAAATATGAACAAAATTGCCTGTCTCCTTAAAAAAAGAAAAGAAACAGACGACCGGCGGCATCAAAGACCCTCCACTTAAGTTTTGTCCATGAGTATATATGTGATATAACAATTTTATTAAATACTAAGTGATAAATAAAAAACTTCAGAGAGTGAATGGGTGCAACGTGACAAAGGTACCAAAACACATCGTAATTTTAAAATGACATTTAACCTATTTTTTTAAAAAAACACTTAAAGTTAAGAGAAGAAAGCTTCCACCCAAATGGAAAAGTTATTTTTACCCATCCTTCAAACAAATGTTTCGGTAAAACTGGATGAAAAATGATTTTTTACCATCGGACACACTTACTCCTCAATAGTTTTATTCTCAATTCTCAACGCCCTCCATCCTTCTATGACTTTCTCCGCAGCCATTTCTCGTTCTAAGAATATTCACAGATTAATTCACCTTTTTTTTGTCGTCCATTCGTTCTGCTACATTTTTTAAAAAACATGTATAACGAATAAATATATGAGTTTTTAAAAATAGATTTCTATTATTTTAAACTATTTAATTTATTTATTTCAACACACAAAACGCGATATCCCGGCTTGGGATAATTGCGTCGATTTACATTTTTTTTAAAACCGAAACAGTTTTTTAAATATGCAAATATTATCGGGAAGTTTACATAATTGCGCTACAAAATATAGTTATCTGTACGACAAAAAAAGAACTCAGGATGTTTCTAAACTGTCTTTTGTTTCAAAAAGATTGTCTTAATTTTTTACCAAGTTGATAATATAAAACTGGGTGTTTAGATATTTCAAAATAAGGATTGATTAAAAATTATTTTTTTTTTATAAGAGAGAGAGAGAGAGAGAGAGAGAAAATTGTAAATATATTTTGAGATGTGTGATTATTGGGCAAAGATATTGAATAGATTCTTCAATAGGAGTTCTATGACAAACTATTTTTCCCTAGCAGTCATTTCTATCTGTAAACTTTCACAGATACTTTTGAATTATTAATCTGTTATGTATATCTATATATATATATAAATCAATGTTTGTATTTTTGTTTGTTTGTATGTATGTTTGTTTGTATGTCCGGTATACAAATTCGCAGTAGTTCACTAATTCAAACCAAAATTTCCATGCATAGGTAAAAAATACGGGGAAGACGATAGGCTATTTTAAAAAATATATAAATCAATTATTAAAACTATATATTCAAATTATTCTACTTAGCTCACGAACAGCGCCCTCTATCAAAGATTAGATTAAATTATGCTGATGCAAACAAATAGATAATGCTAATAACAAACAATTATTTAAAAAAAATCTTATCTAAATATATATCACTCGGGTAGATATGCACACGGGTCAATCCCGGGGCGAAGCCCGGGTCACCCGTCTAGTTCACTATACAAAGTATTCAATAATACTAGTCTCAAGTATTAATATATCTGAATATATAGTAATTTATTTTAATAAAATGGGGGCATTACCTGATCGTGCAACTAAAAGTTGCTGATGACTTGCGCCATCTATCGGAATAAATATGAACTAATCGTTGATTTTTAATTATTGAAGAATTGACCAAATATCGTTTCTTGATTAATTAAGAAAAGCTAACCATGTACGTATTTCGGGCTGTTGGTACAAGCTGTACCTCAACGACCAAAAAACTAGTCATTCAGGCATTGATTCGCGTTTTCACGCACTTCTGGCCTTAGCTACCCGTTTCATGATTTTCCAGGATGTTGGTTCTCGTCAGTGTGGTACAAGCTTATCCATTTATCTACCTGATCCAAATACAAATTCACTTTTGTACTATTTTTCATATTAATTTATTACTATAACATAATCCCAGTATAATATCTATTATTATTTATTTAAGTAACCCAGGTTCCTGGAGCGTACAGAAGTCGCCAACTACCCGGGATGTCCTTCTGACCTAAGTCTTCTTGGATTTATATACAATGCCAGTGGAAGTCCAATTAATGAGGTGTCGCCAGGCAGATTTCTTTCTTGGGAGGTTTTCTAGGGATGCTGGACATATATTGGTGATATCTAAGATAGTGGCTGTCTGGAATCTTTGGTATTGGAAGGTTGGGCAAGTGAAGAGGAGGTGGTCTACGGTTTGGTCTTCATCTTGGCAGTGGGGGCAAATTGGGTCTTCTTTCGATACCGTTGCAAGGTCTGCCTGAATGTAGCCATGGCCGGTCAAGATTGTTGTGGAGGTAGATCCATGCTTGATGTTTCGAAGCATTTGGAGGAGTAGTTTCGGGGTAGCAGCAAATCTTCGTAGATTTCCGGTGGAGTAATCTTGGATGTAGAGGTCTGTCCACATTTTGAGGGCTATCTGTTCTTTTTTTACCGCGCGCGACGCTCTTTGGGAGGGTGGTAAAGGATAGTGGCAGATTAGAATGTGCTGCAGCCTTTGCCGCCTGATCCGCCAATATCTATTACTTTAGCTGGTAACAGTCTGATGCATGCCCGCGAGAGCACATGCTAATAACAACAGTTTTCAATTATTCTGTATATATATTATTTAGAGATTGTCTCAAAACTGGGCAACTCTGTGCTTCACTTCCATCAATAATTGACAATATGACCCAGAATAAGTATATTGCTACGGCGTTTTATGGTTTCCACAAGTCCATATCTCAGAAGAAGGCCAAGTGATACTCACTCCTCACTTTCTTACTGCTACTCTTTTTGTGTTGTTTTTCTTGCTTCCCTCTTTCTCTTTCTTGTTTTTTTTCTTTTTCTTCTGTCTATATCGTTATTTCCTTTGTCTCACTGCTTTGTTCTTATGCATATGTGATATCTTGGGACCTCTGGGACCAGTGTTACCTGATGCTAGACGAACCTCGATGTCAACTCTACCGTGCAGTCGTGGTGGAAGGCGACACAGCTGGGCCAAAGGTGAAATAAACAAACAGAGATTCCACTAAAAGCGTCTGACGTCAAGAAGGAATGGGATGAGGAGAGAGGGAGAGAGATCTTAGAGCAAGTGTTACCGTTGGGATCCAAGTGAAGACTAACAATTCTAGGTCCTCGATTTAACACCACGACCTTGCTTCTTTCTGATTGGCTGACCTATTTAGGTGATTCTTTCCTAATTGGTGGGACTTTTTCACGTGGCCGTAGGCTATTGGTTGACCTACTTAGGTGATGTCTTCTGTAATTGGCCTTGCGGCTTTCTTTGATGGAAAATACGTCCGGTCTTGTTCCGGAAATTGGGCGTCTCTCAAACTTTTATAACTTCTGGTCACCAGATACGTCCTGTCTTGTCCGGAAATATTGGTTTAAACTTAGCTCGCAGGGTTTCCGGGGTCAGAAGGTTAACTGTGACGTTATTAATAATTATGTTCTCTCCTAGATCTACTTCTTAGGTTTGACTTCTACGATCCTCTAAGCCTGATTTGTTTTAACCTTAACTTTCTCCTGTCTCTCTCCATTCCTTCTATCTGTGCAGTTGCAATACTTTATTAGATTCTTACGCGGTACAGATTGATGTTAGTTGAGGTTTTCTATGTGCAGTACATAAGAAGTTATATACAGTCATGGGGTGGAACATGTGGTAGTAGATATCTAGACTATTTACAACAATTCCATGGTCTTAAATCATCACAGATGGCCCCGGATGTGAGAGGGTTCATATGGAGGGATTTGAGAGAGCGGAATAGGAAGACTGTTATTAAGGAAGTAATTTTTTTAAAAATTAATTAAAGTGAGTTGGTATATAACATGGGGTTGATTTCTGTATATCCATAAGAGGTAATAAAGCATAAACAACTAATATTAAACATACAAGTAAAACAAAAATAGGAATAAAAGAATTAATAGAGAGCATATAATGACGATAGGTAAAAATAAAAATGATTTGATGGGAAAATCATGATCTCTTCGTGATGGGCGTTAGAAAGGGTTGAGGGGTTAGTTATTACTTGGTTGAGGCAATGTCACTTTGACTCAAGTCCCAAACCATTTAATGTGCACGGCGCGGAGAACCTAGGCCATGTTTCACATGTAAATTTAAGGACCGAATAAAGTTACAGTACCACAATCGAAAAGTAAGATAAGGGTGATTGTTATGGGCTTTATTAATTAGTCGTTAAGACGTACGCATGCAGGATAAAGAGGGCGAAGATCAGTGACCAGAAATCAAAGTTTTAATTAGAGTCGTCAGGGGCTTAGCGAGAAAAAGAGTAAAATAAAAAAAAAAAAGATGTGCCAGCGTGTGGCATGAGAGTGCCCTGGAATAAAAAAAAAAATACAATTTGCACGTATCCAAGCCAGAAGTAGGGATAGGTAAATCCGGGGGACGGTGTGACAAGATTGTTAATTACGAAATCAAAGTAGGTCAAGTCTAGCCTGCGAAGGAGTTAAAAGTTCCTGCGGAAAAGGGTTAGTATTTATTAAGAAGTAACCTTTAAAGTGTTTGTTTAAGAGGTTATTGAAGATTGCCCTGTTTTTAGATCATGATTTTTAGTTTGATTATAAAAGAATATATCATTGAGATGTGAAATTGCGAAATTAAGGCTTTGCATATAGCGTTAAAGGATTTAAAAAATCGAAAATAGAATTGCGAAGTTAAATGCAAAGTAATCTTAAAAAAAGTAAAAATAGTGATGATATGATACCAAGATTAACACACTACAGCAGTATATAAGGGGTAATAGAAAGTGAAAATATTAAATGAAAATTAATAATGAGCAATAATATACTCGATAGCATTGACATGGTAGCGGAAGATGAAACCATGTAAAAAAAAAAACATCTAATTTATAAAGTGAGAGAAAATATAAAATGACAAAATGCAAATTAGTGATATAAACATGAAATATAAACTTGAGATTATTAGATACGAAAGATTAAATATAAAGTTGATTATAGAATAGAGTCATAAAGCAAAAGTAAATAAGTTTTGGTAAAGAAAAATAAAATAAAATGACACTAATCTAAACTGATTGGTGAGGTAAATAAAATATAAGAGCTATATAATGATTATATACAAGATATTAAAATGAGAATTTAAAAAAAAATGTTCAACGAGAAAGAAGAGCAAGTAAGATTATACATAGAAATTATATATCGTGAAAGAATGGAAAGTTGTAGGCCAAATGTAATGTTCCTGTTTTTTTTTTTTTTTTGGATGGGTAGAGAGAGCTTTAAATTGTCCTCGATTGATATCTTTGGTCTTGTTGGCCTAAGTTTTTCTAACTTATCGAATTTGTTTTAAGTTTGATGCGACGCGTGGATCACATTGTTTCTAACTGTGAAACTCACTGAGTCCTAATGTTGTCGTTTTTTTTAAACTTATGTGGGTGTGTGTGATTTTTGTAAGTAAAATGTTGTCCTTGGATCTAAGTGTCGATGTTAAGTTGACAAGTTAATTGAGGGCGAGAGAATCTAGACCTGGTGACGGGCCGTAACAAGATGTCGGCTGTTTGTTTGCTCGTGTACAGCGGAAGAGAGGGGAGCGAAGCTATTTTTAATGCGATTCCGGATTTAGGTCAAGGGGGAGCGAGGGGGCTTGCTTGCTTTCTTTCAACTTATTGGAAGATCTCTGCATTAAGGTGCAGAAAAGGCGCTGAGCAAGTCGGGGGTATAAGACGGGATTTCTGCGCGTCAAATATTGCGGGACATAAATGGCCGAATTCTATCAAGTGGACATCAGGTGTTACGCGAGGTGTTGGAATTAGAGGCTGGGGCGCGAGGAATAAGATATCTTCTGTATAGTATTTAAGTTTGTTCACATGAACTGTATCATCTTCTTTATTTAGGGGTCGATTGGGTCTGTTAATTCGGACTACGTTTGGGGATATTATTTCTATAATTGTAAACGGACCTGTGAAGTATGGTGCCAATTTTCCCGTATCGGGATGTTTATAATTTTTTACGAGGACTAGGTCACCAATCTCGAAATGCGGGGCTTGATGACCTTTATCATATCTTTGTTTGTCCCTTTCATGCTTAAGCTGTGTTCTGCTGGAGGCGAGTTGCCTAGCCTTCTGTACGTCGGGGAACGGGTTGTAATGAGTTTTTAGTTCTGGTGGGATGCTATTAAACATCAAGAAGATCGGTGGGAAACCTGTGACGGTGTGCGGGGATTGGTTATAGATTTGGACAACTTGTTTAATTAGTTTGGTCCAAGATGTCTTCGGGTTTTCGAGATAAAGTAACCTTAGTTTTCCAGTGATGGTGGCGTTCAGTCGTTCTATCAATCCGTTAGCTTGCGGATTGTTACTGGTGGTAAGCAGTGGTTGTATCCCGCGAGATAGCAGAAATTTGCGGAATTTTTCGGAGGTGAATGCGGGCGCTCTATCCGAAAGTAGACGTTTTGGAGACCCTTGTTGTAGTACCTTTTTTAGGGTTTGGATGTACGTTAAGGTACTTGTAGATTTCGATGGGAATGCCCAAGCGTATCTGGTCAAGTGATCCACTATAACATGGAGATACGTCTTGGAGTGTCCGTATTTCGAAAATCCGGCTATTGTATCTATTGATATTAAATCGAATGGCTGTTGTGGTGGGGGAATTTGTCCTAAGGTGCCATAAGGCTTACCTTTGGGTCTTTTGATGATTTGGCAGGTATGACAGGAATTTACAAATTTTTGTATGGACTTGGCCATACCTTTCCAGTAATACTGAGTAGAGATTAGGCGAGCCATTTGGGAGATACCGGGATGGTTGTATTCGCTGTGAACCTGGTTCATAAGCGAGTGTTGAAGAGCTTCGGGTATTATTATTCGATTTACACCTTTACGCCGTATGGTGTGTAGACCGTTGACGTCTACAGCGACACTGGTATCTGTGATATTCGGTTGGTGTTTCTTAATAGTACGGGCACTAATAAATCCACAAAATGGATTGCGAGAAAGCAAATCGGCCTCGTGTTGCTGGGTTCCCTTGAGGTACTGTATTTCATAGTCGTAAGTGGATAGTCTTAAACTCCACCTAAAAAGTCGTCCTGACGGGTTTTTAATAGTTTTAAGCCATTGTAGGGCTTGGTGGTCGGAGTAGACAGTGAATTTGGTACCGGATAGATAGATGCGGAATTTTTCGATGCTTTCTACGATCGCTAAGCATTCTAACTCTGAAATGGTATAGTTGCGTTCGTGAGGGCGTAGTGCTCTACTGTAATACTGTGTGGGATGAGTTTTTCCATCCGGATGTACTTGTTTGAGAATTCCTGCGATTCCCTGGGTGGAGGCGTCACAGTACAAGCGGCAGGGTAAGCCATCCTGATACAGATGTAATACGGGCTTACGTGTTAAGCTCTCCTTGAGAGCCGTGAATGCCTGTTGACATTTGTCGTCCCATTGCCATTTAGTGTCCTTTTTAAGTAAATTGTTGAGTGGGGTTCTGAGACGGGCATAATCTGGTATAAACTTGTTATACACGTTGACGGCTCCTAAAAAGGACTGTAACGTTTTTTGGTTGAAGGGAGGTTTGATAGCGTTAATAATATCGAGATTACGGGTCTGCGGTGTGTAAGTTCCGTTCTTAATAGTGTATCCTAGAAATTCTATTGATGTCTTCAAAAATTCACATTTTTTATAGTTTAGTTTAATATTTTCCTGTTGGCAGATCTCCAGGAATTTTTCTACGTGTTGAATATGCTCTTCTAAGGTATCCGAAAAGATAATAAAATCATCGAAATAGTGGGCTATGAAGTTTAACTTATATTTTTGGAATATTTGGTTTATTGCACGTTCAAAAATCTGTGGTGAGTTGCGCATCCCAAAAGGAAGCCTACAAAATTCGTATTGCCCGTCTAATGTCACGAAAGCTAAAAGGTGACGGGAACTGGGATCTATTTCGACCTGCCAGTAGGCAGAAGATATGTCGGCTGAGGAGAAGTATTTGGCGCGTGAGAGTTTGTCGAGTATATTCTCTATCAAGGGGAGAGGATGGACGTCTGGTGCAATGATTTCATTAATCCTACGATAGTCAACACAAAAGCGTTTTGATTTGTCACGTTTGGTGACAAGCGTAATAGGACTGGCATAGGGAGATACTGAGGTTGTAATTATACCGTGTTCAAGCATGTGTTCGATTTGTGTTTGTATTTCAAGTTGGTCATTTAGGGGTACGCGATAAGGACGTAAGGCAATTACCTTGTCCGAAGTAGTATTGATTTTTACGGGAGGTATTTTAAGCTTAGGGACGTCGTATTTATTGGCGGCGAAAACGGGTGTAAATTGATGCAGTACCTTGTGTAAATTATAGGGACAGTGACCTAGGTTACTTGTGTCCAAAGATATGCAAGAGGAGGACATAGAGGCGTTGACAATAGGATCAGGAACATTACATTGAGGCCAAATAAGAGTGTTGGAGTTCACCACGTGTGAGCAACCCGTTCCAGGAGGGGAAAATTTAGTAAATGGGACAGTTGTATTAACCTGTCCATGGGACACGTGTTGCTTGCACGAGGTGAATTTGTATAAGGTAGTTGGTAGAGGTACATTATCTTGATACAGGAGTAGCTGAGGACAGTTTATAATTAGTAGAAATCTTTTTATGGAGTTAAGGGATAATATGCCAAAAGGCAAGGGGGCATCTATAATATGGAATTTTAGGTTCTGCGTTATGTTACCTATTTTTACGTTTAAAAAGATATAACCTATGGTGAAAATATTGTTAGCTATGGCATTAATAGTTAAGTTAAATGGGTGAACAGGTATTTTCTTTTGCAAATTGGTTTCTATTATTTTAAAAGTATTCCGACTAATTATATCGATAGATGCTCCTGTATCAAGTAGTAGTAGAAGGTTTACATTATTGGGCAGTTCAGCTCGAACGAGCAATTGTTCAACGAAAGTTATGTGAGGAGGAACCTACTGTTGTGCTGTCTTGGGCGTCGGAACAGGCCTGTTTTGGTGCCGTGGTCGAGGTACCTATGGGACAGCTAGGGTTCACTGCTTGCGCTGGGCTCGTGGTGTAGAGAGGATCAGGGGAGCGGGTAACATGCGCTCGCGTGTTGTTAACTTGGAAGGGTGCGGGAGAGGACAACACAGTTCTGTCGTGCTGCGGATAAGTTGTGGCTCGGTACACAGGTCTTGGACGGCTCTGTGCAGGCCGTTTGGGGCACTGGGCGTGCCAGTGCATGGCGCCACAATACCTGCAGGATGAAGGGGGTGGATTGGCAGAGTAGTTGGGTCGTGCTGACCATGGTCGCGGAGTACTGTACCTCGGTGACGGTGCGAAGGAAGGGTTGGGCGTTGTTCTGGTCGTCTGTTGGCACACTTGCGACGCACTGTGGGTTCCTCTTACGCGCGATACTACACTATACCACGCTTGGAGGGTGTTCGGTTGCACGGCAGCGACAATGCGCTGATCAGCGACGGGTAACCCATCAGTCAGGGATTCTAAAAGGATTTTGTGGGGAAGGTTCAGCTGTAGGCCACACACCGTCTTTTTTTGATAATATTCCTCTAACGAGGAGCGATCTGTCAACTTAATGGCCAAGAATTGGGCAAATGACGCGTTTGTGGTTTCAGGAAAGAGGTCTATCAGGGCCTGCCTTGCGTCAACGTAATATAATTTGTCTAATTTTAGGCTGCGGAAGTAGTGCAGGGCCTTACCTTGTAGGAGGTTGGGAAGCCTTCTCAGTCTGTCGGTGTAGTGTAGTTGGGCCAGATCAGCTTGGGCGTCGTAGTTGTCGAAGAAGCTCTGCGCCTCGTACGAACCATCGTAACGCGGTAGCTCCACATCTCGCGAGAGTCCTGTCGCCGAGGAGAGCTGATATATCGTCCTGGCTAAACTCCCCAGGACATCTGACACCGGCGGCGGTGGCGTTGCGTCCTCGTGGCTGGGGGGAACTTCCTGCGTCCTACCGAGGGTGGTTTCTTTCTTCGGAATAGTGGTGTTTTCCCCACTTTCGGAGTCGGGATCGGACTCCATTGGTTCCTTTGGATTCGCCTCTCTTCCCTGTTCCATCTTTCTGTACAGACAGTGGTCTATTTGCTTACTTGTACCTTGGCGTCCACTATCCTGTCGACTCTTCGGTACGGGGGAGTCTGTGATATCTTGGGACCTCTGGGACCAGTGTTACCTGATGCTAGACGAACCTCGATGTCAACTCTACCGTGCAGTCGTGGTGGAAGGCGACACAGCTGGGCCAAAGGTGAAATAAACAAACAGAGATTCCACTAAAAGCGTCTGACGTCAAGAAGGAATGGGATGAGGAGAGAGGGAGAGAGATCTTAGAGCAAGTGTTACCGTTGGGATCCAAGTGAAGACTAACAATTCTAGGTCCTCGATTTAACACCACGACCTTGCTTCTTTCTGATTGGCTGACCTATTTAGGTGATTCTTTCCTAATTGGTGGGACTTTTTCACGTGGCCGTAGGCTATTGGTTGACCTACTTAGGTGATGTCTTCTGTAATTGGCCTTGCGGCTTTCTTTGATGGAAAATACGTCCGGTCTTGTTCCGGAAATTGGGCGTCTCTCAAACTTTTATAACTTCTGGTCACCAGATACGTCCTGTCTTGTCCGGAAATATTGGTTTAAACTTAGCTCGCAGGGTTTCCGGGGTCAGAAGGTTAACTGTGACGTTATTAATAATTATGTTCTCTCCTAGATCTACTTCTTAGGTTTGACTTCTACGATCCTCTAAGCCTGATTTGTTTTAACCTTAACTTTCTCCTGTCTCTCTCCATTCCTTCTATCTGTGCAGTTGCAATACTTTATTAGATTCTTACGCGGTACAGATTGATGTTAGTTGAGGTTTTCTATGTGCAGTACATAAGAAGTTATATACAGTCATGGGGTGGAACATGTGGTAGTAGATATCTAGACTATTTACAACAATTCCATGGTCTTAAATCATCACACATACCTCTGGTGAATCCTGTATAGGGTCAGTGACCCTAAATAAAGGTTTTTTTTTGTTGTTGTATTTAGAGATTGTACATAGAATATCAGCCCGTTGAAGAACAGTATATTTGCTCGATAGCTTGCAAATTTAAATGAAAAAGAAACTTTTTACCTGATATTTATTTTTACTTTTTTTCAAATTATAATTACTATTCAAACTTTTTATTATTAGAGGAACAATATAATTAGAAACAAAATTAAGAAAGATAAACTTCAGGATGACACAGTAATTTATTTAAGACAGAAGCACCAACTAAAATTTATAAAAATACAAGATAAGCAATGAGGGAAGTATACAGAGCAGCAAAATATAAATAATATAAATATTGTAGCAGATTAATTTGTAAAAAAAAAATAGTACACATTTGATATTGTACAGGGATAAGGTGCATAAATTATGAAAAAGGTATCTTCTTATGGTGCAACTGAAGTGTAACTTTCAGTTGCACAATAAAGAGAAACCTTTTTCTTTTCCATACATTATTAATTGTTCTATCCGGTCCAAAATCACTTTATTAGGTACCGCTCAACAAGAGCAACCAAGTTTATGATAATTGAAACGGTGAATAATATGTGAAAGTTATTCACATATTAAACAAAATGTTAACGTGGGATTCAATCCCAGTTCATGACTGTCGGGAATCGAGGATGTTATCCACTCGTCCATCGACTTGTAGCTTAATTGTTCTATGAAAATAATTTTTAATTTCGACATTTGTATTTTGATACATCGTAAATTTTTCTCATTGCTTCTTTACTATTTTATTAGTTTTAATTATCGGAATAAATATCAAATATTCTCGTTGATTTGTAATTATTCCAGAATTGGCCAAATACCCATTCTTGATTAATCAAGAAAAGCTAACTACGGACGTGTTTCGGGCTGTTGGCCCTCATCAGCGTGGTGCAAGCTGTACCTCAACGTCCAAAAAACTGGTCATTAAGGCATCTTGAAAAATCATGAAATGGGTAGTTAAGGCCAGAATTGCGTGAGAACGCTACACAATGTGAAAAAATAGTATAAATGTGATATTGTACTGGGATAAGGTGCATAAATTATGAAAAAGGCATCTCTTTTATCGTGCAACTGAAAGTTGCTGATGGCTTGCGCCATCTAACGTATTAGTTTCTGATTTTGGTTGTACATAAAATAAATTGCGTTGTAAATCTGAAGTTTGTCTTCTCCCTAATCTACACAACATTTCCACCAAAATGTAACGTAGGAAATTAGGAAAGACAAACTTCAGTTTACACGACAATTTATTTAATTTAAAACCAAAATATTAAAACTTATAAAATATCAGAGAGGCAATGAGAAAATTTCAGTGTATCAAAATAAAAATATCGAAATTAAAAAATCATTTCATAGAATAATAAATCCTCTGCTACAATATATATATTACTAGACGGGTGACCCGGGCTTCGCCCCGGGATTGACCCGTGTACATATCTACCCGAGTGATATATATTTAGATAAGATTTTTTTTATATATAATTGTTTGTTATTAGCATTATCTATTTGTTTGCATCAGCATAATTTAATCTAATCTTTGATAGAGGGCGCTGTTCGTGAGCTAAGTAGAATAATTTGAATATATAGTTTTAATAATTGATTTATATATTTTTTTAAAATAGCCTATCGTCTTCCCCGTATTTTTTTACCTATGTATGGAAATTTTGGTTTGAATTAGTGAACTACTGCGAATTTGTATACCGGACATACAAACAAACAAATATACAAACATTCATTTTTATATATATATAGAAGATATAATCTGAAATGCAATTTTTTTTTAAAACATGTATTTTATTTTCATCATTGACTATTCTTTTATTTTCAACCATAGATTTAGAACACTTTGAATATTTGTTGTAAATATGTATAGTTAACCTACCTATTTTTTTTAAATTCACGAATATAGGATTCATTTTATAAATTCTATATTAATGTGAAAAATAATTAATGTGTAATTCTTTTCAAGTAATTGAAAATAAAAACTACTTGATGGGTAAATAATTATCTTTCCTATTTTTTCACGACTACACCTTCAATTCTCTATCTTTTTCAACAACAAAACAAAATATTGATAACATATATATCGTAATTTAAACAATGTGATATGTAAGTAATAAAGTATGACGTCTTTTCTAGTCGTCTCAAAGTGACACCAGCTTGCCACTGGACACCCGGGGGATCCAGGGAAGGACAAAGAAGGGGCGTTGGTCCGGATGTTGACAGTTAGTTAGGTTACAGTGGATATTTTCGGACAGGGCCCGCTCAGTGCTAGGTCTCACGGCGGCCCTCGTGGCCGCCGTTTTGGTTCCTCCCTGCCTCCACGGCTTCATGCAGGACGTGAGCTTTCCTCAGTTAATCCTCAACTTTCCCCTGGTCCTGGTGCCACGTGAGACGTACTAGGAGAGCGTCTTTTGATCCCAAACTTTGTCCTTACTGTCCCGTGCGGACTTCCCACTCTGCACGCCTTGCCACTCAACCCCGACTGCTTCCAACTCACTTGTTGGCTTACCCGGGTTTACGACATATATATATAAAAATCTGTAAATAAAATATTGTAACAAAGTATTTATTATTTTATTAACAGAGTATCATTTTTGATGTTTATATTTTGCTATTCTGTAAACTTCCCTTATTGCTTATCTTTTGTTTTATCATTCATAGTTTGTTTTTGTCTTAAATAAATTGCTGTGTCATCCTGAAGTTTATCTTCCCTGATTTTCCACGTGGCAATATAATAAATACTTTGCCAGAATATATATAGTCAATACAATATAATGCGGCTTGTGATTGTAAAACGACATTTGAAAATTATCCCGCATGTGTTTCTTTTGAACGAAAAATAAAAATTTATTTTAAGGAGAAATAACGATTATTTCTAACCTTAGGGATGAGGTATGAAAGGATGAATTGTGAAGAGTAATGATAAACGGAAAAATAAAAGTAAAAGTGAACATGGCATCTGCCCGGTAAGCGGAACACTGTGGGTTCGATTCCCATCCCTGGACACTTTTATTTTTCCGTTTATCATTACAATTCACAATTCATCCTTTCATACCTCATCCCTAAGGTTAGAAATAATTGTTATTTCTCCTTAAAATAAATTTTGACTTTTGTTGAAAAGAAACACATGCGGGATAATTTTCAAATGTCGTTTTAATATATATATCAATATATTCGTTTATTATTATACCACACATTACAATTATTCATAGAATTGGGTGCTGTGCTGCCTGGAGTATAGGAGCTCCATCTATTATTTCTTCCTGTGGTGAATCTGTATAAGACCGGTGGTCTTAATAAAGCTTTGTGTCTGTGCGAAGGAGGTTTGTTAAATTAAGTTTGCGGGTCATTTGTCTTTTAGCGCATATAGTTCTGTTTAAAAAGTGAATCTAAGCGTATCTATGCATATATGGTAATAAAAACATGATATCAAAATACCTAAAAAAAAATATTAATAGAATCGTATTATTAGAAACATCAGAATTTCCCAGAATATATAAATGAAATAAATAAAATAATTAGTTACATTTTCTCAATAATAAATTGTGATAATGGAATAATATTTTTCAAATCTTTGAAATTCTTTCAAAATAGTATACTTGGAGTATAGGCTCTTTTCATTGACAAAGGGAAAACAGATTTCTTTATTTTTAAATACATTTTTAGAGAAACTGCATGATTCCTATACTTAAAAATTGTATTCAAAAGGTTAATAAAAACGTTAAAAATATATATATGCGTTCAAAATTGTAGGTGGAAGTGTTAAAAAAAAAGGAGGGAAAAATTCCTAGGCCTAATCGAGAAACAGACGACAAATTTAAAAGTCAGCAGAAGAACTGCTAGAGGGCGACAAGATGGCGCCTTCCTACCGCCGAGTATTCGTCTGGATAAAAATAAAATGGAAGATAAGAACGGTGTTATTTATTAAACTCTTTTTTTAACGTTTGATAAGTAAATTGTTCTAATTTAGAAGTGTTTTTGAATGTCACATTTTTACGATAAGAATTTTAAAAAAAGGCTTTTATATTGAGAAGATTGAAAGAAATATTTGAGGGAGATTATTTATTTATTTTATATATACTCATGGAGACAAAAACTTAGGGAAGTAAAAAGTCTTTGATGTCACCGGTCGTCTATTATTATTATTTTTTTTATGAAGAAGACAGTGGTATTTCTGTTCATACTTGGTTATCTCGTGTGTCTTCAATAAAGGTCACTGTAATATCTTCAGAGTTATTGTCTCAATCCCGATATACATGGTAAAAGGTACAACTTCCTTAAGTTTTGTTTGTAAGTCTTCAATAAAGGTAACTGTAATATCTTCAGAGTTATTGTCTCAATCCCGATATACATGGTAAAAGGTACAAATTCCTTAAGTTTTGTCCATGAGTGTATATTGGTTATCTCGTATGTCTTCAATAAAGGTCACTGTAATATCTTTCAGAGTTATTGTCTGAATTCCGATATACATGCTGAAATGTACAGCTTCCTTAAGTTTTGTCCATGAGTGTATATTGGTTATCTCGTATGTCTTCAATAAAGGTCACTGTAATATCTTTCAGAGTTATTGTCTCAATCCCGATATACATGCTGAAAGGTACAAATTCCTTAAGTTTTGTCCATGAGTGTATATTGGTTATCTCGTATGTCTTCAATAAAGGTCACTGTAATATCTTTCAGAGTTATTGTCTGAATCCCGATATACATGCTGAAAGGTACAAATTCCTTAAGTTTTGTCCATGAGTGTATATTGGTTATCTCGTAAGTCTTCAATAAAGGTCACTGTAATATCTTTCAGAGTTATTGTCTCAATCCCGATATACATGCTAAAAGGTACAACTTCTTTAAGTTTTGTTTGTAAGTCTTCAATAAATGTCACTGTAATATCTTTCAGAGTTATTGTCTGAATCCCGATATACATGCTGAAAGGTACAAATTCCTTAAGTTTTGTTTGTAAGTCTTCAATAAAGGTCACTGTAATATCTTTCAGAGTTATTGTCTCAATCCCGATATACATGGTAAAAGGTACAACTTCCTTAAGTTTTGTTTGTAAGTCTTCAATAAAGGTCACTGTAATATCTTTCAGAGCTATTGTCTCAATCCCGATATACATGCTAAAAGGTACAACTTCTTTAAGTTTTGTTTGTAAGTCTTCAATAAATGTCACTGTAATATCTTTCAGAGTTATTGTCTGAATCCCGATATACATGCTGAAAGGTACAAATTCCTTAAGTTTTGTTTGTAAGTCTTCAATAAAGGTCACTGTAATATCTTTCAGAGTTATTGTCTCAATCCCGATATACATGGTAAAAGGTACAACTTCCTTAAGTTTTGTTTGTAAGTCTTCAATAAAGGTCACTGTAATATCTTTCAGAGCTATTGTCTGAACCCGATATACATGCTAAAAGGTACAACTTCCTTAAGTTTGGTCCATGAGTGTATATAAAAGGAGTACTTTGTATCTTATTTATTTCCATTTAAAGCGCTATGTCTTCCTAGGGACACTTGCGCTGTCATAAATGTATATTTCTATAGTTATCTATTAAGAAAAAGGCATCTACTTATCGTGCAACTGAAAGTTGCTGATGGCTTGCGCCATCTATCGGAATAAATATCAACTATTCTCGTTGATTTTTAATTATTCCAGAATTGGCCAAATACCCATTCTTGATTAATCAAGAAAAGCTAACCACGGACGAGTTTCGGGCTGTTGGCCCTCATCAGCGTGATGCAAGCTGTACGTCAACGACCATGTTAGTTGAGAATCCGGGCTAATTGGCCACAAAAATGGGTCTTCTAGCCCTACTATGGCTGCAGGACGCGAACTGGTGGAAGGGAGCCTAGGATCTGGCAGTGGAGGTGTCGTCGCAGGGGGGGGGGGGGGGGGAGAAAGCTGGAGAGGTCAGGGAAACAGCGCCTTGATGGGTGAGAAGCCAGGATGGAGGACAGTTGGGGAGGCAGGAGGTTCTGGAAGCCTAGAACTTGAGGGCTCTAAGCTTCAAGGTGGGGCAGCTTGAGGCTCTCGCCTCGTGCTTGTCTGAGAGGCCCTGGGCACAGCAGTTTGCGCACTTGGAAGTGCGCCGGTCGGCAGCGGAGGGGCAGGAACGGCCATCATGGCCGCCTTCACCGCAGTGGAAGCACTTGGGATCTCTGGTGCATTGGGCAGAGTTGTGGCCGAAGCCACAACAGCGGAAGCAGATTCGTGCGCGGATGGACTCCTCGAAGTTGAGGATCACTCCATCCACCACGATCCTTCCACGACTGCCCAGAGCTATGAAGGTGTTGAGGTCCACCTCGATGAAGGCGGTGCAGGTCCCGTTTCTGGGTGCGGAGCGGTGCGCCACGCGCACCACCTTGTCCCCAGGGAGTTGGCTGACAGCAGGGGTTTCCAGCAGCGTCTCTTCAATGGTGGAGTTGGAAGTCTCCTCATCCACTTTGAAGAGGCAGATGCGAGGCAGGATCACCTTCTGTTGGCGGACCTTCATGCCATCCAGCTTGTTGGCCAGGGAGGTGGTGACAGCTGGGATGGTGTCGGGGTTGCTGGAGTGGAGGACAAGCTTCCCTTTGGTTCTCAGGGAGGCCCAAACGCCTTGGGGTAGAGTGTGGGCAGCGCGGACAGCTTTGAGCATGGCTCTTGGGTCGGCCTGTGGGTCATCAGAGATGACCACTGTGTGGGCCGCCGATTTTTCCCCATGGAGGATCACTTGGGCGGCCGCAGGCTTGGGGACGCGGGAGGGCGCAGGTTTTGCGGGACCTTTCAAGTTGGTCCTCTTTGCGGGCGGGTAGGGAGACTCCGGGTGCTTCCTCTTGGTTGGAGCGGGAGTGGCGGGCTTGGTGGGGTCAGTCTGGGAGCTGGTTTCCTTCAAGCAGGGAGCAGGGCTTGTTTGGGTGCTGTGGCAGTCAGTCTGGGGCTTGTTGGCATCTTCATCCAGCTCCTTAAAGGACGCGAGGATGCCAGAGAGGCTCTCCACCTCAGCAAGGAGGGCATTGATCTGCCCGGACCGCAACCTGATGAAGCTGGTCATGGCAGAGTACAGTTCCATCAGGGTTCCAGGACCAGAGGACGTCATGGAAGCCCTGAAGGGATTCAGCGCCTCCTCGTTCTCCTGATGCAGTTGAGCGAGGGTCACTAGGGGCTTCGCGGCATTCTCGGCCTCCTTCTTCTTCTTCCTAGAGGGAGCCATGGCAGGAGCAGGAGAGCAAAGATGTTCACAGGTAGAGAGCTAGCGGCGAACTCGAAAAACGTAAAACCAACGAACCGTACCTCAACGACCAAAAAAATTGGTCATTAAGGCATCCTGAAAAATCATGAAACGGGTAGTTAAGGCCAGAATTGCGTGAGAACGCTACAAAATGTGAAAAAATAGTACAAATGTATCATTGTACTGGGATAAGGTGCATAAATTAAGAAAAAGGCATCTACTTATCGTGCAACTGAAAGTTGCTGATGGCTTGCGCCATCTATCGGAATAAATATCAACTATTCTCGTTGATTTTTAATTATTCCAGAATTGGCCAAATACCCATTCTTGATTAATCAAGAAAAGCTAACCACGGACGAGTTATCCCAGTACAATAATACATTTGTACTATTTTTTCACATTTTGTAGCGTTCTCACGCAATTCTGTCCTTAACTACCCGTTTCATGATTTTTCAGGATGCCTTAATGACCAATTTTTTTTTTTTGGTCGTTGACGTACAGCTTGCATCACGCTGATGAGGGCCAACAGCCCGAAACTCGTCCGTGGTTAGCTTTTCTTGATTAATCAAGAATGGGTATTTGGCCAATTCTGGAATAATTAAAAATCAACGAGAATAGTTGATATTTATTCCGATAGATGGCGCAAGCCATCAGCAACTTTCAGTTGCACGATAAGTAGATGCCTTTTTCTTAATTTATGCACCTTATCCCAGTACGATAATACATTTGTACTATTTTTTCATAGTTATCTATATACATATTTACAATAATTTCAGGCCGTAAAGAATAGTCATATGATATTAACAAGAAGAAAGAGAGAAAAAACAGAAAACTGTATAAAAGAAATAACTTTGTATCTTAAATAGTTTAATGAGAATGAATTTAAAATATGAGTTGATACAAAATATAAAAACACTTCACCCTACGTATTGCTTTCAAAAATATCAGCAAACAAATCTAATGCAATAGCTTACTATAATTTTTTAGATCATCATTATGTAAGGACCAGTCAACAAGTGAATGACTTTGAGATGAAGAGTAAAGCCAGTTCAATTTCTATGTAAATATCACAAGATGATTATTACCGTACCCAATTGGGAGAATCTGTATGGGGCAAGTCCCTAATAAAGGCTTTTGTGTGTGTGTGTGTGTGTGACAATTTTTTGACAATTGAAAATTATTTATTGTCTTCTAGACAATGTTACATCTCAAAGAGAAAGAGAGAAGAAAGGGGTATATACATTAGGTTAGCGCTTGCCGCGGTGACGTCTAGTCTTGGGAGCCAAGGCCCTCCTGAGCTCGGACAACCCGCTGAGGATCCTGGGATGGGAATCCCGAGCGCGCTCGATGGCCGCCTCGAAAAAGACAGCGTAGTTTTTCTTCAAAATAGGCGAGAGTCTCGCAAGGAAAGGCGCCCTAGAATGGGGATGTAGGATGGCATCAATGGCGTCGGTCCAGGAGATTTCATCATCGACCAAGGGTCCAGGGTCGATTTTGGAAATGATGATCTCTCTTAAAATTCTATGGATGCAATCACCCGAGTTCGGCGGCAGGTCTTCCTCCATCGGGGTAGGTGGTGGGGACGGAGGTGTCATAGCCGGTGTCGGATCCTCTTTGTGGGGAGCAGATGGTGTCGGCCCAGCAGGCTGAGGCGCAGGCAGTGGGGGTGTTGAAACTGCGGCTGGTGAGGGAGCAGAGGGCTCCTCAGTGGTGGTCATGTCGACATCCGGTGTGTGGGTCGCAGGTCCGAGGGTCCCCTGTGCAGGCAGAGGGCCACACGGGGCAATGAAGTCCGGCCGGGCGGGAGGCGTCGGCTCAGTTGCTGCCGAGCGAGGGCCCACGGGATCTACAGGTGCAGGGGCCACTGATGAAGGAACAGGGGCCGCCACCGGCACAGATGAGGCCGGAGGCGCTGGTGTAGACGGCCGGGGCGCCGTAGATGGTGGGGACGCAACTCGGGCATCTGGTTGAGCGCCGGAAAGCCTGACAGCTGGGCTGGTAGGCGCCGGCGGGGTTGGCGCGGCCGGAGACGGTCCAGGCAGCCCAGGCGCGGTCGATGGTGGAAGGCCGGTGGAAGGGGGCGGTGAGGCCCGTCTGGCGGTAGTAGGACGCCCATGGAGTTGGGGGCAGTTTGCTCTTCGGTGACCTTGACCACGGCATTTCGAGCATTTGGCTCCGTGGGTCAGGAAAGCTGGCCATGGCTCGCCCTTGATCCTCAGTTCGAATCGAGAGGGGAGCATTTCGACGGTTATGCCGTCATGGAGGAGTATAAAGGCCTCCCGGCGGCCGTCGGTGAAATTAAACTCTCCAACCCTAAGCTGTTTGGGGGCGATGGAGGTTATTCGGCCGTATCTGGAGAGAGCATCCATGACGGCGGCGTCTCCCACAAAGAAGGGGAGGTTCCCAATCGTGACTCTGAGTGAAGTTCTTCTGAAGGGGAAGGTCTTGAGAAGGGTTCCCTCGATCTCGAGGCCCTCTCGAACTAGGCGCTCCGCCAGGGATCTGTTGGCGAGTCCGACCAAGTATTGCCCGTTCACCTTAGTGAACTGGACAATGTTTCTTGTGCTTCCGACCACCTTTTCCAAAGCCTTCATGTACTGGTAGGTCTGGTATTCCGGACAGAACTCGAGGAAACAGCACTGCTCCTCGGTGCAGGACGCCTGGCGAGCCCTGGCCTCCATGACGTGTGCCCTCGTGGTCCTGATTTCCTGGACCTGGGGCATCCGTCCCGTCGACGGTCGCTGTCGGCGAGAAGTGCCAGCGCTGTTAGACTGCGCGGCCATGGCAGGCAGAACCGGCGAGTCGCGGCGCCTTTTCTTGGTTCTTACGACGGTAAAAGCGTCGTTGTCGTCCATTTCCGCCAATTCGCTATCTCCCCAAATGAGCGGGGCCGGGTTGGCTGTTGAAGCGCTGCAAGAAGCAGCAATCAGCGGCGCCGTGACGTCATCACGCGCGGCGGCCGGGCTTGCATGCGCCTCGCGCGCCGGCGGATCCGCGTTCCTTTGGAATTCCATGGAAAATTCTTTGGAAGAATTCTTTTCAATTCGTTCTTTCGGTGATATCTTGTCACCTGGTTGAGATTGAACGCTGGGCCTTTCAGGCACTTGTACAGCGGATTGAGGGCTTTCAGCCAGTATGAATTTTAATTTTTTTCGCGATGTTCTTCCGCTCGCCAGAGGCGAAAACGGCGGAGCTAAAACTTGCGTGGCCGCACGGTCGGCGTGTGTGTGTGGGTGTGTGTGTGTTTTGTGTGTGTGTGTGATACAAAATATAAACATTCAAAAGTATTATAGCACTGCCAGTAACAAGGTGGGGTATTAGAAAATACAATTTGTATTGGGGAGGTTATCTGGTCTTCCAAGGAATGGTACGGTAGAAGATCGTTGCTTTTTTGTGCAGACCTGAGTCTGTGCTCGTGTAAGAGAAACGTCTTTCGAAACTATTATAGACGCGTATGATTCTTTTAAAAACTAGAACACGGCTGATTCCCCACTAGCCTGTTCAGTGATACGCTAACCATGACGTATGCACAAAGGAACGTTAGGCCATTGGACATGTGTCGAACCAGGAGGCTGTTGTTGAGTGCTGTGCTGTCTGGAGTATAGGAGCTCTATCTATGATTCCTTTCTTCCTGTGGTGAATCTGTATAAGACCGCTGGTCTTAATAAAGCTTTGTGTGTGTGATTCTTTTAAAAATGAAATAATTTTCTACTGCCCTTACTGGAATGGAAAAATTAATGGGAGGGCCTGGCTCATCAGAAGTAAACCCTCCCAGCGGTTTCGCCAGTTTAATCTACCATACCGCTGCTATATTGCATCATAATACAAAATATAGTTTAAATTTCAATGTAAAATTGTAACAGGCTTGATTAAAGATATATTGAGTTTTTATTGAATCATTGAATGAGAAATATTGATGAAGGTTTGAAGAGAAAATAACTGAACCACACAAAGAGCTTTCTTTCATAATCATTTATAAGCCTCACTATAGCGTACACTAATGGGACTGATCTTTAGGTTCACTATAGCCATGGTTCACTCACTGTATGATACCAATAATATTGTAACAAAGTATTTATTAATTTTATTATTTTTATTAACAAAGTGGTCATTTTTATGTTTATATCTTGCTACTCTGTAAATTTCCTTCGTGGCTTATCTTTTGTTTACCATTTCATAGTTTGTTCTTGCCTAAAATAAATTGCTGTCTTATTCCCGAAGTTGGTCTTCCATAATTTTCCACGTGGCAATATTGAGTACTAATAAAGACATTCAGCAAGGATTTTTTATTTAATATTTTTAATATTTTAAATTCAATTTCCATCTATCATTTAATTTTTTAATAATTATTTTTACCAATATTTATATTTTCACATATCAAATATTATATCTACAGACCTTACTGCAATGATATAAGTTATTGAATGAGTGGGCTTGGCTCATCAGTAGTGAACCCTTTCAGCGGTTTCGTCAAATTTATCTTATAAAAAAACTTCCTAATGTCTTTACTGCGATTAAAAATTTTGAAAAGGTTTGGCTCATCAGTGGTGAACCCTCTTAGCGGTTTCGCCAATTTAATCTACCAAAAAGCTCTGCTTTTGTTTTGGTCAATTATGCTCATATATCCGGCAATTTATAGAGAATTTCTTGGTTATTTATTATTTACCAGTTGCAAATAAGACACGCTATATCCGATCTGGATAATTGCGCGTGAAACTATTTACAATAATTGTAGTAGAGTAGGTAACAGAATTATCAAAAAGAAAATAAACAATTAAGAAAAAGAGCATTAAATAAACAACAACAACAACAACAAAAGCCTTTATTTAGGGTCACTGACCCTATACAGGATTCACCAGAGGTATGCATAAGAACAAAGCAGTGAGACAAAGGAAATAACGATATATACAGAGTAAAAAGAGAAAGAAAAAAAAAACAAAACAAGAAAAGGATAAAAAAAATAATAAGAAGAAGAAGAAAGAGGGAAGCAAGAAATCAACACAAAAAGAGTAGCAGTAAGAAAGTGAGCAGTGAGTATAACTTGGCCTTCTTCTGAGATATGGACTTGTGGAAACCATAAAACGCCGTAGCAATATACTTATTCTGGGTCATATTGTCAATTATTGATGGAAGTGAAGCACAGAGTTGCCCAGTTTTTAGCATAAGGGTTCTTCTTTCTTCTTTCAGAGCAGAGCAATCAAAAATATAGTGAGTGATTTCATTTTTTAGTTTTGAATTACAGAAGGTACAGCATTCAATAAACATATACATTAAACAAATAAGCAACAACATAAGCAGATAGAAGAAACCGCAAGGTAGTTATTTACAATATGTTAAGCAATGATGGAAGTTGATTTAATGAAGTTATCTGTGATAATTAGTATCGTGGAGAGAGAAAGTTGAGCTATTTACAATGAGTTATGGTTATGGAATTTAAGAAAACTATGAATATACATAAGCTTTGAGAGCTGTAGAAATACGTATAAATATATTAATACAAAGCAATACACACACACACAAAAACCTTTATTAAGACACACAGGTCTTACAGAGGATTCTACTTGGGGTTACAAGACGGAGAAACCCATGAAAGTGGGAAATATACAAAGGGGTAAAAATGGAGAAAGATTATATACACATGATAAATATATACAGATTATTATTTGAATAATCCTATGGAAAAAAATTAGAAATATGGATGGGAGAAGTGGAGAGCGAAAAGAGGAAAAAAAAAAACAGGTATTTACATATGGAACATACATATAATGGAACAAGTCAATTTAAGCACTTCTGCTCACACAGCACAGGTGGACCATGGCTTTTTTCAAGAAATCTTTAAGAGATTTTCCAGGAAAATCCGAGTGTTCAGAGTTGTAAGGTAAACACCGTAATACAAAGCAATAACACACCATCTATATATAACAAATGAAGACATTAAGACGCGAATGTTTCTTTTCACAAATAAATCAAACTTCTACTGTATTTACTGCTAAGAAAAAATATTGGGAGAGCTTGGCTCGGTTCACCACTGATGAGCCAAGCCCTCCCAATATATTTTTTCATCGCAGTAAGGACAGTAGAAGTTTGATTTATTTGTGAAAAGAAACACATTCGCGTCTTAATGTCTTCATTCGTTATATAGTTTCATCGAGCAATAGAAATATTAAAAGAAGAATTAATTTTTATTAAACCGATCCTTAATTAATATAACTCATACAGTTTTAATCATACTAAATCCAAACATTGATAAATATTGTAAATTAAAACATGATGTAGTTCAATAACATAACTAAAAGGACCTTTTAGGAGAATGTCGTTTGTCGGGGATGTAGCTCAGATGGTAGAGCGCTCGCTTAGCATGCGAGAGGTACTGGGATCGATACCCAGCATCTCCATCTTTTTTTTTTTTTTTTAATTCTTATTATTATGAATTTAAGAAATTCTGATAATTTCACCACACACAACAACAATTATTTGTGAAAAAAAAATAGTACAAATGTGATATTGTACTGGGATAAGGTGCATAAATTAAGAAAAATAAACAATAAAAAGAAATTATGAAAAAGCATCTCCTTATCGTGCAACTGAAAGTTGCTGATGGCTTGCGCCATCTATCGGAATAAATATCAACTATTCTCGTTGATTTTTAAATATTCCAGAATTGGCCAAATAAAGAAAAATAAACTAAAATAAAAAATAATTATTTGATTAATTCAGGTAAAATTATTATATTAGGGACCGAAGAATAGTTTTTTCTCTGTTTATATATTAACATTTATTTATCCATATATATATATATTTATCTTTTTATTCTTATTTGTTATAATGTTAATTCATTTTTATATTTAAAACCTTATATAGCCTTATATGGACATTGAAATGGGGGGTAGTCACGGAAATATGTAAATAGATCTGATAAGAGCCTAATTTGCATATTCGGTTGTTTCTCATACCCTTGTGTTAAGTAATAGAATCCTCATATAACCACATTTAAAGGAATAAAACAAAAACGACAAAAAAAAAAAACGTGACTTAGTTAAAGGTTATATTTAGCAAATGAAAACATTTATATGCAAATTTTTCTTTTACACTTATATCAAACTTGTACTGTACTTACAGCGATGAAGAAATATTGGGAGGGCTTGGCTCATCATTGGTGAATACTCATAGCAGTTTTGCCAATTTAATCCACCAGACCACTTCTCAAGAGCTCTAATACACACACAAGCCTTCATTAAGACATTCCGTCTTATACAGACGGTTCTCCTGCTGGAAATGAATCTAAAAAGAAATGACAAGCAGGGGAAGAAATTGAATTATTGCTCAGAAAAGAGAAAAGACGAAATGAAAGAATATCTATGTACAAAAGTTGAGACTATAGGCATCGTTTTTCGTACATAGATTAGAGCTCTAATACTGTATTGGATCATTCTGATTATACGAGTATATGCTACACTGAAGGGTGGAATCTCAGAAAAGGTATTTAAGCAAACTATGGACATAAGCTTTTAGGACAGTAGAATTACATATAATATTTGCATCGAGCAATGCTCTTCCACAAAGTAGAAGTTTGATATACTATGTATAAAAGAAACATTCGCATCTAAATGTTTTCATTTGTTATATTGCCACGTGGAAAATTAGGGAAGACAAAAACTTCAGGAGGAAACAAAATTTATTTCAGGCAAGGACAAACTAAGAAAGGTAAACAAAAGATAAGCCACGAGGGAAATTCACAGAGTCGCAAGATATAAAAATAAAAATGACCACTCTGTTAATAAAAAAATAATAAAATTAATAAATACTATGTTACATAAATAAAATTGATAAATACCATGTTACATAGCTTCTTCCCTATGGGAGCTGTGACCCACAGCTAGCAATTATTGTAGATACTGACGTGGATTTGACGTGCTTCTGCCAAGGATTCCATCGAAGTCTTGGAACTTTGTCCCTAGTACCTTTGCGTCTTTTTTTTTTCTTGCGGCGTGAAGAGCGGCTTTGTCGTCGTATCGTCTATAGGGACATCGTCATCCTCGAGGGAAATCTTGGCTTTGACACGGCGGTGGAATCCTGGAGTCAGTCTTCGAAAATGTAGATCACAGCACCCATGGCTTCAAGGTCTTCTCGGCGATCTTCAGTTTGTCTTCCCTAACTTACCCAGCATCTCCACCAAAATGCCACGTGGAAAATTAGGGAAGACAAAAACTTCAGGAGGAAACAAAATTTATTTCAGGCAAGGACAAACTAAGAAAGGTAAACAAAAGATAAGCCACGAGGGAAATTCACAGAGTCGCAAGATATAAAAATAAAAATGACCACTCTGTTAATAAAAAAATAATAAAATTAATAAATACTATGTTACATAAATAAAATTGATAAATACCATGTTACAATATAAAGATGGCGTGTTATTGCTTTATATTAATTATGCCTAACTGGCCTTGTCCTTATTGTTTGCGGAAGAACATTGCTCGATGAACCAAAAAGATGTTTAAACTGGTGTAGTGGAAGGGCCGATTTTCAGGGAGAGGTGCCATTTTTGGTAAACAAACATTGTTTTAAACAAATACTCTTTATTTGTCAGGACAAAAACTACAGTAGCAAAAGTCTTTTAAGGCAACAAGACTATTCTTATCCTAAGGCTGGACTGGACCCCTAACTTAATCCATACGTCCTATTTATAGCACAAATAAGTTAAATTGCAACTATGCAAATTGTGCTACACAAAGAGCAAATATGCAAAGACACAACACACTTGTCTACAAACATCATCCTCCCTCCCGCAACTCTCTGTTTTATTCTGGCCAGAAAATCGGCCATTTTCCCACTACACCAGCTTAAACACCTGTTTGGTAAATTCGACCGATTCCATTACCTCTCTCATAGGATGTTATGAAATCAAAGCCGTCACTGTACTGATGAGGGACATAGCCTGAAACCATGGTATACTGGTTGTTGGTTTTTGTCTGAATTTGTCAAAACTGGTGTTGTACTGGGATGATAAACCAAAAACGTTGTTTTAATGAATTTTAAAGGGAGAGGTGACACTTTTGGTACATCAAAATATAATCTTCCAGAAACACTTTATGTTATTATTGTCACTGAATAATTATTTTAAATATTCTGTTGTATATCATCATAAATATTTGCATAGTCATCACCATGCTTGTATATTATTACTTGTAAATAATTTTTTATAAATAGTTTGCATTTTTTATAAATAAAATATTTTTACTTAAACTTTTGTTATACTTCACTACCGTGACAATATAATATAATCTTGGACCTATTTTATCCGGAATATATTGTGACGAAGAAATATTTTTTTAAAACTTATTATTTTATTACTTATTTAATCAATGGAAATATACAGCATAATAAAACTCTGTATTCATGAAATCTTGTTATATGTCTCATAGCTTTGTTGTTATATATTTAGCTGTCCCAACCTTCCAATACCAAAGATCCCTGACGGTCACCCTCTAGAGATAGCCAAACTAAGTACAGTATACCTAGAAAATCTTCCAAGAAAGAAATCTGCCTGGCGACTCTTCATGAATTGGACTTCCATTGGCATATTGTAAATATATAAAAATGAATGTTTGTATGTTTGTTTGTTTGTATGTCCGGTATACAAATTCTCAGTAGTTCACTAATTCAAACCAAAATTTCCATACATAGGTGAAAAAATACGGGGAAGACGATAGGCTATTTTAAAAAAATATATATAAATCAATTATTAAAACTATATATTCAAATTATTCTACTTAGCTCACGAACAGCGCCCTCTATCAAAGATTAGATTAAATTATGCTGATGCAAACAAATAGATAATGCTGATAACAAACAATTATAAAAAAATTCTTATCTAAATATAGATCACTCGGGTAGATATGCACACTGGTCAATCCCGGGGCGAAGCCCGGGTCACCCGTCTAGTTATAAATAAAACCAAGACATAGGTCAGAAGGACAGCCTGGGTAGTTCTGTATGAGGCTCCAGGAACCTAGGTTACCCAAAAATATATATATATTCTTTAGCTGTAAATAACCCCCGGGTAGTTGGCGCTCTGCGCTCCAGGAACCTGAGTTATAAATATATCTCTCTGTAAATAATTAGTTAGTTTCAATTATAGTCGCCAAGTCGTGCTGACGTCATAAATAAAATACAGTAGAACTACCTCCCTGTAATGGACACCTAATTGCAGAGCCAAAGTGTCCTTTAGGGAGAGGTGTCCTCTTACAGGAAAGTCACTAAATAGTAAAAATGGTAATTTTGCAAATGAAAACTGTCCTTTGTAGAGAGATGTCCTCTAGCGGGAGTGTCCTCTCATGGAGGTTGTTTTACTGTATATTCTGAGTTATCATTGTGATCTGCCTAATAATCCATTACTACGTTACAATGTATATATGTAGTATTCGATAGGTAAAACAGCGCCTCCACACACAAAGGAATGCTAAACACATGCAAACCTCTACAAGGATGGGATGACAACAGATTATGTCACCGTGTAGTAGAGTGATTGATTGTGGAATTTGGGGGAACTGCTCCACCCTTCGCTGTAATCTTCGGGGGGTGTGATGGCATGGGGTTCAACTCTTTGAGGAATTTGCCTAACTCTGCCGGTCCCAAGCCTGGATCGAAAATGAGGAGCAGTAACAAGCTCGCTAAAAACTTGGGCTCAGCAGATAGTACCCTGTAAGGACTCCAGGGATATAGGATGTCTGTACTCCATGTTAGCAGTTGCGGCACTTAGCGTCTGTTCCTCACGTCAGAGGCGGCCATTTCATATTGAAGTTAAGTAGTGCTTCCAGTCTTAATAACAGACACATTCTACTTCACTCAGTCATGATGGTATTCTGTTCGCTAAAAAACCTGGGCTCAGCTGATAGTACCCTGTAAGGGCTCCAGAGATACAGGATGAGCAGTGTCTGTACTCCATGTTAGGAGCAGCTAGCTGCACTTAGCCTCTGTTCCCAATGTCAGAGACGTCCGTTTCATATTGGAGTTAAGTCAGTGGCCAGTTACTGGGTAGTGCTCCCAGTCTTAATGACAAACATATTCTACTTCACCGAGTCATGATGGTATTCTCTTCGCTAAAAAAAACTGGGCTTAACTGATAGTACCCTGTAAGGGCTCCAGGGATACAGGATGAGCAGTATCTGTACTCCGTGTTAGGAGCAGCTAGCTGCACTTTGCGTCTGTTCCCAATGTCAGAGACGGCCATTTCATATTGGAGCTAAGTCAGTGGCCTGCTACTGAATAGTGCTCCTAGTCTCAATAACAACACAATATACTTCATCCAGTCATGATATTATTCTCTTCGCTAAAAAAAACTGGGCTTAACTGATAGTACCCTGTAAGGGCTCCAGGGATATAGGATGAATCTGTACTCCATGTTAGCAGTAGCTGCACATGGCGTCTGATCCTCACGTCAGTGACGGCCATTTAATATTGAAGAAAGTAAGTGGCCTGCTACTGAGTAGTACTCCCAGTCTTACTAACAGACGCATTCTACTTCACCTAGTTATGAAGATAAGAAAGAAGAAGAAGTGGAATTTGCTTTCTAATCTAAATAATGTAAATGCACTTCAAAAATAAACATAATGCCAACAAAATATATAAAAAAGTTTTACAACTCTATATTTTAAGGCAGTAAAAAGTTAATACAATATAGTAGTATAATAGTTAATACAATAGTAGAGAGGTCTGGAAATTAATTTGGCGAAACCGCTGAAAGGGTTCTCTACTGATGACCCAAGCCCTCTTATTCAACAACTTATATCATTACAGTAAGATCTGTAGAGATAATATTTGATAATATATGTAAAAAAACATTCCCAAAAAATAATTGTTACAAATAAAAGATCTTATTAAAGAAATAGTCGATGTTTTTTTATATCAACCTGTAGATGAGCGTTTTTCGCTTGAAAGTTTGCTATTCATATAAAACAAATGGTGAACAAATCTCTTTTTTGATTTTAATTAACGAAGGATGTGTGTCAACAATACTTCTGCCCTCAACATCAGCAGTATGTGTGACGGTCAGTCTGTATTCGTTCAATTGTCAAATTATATTGACAAATATTTGCACGCTTATCTTATCCCATTTCTTTAGTGCGAAGAACGTTGTTTTTATCAGATAAGTAAACCGATCTCTCAAGCATTCAAATTGGACGAATGTGGCCATGTTTGTATATAAAGGGGGTTTAAGGGAATGCGTCAGGCCAGTGTGATATAAAGTTTTGTGTAGAGACGCTTATAGTGTTCTCTTCGTATTTTATCCGTGTCTGGTGATCTCTTCGCATTCCCTGTGTAACCCCGGTCCGATCCCTACCAAAGCAGCAATAAAGATAAGTACTGTTTTTTAAAATTCTATTTAACCAATTGTAAGTTTATTTATCTATTTTTTTTTGTACTTTTGAGTGTACGCTTTTGTGTGTTTAGTTACTATTACTTTAGGCCCTAGTGTATTGCATTTTTGTGTTAACCGGTACAAAGTAACATTTGTCACAATACCGATCCACTCTGACAATGGTACTATTCTAAACCAACCTTTCGACACCCAAGGTCACCTTTGATATAATAGATTTATCTCACCAAACGTCTTTTGAAAGATCTTCTTTGTTGAGAAATTCCATTTTTCGAATTCCACAACCCGTTTGTAAGACGCGTGGAAGCTTTAAGTTTCAGCTCTTTGGACGAAATATGTAAATTTATCTATATATTCTGACGTTGAAGAATTCTATTTACACAAAACTTAATAGAAGTGGATAGTTTTTGATATCGCCGAACGTCTTTTTTATATGTATATTGTTGCACCAATTTGCAGCTTTGCAGGGTCGTCGACCTTGGTTTCTTCCTTCTTGGTGTTATACACGTTTCCCGAGCGGATTTTCATACTCAAAGCAAATAAATAAAAGTAAATAAAAATAAATTACTTTTTAAAGTTATTGTGTATTTGTTGTCTTCCTCGTAGGTCGTGATCCGCAGTCTTGGTCTAGGTCCTCTCTCGCTCCAATAACCAATCAAGATATATGTACAATAACAATATTACAAAAGGAATGAAACTATAAAAATGAATGATGATAATCTAAATAATCTGTTTAAAATAAATATTAAATATCATAGAATATTATTTATACAGTTATCACACACACACACACAGCGTCATAATCAATTCTGTCACCATTTGCTTTTGTGAATGGAATAAATACCCAAATATGGCCATTTCTTATAACCATCGGTAGTTCAGTGGTAAAATACTCGCCTGCCACGCGGGCGGCCCGGGTTCGATTCCCGGCTGATGCATTTTTTTTTACAATTTTTAAAACTCATTTATATATTATACAAGAATGACATCCACGGCGCCAATTTATAAATGTAACGAATAGTATTTAAATAAAAGCATTTAATCGGGTAAAACCTGGGCGTTGCCTGGGCCATTCGGCTAGTTTTGAATAAATGTAGGGCGCATTGATGCAACAATATATACACAAGAATTAAAACTAATTTACATATATAAGAATACAACATATAAATTTCTAGAGGATGATATTCATGTTTCAAAAGAGCCACCTCTCCCTTTAATTACGCATCAGAACGATGCACTTGTTCATCACTCTAGTAAGAACTTTACTATTGATAACAAAGAATGAGTCACCGCTCTACTATTGTATTTAATTGTTTCCCTCCCTATATATACCCTGTATTTACTATGGAAGACAGCTTAGGTGTGTTTAGGGAACCTAACTATATAACCCTACAACTTGAGGCTTGGCTCCTCAGTGGTAAACCCTCTCAGCGGTTTCTCCTAAATTAATCCCCAGACCGCTCTACTATTGTATTTGATTGTTTCCCCCCCTATATATATATATACCGTGTATTTACTATGGAAGACAGCTTAGGTGTGTTTAGGGAACCTAACTATGTAACTTTACAGCTCGAGTCTTGGCTCATCAGTGGTAAACCCTCTCAGCGGTTTCTCCAAAAAATAATCTCCAAACCGCTCTACTATTGTATTTGATTGTTTCCCTCCCTATATATACCCTGTATTTACTATGGAAGACAGCTTAGGTGTGTTTAGGGAACCTAACTATGTAACTTGACAGCTTGAGGCTTGGCTCATCAGTGGTAAACCCTCTCAGCGGTTTCTCCAAATTAATCCCCAGACCGCTCTACTATTGTATTTGATTGTTTCCCCCCTATATATACCCTGTATTTACTATGGAAGACAGCTTAGGTGTTTTTAGGGAACCTAACTATGTAACTTTACAGCTTGAGGCTTGGCTCATCAGTGGTAAACCCTCTTAGCGGTTTCTCCTAAATTAATCTCCAGACCGCTCTACTATTGTATTTGATTGTTTTCCCTCCTATATATACCCTGTATTTACTATGGAAGACAGCTTAGGTGTGTTTAGGGAATCCAACTTGACACCTTGGGTTTAAAGGATATTTTATGGAATCATTTGTGTTGGAATATTGCTTTGGATATATCTCCATTCTCCTGTTCATAAGTGTCTTGTGTGAGATTAAAGATTCTAAATTGTTCGATTGTTCTTTGAGAAAATATCATGATAAAATGACACTTTTGTAGGTTAAATTGGTGTCCCGTAGATGTTAATTCATGTTGGTAGATTCTATTGTATTTATTCTTTATGTTCTGTAATTGTGTAGTACATTAATGGTTTCACACCTATATAGATGTATTGTTGACAAGTGTTATGGAGTATTAGAACTCTAAAAAACTGGTCTATGGTAGATTAAACTGACGAAACCGCTGGGAAGGTTCACCACTGATGAACCAAGCCCTCCCAATATATTTTTTAATCGTTGTAAGAACAGTAGAAGTTTGTTTTATATGTAAAAGAAATTTTAGTGCTTAGTGGGTTTATTTCTGGTAATGGAGTATAGGACTTTATGCCGTTTTTATGGTTCTCCCTAAAATTTAAATATTAGACATGGTGGGTTATAGGTTTTCTTATGATCTGGAATGCATCATATGTAAATATTCCCGTTTTTTATTATTTTATTTATTTTTCTTTGGACTCATCATACAATTGCCTTAATTAGAGTTTTTCCTATATATATATATATTGTTGCACCAGGTTGCGGTTTGGCAGACTCTTCAGCCTGGATTCTCTCCTGTGCTGGGTCCTGCATCTTACCAGAGCGTGTTTCAACCATCCTAGAAATTTATAAAAGGGAATAACGAGATAAGTCTTCTTTAAGTAGCCACCAGAATCCTTTATTTATTTTCTCACATCAAAGAGAGCAGTGAAGTCACAGTGTACCTAAATACAAATGATGATAAATTAATAATCTGTTTTAAATAAATATCATAGAATATTTTATATGAAAATAAATAAATATATAATTTAAATTTCAAATATATTAAAACTAATATAAGAAATACGCCATTAATCATGATGTAACACTTCCCCCTCTCCAGAGGTCGTCACGTCCTCGTGATTGACCTCATCAATTCTTTCAAAATAGGGTTTGATTCTTGAGACATGGACAATCAATGGGTCTTGGCCAGGATTATCTTTTGGTTCAATTAAGTAATTTACGTTGGACAGCTTCTTTAATATTATATATGGGCCAAAATATTTTCTCAGTAGTTTCTCACACTTTCCTATTTTCCTAATTGGTGTCCAAACTGCTACTAATTCTCCTGGTTCGTAGCTTCTTTCCATGTGTTTCTTGTCATAGTTCTTTTTCATTCTTTCTTGAGTCTTTATTGTGTTGTTAATAACTAATTTTCTTGTTCTGTTTATTTTGTCTAAGTGATGTTTTATGTATTCATCATAATCATCTTTGTCAATGTCCACCGAGATATTCCTGTCGTCCAAAAGAGACGTGGGTTCTCTTCCAAACATCAGGAAAAAGGGAGAATATCCTGTGGTTTCCTGAATTGTAGTATTGTAAGCGTGAGTGATGAATGGAAGTATTTCGTCCCAATTTTTCTGATCAGTGTTCACATACATACTGAGCATATTGATCAATGTTCTATTTAACCGCTCTGTCAATCCATTAGTCTGGGGATGATAGCTCGTTGTGAAGCAATGTTTAATCTTGCACGTTTTCATCACCTCTTTCATTAAATTACTGGTAAATTGAGAGCCTCTGTCACTAATAAGATATTGTGGGGCTCCGTGCCGAAGAAAAATATCCTCTACTAGAAATTTAGAAACTTCTTTCACTGTTGCTTCCGAGACTGCTCTTGTTTCTGCATATCTAGTGTAGTAGTCCGACAGCACGATTATCCATTTTTTCCTGTTTTTCGTAGATGGTAGTGGACCAACAAAGTCAATTCCAATTCTTTCGAAAGGAAAGTTGGCTGGGGGGATGGGCTGTAGTAGTCCAGAAGGTAATTGGTTTGAGCCTTTCCTACTTTGGCAAAGGTGACACGTCTTAACGAATTCTGAGACATTCTTTAGCATGGATGGCCAAAAGTATTTACTCTTTATTCGGTACATGGTTCTGGCGACGCCCAGATGGCCATTCGACATATGATTGTGATATTCTTTCATAATTTCTCTCTTTTTATTCTCTGGAACCACAAGCAACCACGCCCTGCCTTCAGGGTTCGGGTTTTTCTTAAAGAGGCATCCATCTTCTTCTTTAAAGTTTTGCGCCATTGATCGCCTGCTTCCATTAAGGTTTTTCTTAACACTTTCGATAAATTTATCCTCTTCGTCTGTTATTTGATTTAAAAATAGCCTTTCAAAATCCTCATCCCAATCAGTTTCTGGTAAGGGCCCCCTAGATAAGCCATCGGCGTCCAGATGCTTCTTTCCCGATTTATGTATTATATCGAAGTCATATTCTTGAATTTTCAATGCCCATCTTGCCAATCGACCTGTTGGATCCTTCAAGTTTTTGAGCCAGCATAAGGCGTGATGGTCTGTTACTATTTTAAAGTGTCTTCCATAAAGGTAGGGTCGTAATTTTGACATTGACCAGACAACGGCCAGACATTCTTTTTCAGTGGTTGAATAATTTTGCTCCGCTTTACTTAGGGTACGACTCAAATATGAGATCACCTTCTCTTCACCACCGATGTCTTGGACAAGTGTTGCACCTATGCCGATGTTGGACGCATCAGTATGAACATAAGTAGGTGCATTTGGATTGAAGTGTCCTAAAATTGGTGGACTTAATAGTGCTGTTTTTAGGGTTTGAAACGCTTCCTCTTGTCTTTCTGTCCAGGTAAATGATACACTTTTTTTTATAAGGTTGGTCAAAGGGTCAGCAATTTTTGAAAAGTCTTTGATAAATTTTCTATAATATGAACACATTCCCAAAAAGGATTGTACTTCTTTGACCTTTTTGGGCCGAGGAAAATTTCTGACAGCTTTGATGTTATGTTCCGCGGGTTTTATACCATGTTTGCTCGTTATATAGCCGAGAATCTCCAATTCTTCAAAAGCAAATCGGCATTTTTTGTCGTTTAACCTTAAATTAGATTCACGAAAACATCTAAAAACAGCTTCAAGTCTTTTGAGGTGCGTTGGAAAATCCGGGCTATATATGATAACATCATCCAGATAACACAAACAAATTTGCCATCTCAGATTTCCAAGCATATTCTCCATATTTCTCTCAAAGGTAGCAGGCGCGTTACAAAGTCCAAAAGGCATCACGTTGAATTCATATAATCCATGCGCTGTAGTGAAAGCTGTTTTCTCTTTGTCTCTTTCTTCGACTTCAACTTGCCAATATCCAGATCTGAGGTCTATTGCTGAGAAGTGTGTAGATCCTTGGAGAGTATCCATAACTTCGTCTATTCTAGGGATCGGATAGACATCTTTTACCGTCACATTATTCAGTTTTCTGTAGTCCACACAAAATCTGTATTTACCATCTCGCTTCTTGACCAATATTACTGGAAAAGACCAGGGGCTAGAAGATGGCCTAATTATGCCTTCTGTAAGCATCTCGTCAATTTGCTCTTTTATAATATCTCGTTCTTTAGCACTTACCCGGTAAGGCTTGTGTTTAATTGGCTTCGCGTCTTCTGTGTCTATCCGATGTTTTGCCAAATTGGTTCTCCCTAATCTCGATGAAAAAAGATCTCCATACCTTTCTAAAACTTGTTTTAACTCCTTCTGTTCCTTTGGTGAAAGATTTTCGTTTATTTGGAATCTAGGTTCTTCGTTCTTTTCTACCTCTCTTTCTCGACTCACATTTATTTTCGCTGGACTACTTCCAAAAGCCAATGTTTGGTTTTTCATTATTTTTAACGGTCGAGGATACGGATTAGTTATCCAGATGTGTGTTTCCCTATTTATAACATTGATCAAGCTTCTTGCTAGACGAAGTCCATTTGTTTGAAACATTTTGCTGCTCTCTTCGATAATATATTCTCCATCCTCTGTTTCTACCAATGCCTTGATCAATTTCATGGAACATTCCGGTACAATGGAATCCTTGGCACTCTTTATTTTCAACATTTCAAAATTGATTTCGTCATGATTATTCGTCAAATCATATTTTATAGTTTCTTGCTTACAATCTATTTTTGCGTTCATTTTCTTAAGGAAATCTCTCCCAAGAATTAATGTCCGTAAATGCGTTTTCAATATCACAAAGTTGTGTGATAATGTTTCGTCATCAATTTTTATATTTAAAAATATACTTCCTACCATGTCCAATTTTTTTCCATCGGGTCCTGCACAAATTTTTGCGAGTTTACTTATACCATGGCCTGTATCGAGGGCCGTTCTGAGGTCGACCACTGAGAGGTCAGCACCTGTATCAACCAAAGCTTCAAAAGTCCCTATCTTGTCCACATTAATTTTTAATTTGTATTTAGGGTCCAACTTCTTGATTCCGTTTATGGTCGACTTGCTTTGATTGACAGATTCAGGCGCGACGCTTAGTTTAAATCTTCCAACACGGAATATCTATTCCGGGTAGGAATATTTGTCTGTGTGCTATGACATACATCAGCATAAAGCCGAGGTCCTGATTTCTCTGATGTTTCATTCATTTGGCATTTTTCTTCGACCTTCTCTTGGGTATCTGCTGGATCCTCTTCTAGGATTCTTATAAACTTGACCCTACAATAACGGGCCACGTGCCCTGGCTTGTTACATTTAAAGCAGATTGGTCTTCCATCTTCCGTCCTATTTTTGCTCACTTCTTGGCTTTTATTGTAAGTGTTTCTCTGAAGGTTTGGTTTCGGCACAAAGTTAGGATTATAAGGACGTCTAGGGGTAGAGGGCTGGGGAAAGTTGTTTCGATACTGTCTGGGGGTAGGAGGGGAGTCGTTCTTGTAATTATTGGAAACAGGGGCTTGGGGCCTGGAAGTGGTCTGGTAGTTTCGTGCGGCAGTCGGCGGCACGTACCTCGATTGTTGTTGGGGTCTAGAATAGCGTGGACCGTTATATAGGTTTCTGGATTTCTCCACACGTTCCCGATACTTCTTTTCAAAATAATCCATTTTCTTGCACACGACAAGAAGGTCATCGGTCGTTTTAGGAGGGTTCAGGTAGAGCGCGAATGAGTACTCTTTTTTCAGTCCTCCAATAACATGTTCAATTTTTGTTTCTTCTTCCATTGCGGGGTCAACCTTGTTGCACAACACTAGAATGTCTTCCGCGAACCTGATTGCTGGTTCATTCCAGTGTTGCATTCTGTTGAGCTTCATTCTAAGTTCTTCTTTATTCGCGTCCAAAGAAAAATCCTGAATGAGGCGGATTTTAATATTTTCCCAGCTCGTGAAACTAGCTTTGTGTAAATTCAACCAGGTTTTAGCGCTTCCCGTCATGTTCATGGCGGCATAACGAGAGATAATGTAGTCTGCCCAATGGTACAAGAAGCCAATTTCTTCAAGAGATTCAATCCATGGGCGAGGGTCTTCCGTTCCATCATACTTGGGGATGTCGATGTTGGGATTCAGGACAACTGGGTCGGAACTAGCATCTCTACCAATTGTTGCACCAGGTTGCGGTTTGGCAGACTCTTCAGCCTGGATTCTCTCCTGTGCTGGGTCCTGCATCTTACCAGAGCGTGTTTCAACCATCCTAGAAATTTATAAAAGGGAATAACGAGATAAGTCTTCTTTAAGTAGCCACCAGAATCCTTTATTTATTTTCTCACATCAAAGAGAGCAGTGAAGTCACAGTGTACCTAAATACAAATGATGATAAATTAATAATCTGTTTTAAATAAATATCATAGAATATTTTATATAAAAATAAATAAATATATAATTTAAATTTCAAATATATTAAAACTAATATAAGAAATACGCCATTAATCATGATGTAACAATATAAAACTCTAACTGGCCGAAGTGTCTTTTTTTTTACAGAACTATACTACAAAACTAACTATCCCTAGAGGGACATAGCGCTCTAAGTCGAATTAAAGAAATCTGGATTATGAATTTAGAATTTTTGAATAGGCATCTTTACCATATTTTTTTTATTTCCTATAATAATTTTTATAATATACCTATCCCCCGATTTACACGGTAGATACGTTCCTGAGAAAAACGTGTAAATCTGGGGATAGGTGTACACAGAAATAAAAATAAAATGTATTACCAGGTTAAAATATGTAGTCAGCAAATAAGCTCGGAATTCCTCGTGAGATGTGTACACAGCGCATGTGTTCAATCACAGTAGCATTTAGTATAGTGCGATAAAAACAAACAAAAAAAAAACCTTTTTGGAAAACCGTGTAAAAGCGAAAACGTGTAAAACAAGTACCGTGTAAATCGGGGGATAGGTGTATAAAAACATCCTCCGAGGATAAGTTCCTTGCTTCATTTGCATATTCTCTCAAGCTTTCAGGTTTTATAAACCTACCCTACATTTTTACTCGGAGAATCTGTATAAGACTAAAAGTTCTTAATAAAGCTTTTTGTTTTTGTGTTGTCTTAGACAAAGAAAAGCGGCCAGCACTAAAAGAAGCGTTTAAAAAAGTGACTTCTAAACATCGTTAAAGAATAAAGCGTGGTCATATATTCTCATGGCACACTTTCCCAGATTTCTATGGTACAAAAAAGGGAGGCCGTTACTTTTAATTTACGGTTAGTGCAACCATACACATTTATAATTAGTAAAGTTCATTAATGTTAATTAGATTCTCTCTGTGTTATTTATTAACTCCCTCACGTGAATTATGGAGTTTACCATGTAGGTTATTTGGCTAAAATATACTTTTTACACCACGGTTTTTTTATATATTTAGTTATGTAAACGTTCCTTTATTATTTACATATGTGTTTGTATGTGCATATTTATACTATCACATTTAGTTAGGTTAGTAGACCACATATAAACATTAATTTGTTATAACATTTTATGTTTATATATTTTATCTTTATATTAGGTAGGAATCCTACCTCTTGGTAAGTTGCAGACATTCTGTATGAATTCTTTCTTACTCTGAAAAAACACAGTTTCACAATCAAATTGGAAAGATTTCTAGTATTAAAAAGGTAAAAGTTATTTACACACATTTAATGATATTATATATATATGTCATATAAAAAAAGACGTATATTCTAGTTACGTTACCAATTCATGAAGTCGTGGATGGTAAAAATAATTGATAACTTTTGTCCCAAAAAATATTTATTATTTTGATTATTTTTTAAAGAAAACAGTTTTTGCATACATAAAACTAACAATGTTATTATCTATTTACAATAGAAGTAATATTAGGTTATATTCCTTTTGTTAAGGATTCCTTTTCATTTTAAAATTTAACTCTGTGATTATGGAATTTTAATTATTTTATGAATAATAAAAATCATATTTTTTATTATGTCATATATACAAATGAAAAAAATGAGATTTTTGTTGATTTTGGAATTGTTGTGATCATCTTGATTTTGGTTATCTTGAGAATTAAGCTATGGTGGTGCAGTCATGGTTGAATAATAATCTTGAAAATATAAAGTCTTGATCAGAGATTTCTTTATTTGAGCTAAGGAATATATGTAATATGTTGCTGCAATTGTTGTTATTACACTGTAATATTTGATGTATTACACTGTTGTAGAATTCTGTCGACTTAACCGTTCTGTAACAATATCGTTGCGGAATTTCTTGTTGTTCGATTTGAATGGTGAGGATTGGTTGAAGCGCAGTCGTTGAGTGGTAAGTGAAGCACACAGTTAGGAATAATCAGGACACATGGTGAGGTTTGAAAATAAAAGGCAACTGGATTGGAGGGAAGAAAGCTTGAGAAGGCGGAGCGATTTTGATTGTTAATTAACTGATCACATGGTGGTGATTGTACTTAGCTATGAGCTGAGTGGGGAGAGGTCCAGGGTCGATGTCACCTCGTTGGAAGCGAAGGAGCAACTGATCCGAACTCGGTGAGAGCCAAGTCGCTACTGCAGGTGTTGTTCCTCTGAGAGCTAAAAAACTACTTCTCAATTCTTGTCTTTCGATTTAACACCACGAGTCAGTTTCTCTCTGATTGGTTGAGAGATCTCACATGATCTTTTCCTATTGGTTGACCTATTTAAGGTGCGGTCTTATGATTGGTCGAGAGATGTCACATGCTCTTTTTCTATTGGTTGACCTACTTAAGGTGCTATCTTCTGATAGGCCGGCGGCTTCCCTTGATGAAAGCTGTGCCCTGCCTGGTATATCTGATTTCGTCAGGAAGTGTTTGGTGTCTTGACGCTTATAGTTTCGAAGGATATTAGACACGTCCTGTTTTTGCCGGAAGTACTGGATGTCTCTCAAACTTTTATAACTTCTGGTCACTCGACACGTCCTGTTTGTCAGGAAGTATTGAGTGAATCTTGGCTAAAATAACTTCTGCGGTCACTAGAGACGCCCGGTCTCTGCCCCTGCAGTATTGACACAGGGGTGCCCAGAATAGTCGTGCCAGCCTTAGATCTTCTTCCTATATCTTAATGCTACTTGCTTCCCTCCAGTTACCTTGTTTTTTTATTAAGTCTTTGAAAATCATACATGGTACATACATAGTGGGTCGGGGTTGCATTTAATTATATATAAATTATGACAGATGCGCCCCCTACATGTGAAGAATTCAAGAAGGGGTTAGCCTGAGAGAATTCTGTAAAATGAAAAATAATTTTGTGGGAAAATTAGTTGTAGGTATTGAGGGGCTATATACAAGCATTGCTGGTGACATAAGTAAGATAGAATGGGGTTGATGATATAGGTTGAGTATAATTAATAGAAATCAAAAATTTTTTAATTGTAAGAAATCAATGAATGTTATGGTACATAGTGGGTAAAACAAAGAAAATGCGCCTAAACGAATTCTACCCGAGATAAGAAATGATATCGAGGGAGTTCTATTAAGGCTTTTGAAATCAAATAAAAATAATATAAAAATAGTTGAATGAAATCAAAATTGAATGTGTTTGGTTGAAAAAGAAAAATATTTTGTTGCATGGTGACAAAGACAACTGCTTAGTTACTTTTTTGCTCGAATTCTGAGAAAAAGGAATCGAGGAAATTTCATAAGGTGCTTTGAAATCAAAACAAAATGAAATAAGAGTAGTTGAATGAAATCAAAATTGAATGTGTTTGGTTGAATGGTGAGAACAAAAAAAAGAAAAATGCCTAACCATATTCTAGTTCGAAATTGGGAATGAAATCGAAGGAATTCTATTAGGGCTTTTGAGAAATCAACATAAAATAAGATAAAATAAAAGTTGAATGAAATCAAAGTGAAGGCTTGGTTGCACAAAAAAAGGAAAAAGCCTTGTTGTATGAAAAAAAAAGAAAATGCTTTGTTGCGTTGGTGAAAAAAAAAGAATTGCCTAATTACTATCCTACTTGAGATTGGGAATGAAATCGAAGGGGTTTTCATTAGGTCTTTTGAGAAATCAAAATAAAAATAAAAATAAGAGTTGAACGAAATCAAAGTGAATGCTTGGTGCGTGGTGAGAAAAAAAGAAAAAATGCCTAATTATATTCTAGCTCGGAATTGGGAATGGAGACCGAGGGAATTTTATTAAGGCTTGTGAGAAATCAAAATAAAAATGAAAATAAAAGTTGAACGAAATCAAAGGTGAGTGCTTGAAAAAAGGAAAAATGAAAAATAAAAGGTTTCAACAATAAAGGGTGATTTAATGTTTTTAGTTTAATCGAAAACCAGTGGGTTTTCGTTGATAATTGATAAATAAAAATGATAATATAATCTAATTGGAAAAAAAATGATAATTAATGATAAAAAGTGGTAATAAGTTGAATAAATTGATAAATTGATTAAATATTAAAATTTTAATTGAGAGAAAATAATAAAAATGATTGACATGAAAATTAAGATGTATTGGTTGGAACCCTTTGGTATCTACATGCCCTGATCTAATGTATTGGTTGCTCCATTTTGCCCTATAAATGTTTTAATTGCTCAATTATGTGTAACTTTTTGTCTTTGTGTGTGTTGTGAAAAAATGTTAGAAGTTTTTGTGTAAGAAATGTGTGAAACGAATTCTATGTGTTGTCAAGATCCTAAGGTCTGGGATGTCTACGCGTAGGTGGAATTTGTGCCTAGTGTGAAAAATATAAAGTTTGGAAGTCTTTAAAAGAATAAAAGAATAGAAATGTGAACTCATTTGGAGTGTCTGTGTGTCTTAAGTTTCTTGTGAGAATATAATTGAACTATGTTTTTTGTAAAAGTCGATATGTAGCTCGTATTGGGATCCAAACTGAACGACCCTTAGAGAAGACCACAGTTGACCTCAATTCAGCTGTTGGTCGAGGGGCCCCACGGTAATTAGAAACCGGAAGCAGGGGGGCGATGTGGAGAAACAAAGTCCCTCCCCGGGGTGATTCCCAATTTATCCCCCGTCTATTTGCACGTAGCTGCTGACCGGCGTCTTTGTCGTGCGGGGAAGTGTCCCTTCTCACTTCCTGGTTTCCTAATTGAATTTGTGCACGCCTAATTGTTTTTTTTCTAATTGAATCTTTTACTTTCGGCATTGGTTGGTTATCTTTCAGTTACTGCTATCTTTTCGGAGTTTATTTAGATTTTCTGCGAAGATGGTTCCTAAAATTATGAGAAGTTTTATAAATACTTGTCCACAATGAAGAACTGTTTGTCCAAAATTAAAAAATGCTTGTCCTAAATTAAAAACTACCTCTTGTAGTTCGAAGATTTTCTGATCGGGCATAGCATAGATAAACAAGTACTTAATGAATAAAATTGGAATACAGTTGTACGGTAGAACTAATAAACAAAGGATAAAAATCAGATGAAAGATAGGATATTGCCCCATGTTCGTCCACAATTTTGTAACTGGGGACTCTGAAATATTTGTTTGATCCTTATTAATTGTAGAAATTAAATGATTGGTAGGTTCGCAGTTCTCCTGTTTGCTATCTTTAGGGCATGTTGTGATATGATTGAGCTGGTTGTCAGGTTTATAGTTCTCCTGCTTGATCGTCAATGGTTTTATTAGAGATATGTCGGCGGTAATTGGTTTAGGTTGAGATGTGTGATCTTTTCTCTGACGTGGATGTGGTAATTTTGGCATTGTTTGTGTTGTGTGTACGCTGTGCGTTATGTACGAATTTTGTTTTGTTTGGGTACTTGTGTCGGTATTTTTACGTGCAGGTTGTTTGTATTCATCGATTCTTCTAGCGAATCGGCAGGTGGGGCAGGTTTTTACCTGTTTTGCGATGTCTTGTGTCATGTTCTGCCAATAATATTGTGCTGAGATGAGTCTCGTCATCTTGGAGATGTTTGGGTGGTGGTGTTGTGTGTGTACGGACTTAAGAAGTCTGGTTGTAAATGAATTTGGGACTATAGTTTTAAGTACTCCTTTTCGGGAGACGGTGCGCAGTTTATTGGGATCCATAGTCACGCGGGATTTTCCCGGTGGAGAAGACTGTTGGCTCTGTATGAGTGGCGCATCTAGAAAGCCACAAAATGGGATACGAGTTCCAACGCCCGTTTCATATTGTTGTACTCCATTTATGCTACGGACCTCATATTCGTATCTTGACAATCTTAACCTCCATCGAAACAATCTGCCTGACGGAGCTTTGATCTCTTTCAACCACTGCAATGCGGGATGGTCAGAAAATATTGTAAACTTTCTGCCATTTAGACAGGTGCGGAAATTATCCACACTTTCCACAATGGCTAGGCATTGTAGCTCCAAGTCTGAATAATTTCGCTCGTGACTACGTAGAGATCGGCTGAAATGTTGGACGGTGTATGTCTTCCCATCAGGGTAGACTTGTTTAAGAACGCCTGTAACGCTGAATGTTGAGGTGTTACAGTACACCTGGCATGGCAGACCTTCCTGGTAAAGGTGTAATGTGGGGTGTGTGGTAAGGTTTTCTTTCAGGTTAGTGAACGCTTTCTGGCATTCGTCATCCCAGACCCACATGACATCTCTTTTTAGAAGGTTGACAAGTGGCGTCCGCAAGCGGGCGTGGTCCGGAATGAACTCTTTATAGGCGTTCACAGCTTTTAGGAAAGATCGTAATGTTTTTCGATTGTGTGGTTGTTTGGTGGCGTGAATTTTTTCTATGTTTTGTGTAGATGGGATGATTGTATTATTCTTAACGGTTGTGCATGTGCTTGTTTGTCGTTGTTGTTGTCTTTTGGCGTGCGTGTTGCGTTTGTTGTGCGGGTTGTGCGTGTTTGTTGCGTGGTGACGTATGGGTGCGTGTATGTTGTGAGGTACATTTGCGTAATTATGGTGTGGCGAAGTGTGGTCATGTGTGAATTTTGTGCGGTAAGTGGGTGAGCTGTGTCGGTGTACGGACACTTGTTTGGGCATTATTGGAGTTGTAGATTGAAGTCGTGGTGGCTTTATATGTGGTGGGCATAAGGTACTGGTAATTGGGTTGAGTGAAAAGTTGTGTGGTGTGAGATTATAATGGTGGCATGTAAATATTTGGGGTTTGGGCAATGAATGCAGGCAAGGTTTTCCGTGTGTGAAAGCTTTGGGTGCTGTGCGAGTCCTTTGGGACAGGTTTTGGCCTAGCCCGTGCTTGCATTCATTTGATACATGTTTAAAGTGGTAGATAGTATTAGACAATGGGACGCCAAGTTGGAAAATAGTGCCGCGATTATAATTTAGTTTTAATTTATATTGATAAAGGGTTTTTAAGGTAAGAACTCCAAATGGCAAGGATGCATTTACCACGTGGAAGTTCTCTCTACGGGTTATTTGGTCTATTGTCAGAGGGAAAGTTAAATGTCCTATTATTTTCGTAAAACTATTTAGGGGGGATAGATCAAGGGAAGGTTTTTTAATACTTAAATTGGGGAGTTGTGCTTTTAATCTATTGTATAAATGATACGGCAATATGTTCGAACCTGCGTCTGGTTCAATGAGAAAGGTACATGGTAGGTCCTGGGTCAGATACAAGTCCAAAGTTAATTTGATGATGTCATTGGGTGGATTGCCTACCTTAGTCTCGAAAAGTCTCCATTGTGGCGTCTTCGGCTTGGTGTGGCTGGCTTGGAATATCTGTTGAACCGGATCGGGACCTTTTGCACTGTCCGCGCGATTGAAAGGGAAATCTAGTCATTTGTACTGCTTCCATTCGAGTGGATCGCGTTGTCGGTACACTGGGTCCGTGTCGCGTGGGTTGCTTCCGTGTGTACTGGTACGGCATGGCGGGTGGCGACTCCTCGGTGGGCTTCAGGTTGTTCGGACACGTACCGGTGGTGCGGGCGTCGGTTGTCCCGAGGGTGGCGCTCCGGAAGACCGCTTTCAGTTGCGGGGATCTCGCCCCTTGTAGCGCGGCGGTCAGTTCTAAAATTACCGTCGCCAGGGTATGTCTTGTCGCTTCGTTCGTTGTCAGTTTCTTCTCTCTTGGTTTATCATTGCCTTTTGTTGTGCTGGCGCCTGGGTTAATTTCCATCTTCATCCTGATTAAGCTCTATAATCTTTATCTTGATTAAGTTCCATAATCTTTATCCTGTCGACTTTGTGTAATATGTTGCTGCAATTGTTGTTATTACACTGTAATATTTGATGTATTACACTGTTGTAGAATTCTGTCGACTTAACCGTTCTGTAACAATATCGTTGCGGAATTTCTTGTTGTTCGATTTGAATGGTGAGGATTGGTTGAAGCGCAGTCGTTGAGTGGTAAGTGAAGCACACAGTTAGGAATAATCAGGACACATGGTGAGGTTTGAAAATAAAAGGCAACTGGATTGGAGGGAAGAAAGCTTGAGAAGGCGGAGCGATTTTGATTGTTAATTAACTGATCACATGGTGGTGATTGTACTTAGCTATGAGCTGAGTGGGGAGAGGTCCAGGGTCGATGTCACCTCGTTGGAAGCGAAGGAGCAACTGATCCGAACTCGGTGAGAGCCAAGTCGCTACTGCAGGTGTTGTTCCTCTGAGAGCTAAAAAACTACTTCTCAATTCTTGTCTTTCGATTTAACACCACGAGTCAGTTTCTCTCTGATTGGTTGAGAGATCTCACATGATCTTTTCCTATTGGTTGACCTATTTAAGGTGCGGTCTTATGATTGGTCGAGAGATGTCACATGCTCTTTTTCTATTGGTTGACCTACTTAAGGTGCTATCTTCTGATAGGCCGGCGGCTTCCCTTGATGAAAGCTGTGCCCTGCCTGGTATATCTGATTTCGTCAGGAAGTGTTTGGTGTCTTGACGCTTATAGTTTCGAAGGATATTAGACACGTCCTGTTTTTGCCGGAAGTACTGGATGTCTCTCAAACTTTTATAACTTCTGGTCACTCGACACGTCCTGTTTGTCAGGAAGTATTGAGTGAATCTTGGCTAAAATAACTTCTGCGGTCACTAGAGACGCCCGGTCTCTGCCCCTGCAGTATTGACACAGGGGTGCCCAGAATAGTCGTGCCAGCCTTAGATCTTCTTCCTATATCTTAATGCTACTTGCTTCCCTCCAGTTACCTTGTTTTTTTATTAAGTCTTTGAAAATCATACATGGTACATACATAGTGGGTCGGGGTTGCATTTAATTATATATAAATTATGACATATATATATGAAAAACATAATTTGATTAAAGTACTGCCTGGCTTAAGGCGAGTAGAACAAAGGAAAAACAAAAGATTATTTACATAATGTACAAAAGTTTTGAGCCGGCCCTTGGGATAAAACAACAACGAGTTTTTATAGGGGAAGCATGACCTCTGGCGGTCGATTTAGCAGTATTTGTATCTATGAAATATATTTTTAAATAAAATAATATTTTAATATAACATTTTAATATAAAATAAATTAATATAAATATACAAATTATATACATTTAAACCTGTCTATAGCGCCCCCTCTTGGGACTCACCAAAATAGGGTGCTATAAAGAGAGGGTGCTATAGACAGGTCACTTTTAATGTAAATCGCATCGTACTACGTATTTAAATCGGGCGCTATAGACTGGTTTAACTGTATATATATATATATATAGTGTAAAAACTATATAATAAAAATATAACAGTGATACTACATTTAAAACTTAAGGAGCAAACTGATCATAATGATAAATCATATTAAGTAGATTTGGTTAGATTAGCAAGCTAAATCTAAATTAATTATAAAAATAAATAGTTGTATAGTTTTATAGTTAAGTATTCTATTAAAAGTATTCTATTAATGAAGATAATTTTAATAGAATACTTAACTATAAAACTATACAACTATTTATTTATATATATATATATATATAGTGTAGAAACTATATAACAAAATTATAACAGTGATTCTACTTTTAAAACTTAAGGAGCAAACTGATAATAATGATAACTTATATCAATTAGATTTGATTAGATTAGCAAGCTAAACCTAAATTAATTATAATAATAAATAGTTATTTAATTTTATAGTCCAGTTTTGTATTAAGATTATCTTCACTATTATGATCATTTAAATTCAAATTATAAAATTTGTAAAATGTTATTAATTTGTAGATAGAGAGAGAAAAAAAAATCCTTTACTTCTAATACATCATCAAGTTAATTATATATTTATAATTAATAACAATAAAAATTAACAACGTAACGTCTTTTGCATCGGCTTTTACACGTCATTTAGACATACTCTAATCCTATATATAGAATAATCGAAGTGAGAATATATATAATAGTTAGAAAAAAGAGAGAAAGACAGAACCATGCACTTTTAATCAAACTAATAATAAGGAAAAAAAAAAGTTTTGTAAAGAAGGTAGATAAGATTGTTAGTATATATATATATATTTTTATAATTTTATATAATTTTATATATATATATATATATATAGTGTAAAAACTATATGACAAAAATATAACAGTGATTCCACATTTAAAACTCAAGGAGCAAACTGATAAGAATGATAAATCATATCAAGTAGATTTGATTAGATTAGCAAGCTAAATCTAAATTAATTATAACAATAAATAGTTGTTTAGTTTTATGGTTTAGTTTTGTATTAAAATTATCTTCATTATTTTGATTATTTAAATTCAAATTATAAAATTTGTAAATTGTTATTATTTAGTAGAGAGAGAGAGAAAAAAAAAATCCTTTACTTCTAACACATCATTCAGTTAATTATATATTTATAATTAATAACAATAAAATTTAACAACGTAACGTCTTTTGCATCGGCTTTTACACGTCATTTAGACATACTCTAACCTATATATAGAATAATAGAAGTGAGAATATATATAATATTATAAATTTTAGTAGTTAGTGAAAAGAGAGAAAGACAGAACCATGCACTTTTAATCAAACTAATAATAAGAAAAATAAAAGTTTTGTAAATAAGGTAGATAATATTGTTAGTATATATATATATATTTTTATAAATTTATATTTTATCCTTTTTTTTTTATGATTTTTTAAATTTTTTTATTTTAAAATATGAATATAAATAGTTGTATTTAGTAATATATCTATAATATGAATTAACTTTTGTTATAAGTTTGGTTATTATGTTTTGAAACCCTAATGGTAGACCAGACATATACAAAAAAATTTAAATTGAAATAATTATTGGAAAAAGATTATTTACATAATTTAAACCTGTCTATAGCGCCCCCTCTTGGGACTCACCAAAATAGGGTGCTATAAAGAGAGGGTGCTATAGACAGGTCACTTTTAATGTAAATCGCATCGTACTACGTATTTAAATCTCTATTATGTCAATAGATCTCTTTTCAACCGGATTTTATGTGTTAATATTAAGTTACTTCAGTGAAACATTTATATGAACAGATATAACAAATACAAGTGTTAACAAATTCCAACTGTAAACCTACCTCGTCCGCGACATCCTCCTCTGTAAATAGCTATTTCTGGATGACACATGTTGCGGGGGGGGGGGGGGCATATGTCCTTCCTTCAAAATTAGACCGCTTATTCTGAAATTTTAGAACAACAAGATAACCAAAGAAGAAAGAAAAAATAGTTAAGGGAAGAAAGACAAACTTTATAATCTTCACAGTTAAATATATCAATATAACTGATTCAACACTTATTCATCTTTCAATATTCCTTTAAAAAGGCAAATTATTAGAGTTTAATAGAGCTATTAATTGTGAAAATTCACTTTTATTTAATTTCCATTCTCCTCCCCAGAAATTGGAGATTAAACAAAATGAACTCTATACAATATTACTTTAAAAATCTTGTGAAAAAATCTTCAAATCAGCTATTTAATTTAAGTTTAATTAACTGTTAAAGATTATAAATTTGTATTAGTTATTATTGAGAGAAATTATAGAAAGTTGATTTATTAAATGGATACTTCCATTTATTTTTTTTTTAAGTATTTTATAATTGATATACTGTTGAAATATTTTACTTGTCTGATACTAAATTTGTTTTTAATAAATTCCATGTTTAAATTTTTAACATCTTCTATGAAATTTTCTAATATATTATTTATTCTATAAAATCTTTACATATGGTGCATGCATACATAAGGCCTTTATTAAGAACTTACGTCATATGCATTTGTTTATAACATTATTCATTTTGCTTGAGTTTAAAATAGTTGATTTTGATTACAAAGCAATTAAATTCACTTACAGCAATATATATATGTTACAAACTATGTAAATTTAAAATGATTTTTTAAAATTAAAAGTGCAGTCGTTAAGAATATAATTAAAAAAAAGAAAATTAATCTCAAGAAGTTTATTTTGTGAACTCTTGAGCAAAAGAATACATTAAATTTAGAGTAAATATAGAATTTAGCAATTAATCCTATATTACAATTTACATATTTATAAAAATTATATCTAACTTAACCTAACCTACTCTAAAAAAACAAAAACAATTCATTTATATATTTAAAGTGGCGCCATCTGGTGGCCAAAGAATAACAGTTATTTTAGAAAGATGATTAAAATAAAATAATATTTACAAAGATTTATATTTATGACATTTCTATAAATTTTTAAAAAATTATATAACATATATATATATACTATCAAAATAAGCGATTAAAATAAGCACCATCTGTTAACCGTCTCCGCAAACTAGCGGACTTGGGTCGGTGATTTATATTTTGGCGAGAGAATAGGTCAAAAAAGCCACTTTGGCATCAAAACACCTATTTGGGAAATTCTGAGGATCATGATTCCTGGGTGGATCTCGTGATGAGGGCCATCAGTCCGAAACCTCCAGGTGGGCGTTCAGAATTTGCTAAAATTGATGTTGTGCCGAGTCCGTTAGTTTGCTGAGAAGGTCAACAGATGGCGCTTATAGTCTTCATTTTTGACGGAAGAGGTGACTTTTATTTCTATAGATATTTATCAATATATATAATTGCGATAACATGTCCGAAGCTAAATATGATGATGATAAATCAATGATATATATATATACATTTTTTAATGAAATTTTTAAAATGTAAATCGCATCGTATTACGTATTTAAAATCGGGCGCTATTTAGAGTATAAAATCACGTGAGAACGCCCTTGCAACCTCAGAACAATTTTTAACGCCTTGCCAAATGCTTTATTTTTATTTACTTCTCCTGACGAAAACAAAAGATTTTTGTCGAAACGTTGAGAAAAATAAAAAAACTCTAAATGGCCGAAATGTCTATTTTTCATAGAAATATGAATGCCGGCCAGGCAGCCTCTATCTTTACAATATATATACAGTTAAACCTGTCTATAGCGCCCCCTCTAAATAGCGCCTTCCTCTCTATAGCGCCCGATTTTAAACATTAAAATGTAAACATTTTACATTAAAAGTGACCTGTCTATAGCACCCTCTCTCTATAGCACCCTATTTTGGTGAGTCCCAAGAGCTATAGACAGGTTTAACTGTATATATATAATGTTAATAAAACGAATTTTCAAAGAAAAACTTTGTTCGCAGTCGCGTGCTAGAAAACCTCTATATCTCTAAATAAAAGTCAAGTTCTGTTTGTTAGATTGTTTACTAGCTGAATGACCCGGGCAACGCCCGTGTTTTACCCGATCGAATGTTTTGATTCAAATACTATTTGTTACAATTATAAATTGGCGCCTTATATAATTGCATATGTTAGTTAATAACTATAGCCTATGTGCTTTATATGTCTATGTACTGTTGGCTTCCGTAGGCGTCTCTTACTGGGAAAAAGAAAGAGAGGATTCCATTTGGTTATTATCTAATATATGCATTTATTTAGGGAGCGACCCGCTCCAACACAATAGTTACAAAGACGAAATGGCGAGTGGGGGGGGCAAAGGTGGCGTGACCGTAGCCAACCAATAGGAGGGCGCCATTCCAAGAAAAAAGCAAACGGTGACAGAGATGACTGATTAAGAGATGAAGAATGACGCTCGTAACTGTATATAGAATATGGAGCGAAAAACCTCTTTTTGTATAGACAACAGTGAATATCATAACTCCAAATAACCTAATTTTGAATAAATAAAGAGTTACCATTCATTCTACACTCGGAATAATGGCACACAGGTCCCTAGGTCTTTAATCCAGTTTTAGTATAATTTATACATTGATACACACACAAACCTTTATTAAGACACACAGGTCTTACAGAGGATTCTCCTTGGGGTTACAAGACGGAGAAACCCATGAAAGTGGGAAATATACAAAGGGGTAAAAATGGAGAAAGATTATATAAACATGGTAAATATATACAGACTAGCCGAATGACCCGGGCAACGCCCGTGTTTTACCCGACTGTAGATGTTACAACGGTGATCCTTAGGTCGCTGGTTCAAATCCGGCTCGAGGGAGTTTTTTTATTTTTTATTTTTATTGGCTGCCGGCGAGCACGTGACCTCCCTGTGCGCGCGCATCCGTGACAGAGGCGGCCGATGACGGTCATGACTATATATAGGGATTATTATTTGAATAATCCTATGGAAAATAAGAATATGGATTTGGAAAAAAAAATTGGAAATATGGGTGGGAGAAGTGGAGAGAGAAAAGAGGAAAGAAAACAGGTATTTACATATGGAACATACATATAATGGAACAAGTCAATTTAAGCTCTTCTGTTCACACAGCACAGGTGGTATAATTTATACATTGATACACACAATAATATAGTAAAACTAGCCGAATGACCCGGGCAACGCCCGTGTTTTACCCGATTGAATGTTTTTATTCAAATACTATTTGTTACAATTATAATTTGGCGCCTTAAATAAATGCATATATTAGTTAATACCTATAGCCTATGTGCTTTATCTGTCTATGTACTGTTGGCTTCCGTAGGCGTCTCTTACTGGGAAAAAGAAAGAGAGGATTCCATTTAGTTATTAACCAATATATGCATTTATTTAAGGAGCGACCCGCTCCAACACAATAGTTACAAAAACGAAGAAGCGAGTGGGGGGGGGGCAAAGGTGGCGTAATCGTAGCCAACCAATAGGAGAGCGCCATTCCAAAAAAAAAAGCAAACGGTAACAGAGATGAAAAAAATATTAAGAACGCATGACGCTCGTAACTGTATATAGAATGATAAAGGGCGAGTTTAGCATCAGGCGGCGTTTTATTTATTATATATTGTTGCACCAGGTTGCGGCTTGGCAGACTCTTCAGCCTGGATTCTCTCCTGTGCTGGGTCTTGCATCTTACCAGAGCGTGTTTCAACCATCCTACAAATTTATAAAAGGGAATAACGAGATAAGTCTTCTTTAAGTAGCCACCAGAATCCTTTATTTATTTTCTCACATCAAAGAGAGCAGTGAAGTCACACGTGTACCTAAATACAAATGATGACAATCTAAATAATCTGTGTTTTAAATAAATATCATAGAATATTTTATATAAAAATAAATAAATATATAATTTAAATTTCAAATATATTAAAAATAATATAAGAAATACGCCATTAATCATGATGTAACACTTTCCCCTCTCCAGAGGTCGTCACGTCCTCGTGATTGACCTCATCAATTCTCTCAAAATAGGGTTTGAGTCTTGAGACATGGACAATCAATGGGTCTTGGCCAGGATTATCTTTTGGCTCAATTAAGTAATTTACGTTAGACAGCTTCTTTAATATTCTATATGGGCCAAAATATTTTCTCAGTAGTTTCTCACACTTTCCTATTTTCCTAATTGGTGTCCAAACTGCTACTAATTCTCCTGGTTCGTAGCTTCTTTCCATGTGTTTCTTGTCATAGTTATTTTTCATTCTTTCTTGAGTCTTTATTGTGTTGTTAATAACTAATTTTCTTGTTCTGTTTATTTTGTCTAAGTGATGTTTTATGTATTCATCATAATCATCTTTGTCAATGTCCACCGAGATATTCCTGTCGTCCAAAAGAGACGTGGGTTCTCTTCCAAACATCAGGAAAAAGGGAGAATATCCTGTGGTTTCCTGAATTGTAGTATTGTAAGCGTGAGTGATGAATGGGAGTATTTCGTCCCAATTTTTCTGATCAGTGTTCACATACATACTGAGCATATTGATCAATGTTCTATTTAACCGCTCTGTCAATCCATTAGTCTGGGGATGATAGCTCGTTGTGAAGCAATGTTTAATCTTGCACGTTTTCATCACCTCTTTCATTAAATTACTGGTAAATTGAGAGCCTCTGTCACTAATAAGATATTGTGGGGCTCCGTGCCGAAGAAAAATATCCTCTACTAGAAATTTAGAAACTTCTTTCACTGTTGCTTCCGAGACTGCTCTTGTTTCTGCATATCTAGTGTAGTAGTCCGTCAGCACGATTATCCATTTTTTCCTGTTTTTCGTAGATGGTAGTGGACCAACAAAGTCAATTCCAATTCTTTCGAAAGGAAAGTTGGCTGGGGGGATGGGCTGTAGTAGTCCAGAAGGTAATTGGTTTGAGCCTTTCCTACTTTGGCAAAGGTGACACGTCTTAACGAATTCTGAGACATCCTTTAGCATGGATGGCCAAAAGTATTTGCTCTTTATTCGGTACATGGTTCTGGCGACGCCCAGATGGCCATTCGACATATGATTGTGATATTCTTTCATAATTTCTCTCTTTTTATTCTCTGGAACCACAAGCAACCACGCCCTGCCTTCAGGGTTCGGGTTTTTCTTAAAGAGGCATCCATCTTCTTCTTTAAAGTTTTGCGCAATTGATCGCCTGCTTCCATTAAGGTTTTTCTTAACACTTTCGATAAATTTATCCTCTTCGTCTGTTATTTGATTTAAAAATAGCCTTTCAAAATCCTCATCCCAATCAGTTTCTGGTAAGGGCCCCCTAGATAGGCCATCGGCGTCCAGATGCTTCTTTCCCGATTTATGTATTATATCGAAGTCATATTCTTGAATTTTCAATGCCCATCTTGCCAATCGACCTGTTGGATCCTTCAAGTTTTTGAGCCAGCATAAGGCGTGATGGTCTGTTACTATTTTAAAGTGTCTTCCATAAAGGTAGGGTCGTAATTTTGACATTGACCAGACAACGGCCAGACATTCTTTTTCAGTGGTTGAATAATTTTGCTCCGCTTTACTTAGGGTACGACTCAAATATGAGATCACCTTCTCTTCACCACCGATGTCTTGGACAAGTGTTGCACCTATGCCGATGTTGAGCGCATCAGTATGAACATAAGTAGGTGCATTTGGATTGAAGTGTCCTAAAATTGGTGGACTTAATAGTGCTGTTTTTAGGGTTTGAAACGCTTCCTCTTGTCTTTCTGTCCAGGTAAATGATACACTTTTTTTTATAAGGTTGGTCAAAGGGTCAGCAATTTTTGAAAAGTCTTTGATAAATTTTCTATAATATGAACACATTCCCAAAAAGGATTGTACTTCTTTGACCTTTTTGGGCCGAGGAAAATTTCTGACAGCTTTGATGTTATGTTCCGCGGGTTTTATACCATGTTTGCTCGTTATATAGCCGAGAATCTCCAATTCTTCAAAAGCAAATCGGCATTTTTTGTCGTTTAACCTTAAATTAGATTCACGAAAACATCTAAAAACAGCTTCAAGTCTTTTGAGGTGCGTTGGAAAATCCGGGCTATATATGATAACATCATCCAGATAACACAAACAAATTTGCCATCTCAGATTTCCAAGCATATTCTCCATATTTCTCTCAAAGGTAGCAGGCGCGTTACAAAGTCCAAAAGGCATCACGTTGAATTCATATAATCCATGCGCTGTAGTGAAAGCTGTTTTCTCTTTGTCTCTTTCTTCGACTTCAACTTGCCAATATCCAGATCTGAGGTCTATTGCTGAGAAGTGTGTAGATCCTTGGAGAGTATCCATAACTTCGTCTATTCTAGGGATCGGATAGACATCTTTTACTGTCACATTATTCAGTTTTCTGTAGTCCACACAAAATCTGTATTTACCATCTCGCTTCTTGACCAATATTACTGGAAAAGACCAGGGGCTAGAAGATGGCCTAATTATGCCTTCTGTAAGCATCTCGTCAATTTGCTCTTTTATAATATCTCGTTCTTTAGCACTTACCCGGTAAGGCTTGTGTTTAATTGGCTTCGCGTCTTCTGTGTCTATCCGATGCTTTGCCAAATTGGTTCTCCCTAATCTCGATGAAAAAAGATCTCCATACCTTTCTAAAACTTGTTTTAACTCCTTCTGTTCCTTTGGTGAAAGATTTTCGTTTATTTGGAATCTAGGTTCTTCGTTCTTTTCTACCTCTCTTTCTCGACTCACGTTTATTTTCGCTGGACTACTTCCAAAAGCCAATGTTTGGTTTTTCATTATTTTTAACGGTCGAGGATACGGATTAGTTATCCAGATGTGTGTTTCCCTATTTATAACATTGATCAAGCTTCTTGCTAGACTAAGTCCATTTGTTTGAAACATTTTGCTGCTCTCCTCGATAATATATTCTCCATCCTCTGTTTCTACCAATGCCTTGATCAATTTCATGGAACATTCCGGTACAATGGAATCCTTGGCACTCTTTATTTTCAACATTTCAAAATTGATTTTGTCATGATTATTCGTCAAATCATATTTTATAGTTTCTTGCTTACAATCTATTTTTGCGTTCATTTTCTTAAGGAAATCTCTCCCAAGAATTAATGTCCGTAAATGCGTTTTCAATATCACAAAGTTGTGTGATAATGTTTCGTCATCAATTTTTATATTTAAAAATATACTTCCTACCATGTCCAATTTTTTTCCATCGGGTCCTGCACAAATTTTTGCGAGTTTACTTATACCATGGCCTGTATCGAGGGCCGTTCTGAGGTCGACCACTGAGAGGTCAGCACCTGTATCAACCAAAGCTTCAAAAGTCCCTATCTTGTCCACATTAATTTTTAATTTGTATTTAGGGTCCAACTTCTTGATTCCGTTTATGGTCGACTTGCTTTGATTGACAGATTCAGGCGCGACGCTTAGTTTAAATCTTCCAACACGGAATATCTATTCCGGGTAGGAATATTTGTCTGTGTGCTATGACATACATCAGCATAAAGCCGAGGTCCTGATTTCTCTGATATTTCATTCATTTGGCATTTTTCTTCGACCTTCTCTTGGGTATCTGCTGGATCCTCTTCTAGGATTCTTATAAACTTGACCCTACAATAACGGGCCACGTGCCCTGGCTTGTTACATTTAAAGCAGATTGGTCTTCCATCTTCCGTCCTATTTTTGCTCACTTCTTGGCTTTTATTGTAAGTGTTTCTCTGAAGGTTTGGTTTCGGCACAAAGTTAGGATTATAAGGACGTCTAGGGGTAGAGGGCTGGGGAAAGTTGTTTCGATACTGTCTGGGGGTAGGAGGGGAGTCGTTCTTGTAATTATTGGAAACAGGGGCTTGGGGCCTGGAAGTGGTCTGGTAGTTTCGTGCGGCAGTCGGCGGCACGTACCTCGATTGTTGTTGGGGTCTAGAATAGCGTGGACCGTTATATAGGTTTCTGGATTTCTCCACACGTTCCCGATACTTCTTTTCAAAAGAATCCATTTTCTTGCACACGACAAGAAGGTCATTGGTCGTTTTAGGAGGGTTCAGGTAGAGCGCGAATGAGTACTCTTTTTTCAGTCCTCCAATAACATGTTCAATTTTTGTTTCTTCTTCCATTGCGGGGTCAACCTTGTTGCACAACACTAGAATGTCTTCCGCGAACCTGATTGCTGGTTCATTCCAGTGTTGCATTCTGTTGAGCTTCATTCTAAGTTCTTCTTTATTCGCGTCCAAAGAAAAATCCTGAAAGAGGCGGATTTTAATATTTTCCCAGCTCGTGAAACTAGCTTTGTGTAAATTCAACCAGGTTTTAGCGCTTCCCGTCATGTTCATGGCGGCATAACGAGAGATAATGTAGTCTGCCCAATGGTACAAGAAGCCAATTTCTTCAAGAGATTCAATCCATGGGCGAGGGTCTTCCGTTCCATCATACTTGGGGATGTCGATGTTGGGATTCAGGACAACTGGGTCGGAACTAGCATCTCTACCAATTGTTGCACCAGGTTGCGGCTTGGCAGACTCTTCAGCCTGGATTCTCTCCTGTGCTGGGTCTTGCATCTTACCAGAGCGTGTTTCAACCATCCTACAAATTTATAAAAGGGAATAACGAGATAAGTCTTCTTTAAGTAGCCACCAGAATCCTTTATTTATTTTCTCACATCAAAGAGAGCAGTGAAGTCACACGTGTACCTAAATACAAATGATGACAATCTAAATAATCTGTGTTTTAAATAAATATCATAGAATATTTTATATAAAAATAAATAAATATATAATTTAAATTTCAAATATATTAAAAATAATATAAGAAATACGCCATTAATCATGATGTAACAATATTGTCACGGTAGTGAAGTATAACAAAAGTTTAAGTAAAAATAATTTATTGATTAGAATGTAAACTATTTCTTTATTTACAAGTAATAATATACAAGCATGGTAAGGGGTGATGACTATGCAAATATTTATGATGATATACAACAGAATATTTAAAATAATTTTTCACTGACAATATGTTGGTGTTTGAATCCTAACAATATTAGTTCGGACTTCCGTCTAGCTCCTTTTGTCTGGTCTTAGATGTTGACGATTTCTGGCAGAATGTACACCAGACCTGACTACTGAGATTTCTCTAGATGCGATGTAGCAGCAAGCTGTTTAAATAAAAGAATGACCAAACAGCCTCACTGGTTTTATCTGACTGACTCACTTTATTATCACTTTCTTTTTATATATACATATATGAAAGCAATGGGCGCTTCTCCCGTCAAATAAACGTCAGAATCTGACGCCATATATTGACCGTCGCCGCAACTAGCAGCCTCGGGTCGGTGACAAAGCCACAACACCAACTTTGGCAAACTGATAAGCGTCCACCTAGAGACCATGGTTTCGGGCTAATCGCCTCCCGGCAAATTTTTCCATCTATATACATATATATTTGCATAAATTAGAAGAAATAAAAATTTACATAATTATAGAACACAATGCAACCTGGCAAGTTAATTTGCATAGCTAGGCGCAAACAATATATGTTCTCCTGTGAAAGGGCAGAGAAGCCCGAAAGCTTTAGACGGTTTTTGAAATAAAAAGAATCTCATCTCCGGAAAACTTTTTAAATTGTTTAATTTATTTAAAGGGTGAGTTAAATAACTGGTGTTTTGATATATAAAAATCTAAATTCCACACTTTTCCAAAGGCCTAGCGGGGGAACGAATAGATAACCAAATAACTCTTTTTGTCCCCACTGGAATGGCATAAAAAACGTAGGGAAAAAAAAGCCCCATGCGGTGATCCAGCGTCGTTTTACGGTCGAATCTCCCGCCCCGTGCATTTTTTACCGCGGTCTATCGTGTTATACCGTGTGACAGAATGGACGCTGTCAACTGGAAGAGCTCCGATGTCACCATGTCTGTCAACCATGAAATGATCCTCTCCTCCATTCTTATTTAGATTGAGTTACCTTTTTTGCATATTTTCCATGGAATAGTTATCATTTTGAGGTAGCTTTCTTTAACGCTACTGGCTGTAGCTGAAGTTTTATAGTTAGTGGGTTAACTGCTTTGTTTTATTGAAATAAAGGTCACCTCTCTGGTCAAAATAGATGTGAAAACGACACCATATCTTGACCGTCCTTACGTCGTCACAAACTAGCGGACTCAGGTCGATGACAAATCCACAACACAAGCTTTGGTAAACGAGAAGCGTCCACCTAGAGATTATTATTATTTTTTTTTTTTGGTTATCCCTAGTACACGTGGTACAGGCCATGATAATCATGGTGGGTAGTTAGCGACTGCTTTTACTGTAAGCGCACCACATGTCTACACATGTGAAAAGCAGTTCGACTTTGCACTTACAAATGCCAGAGCCCCGTTTGGTTACTTGCACTCGCTGGTGGGGTTGGACTTTTGCAAGAATCGGGGGCCATTGGAGCATTTTTTTTAAACAGAAAAAAGTGCCCAATGCGGGAATCGAACCCGGGTCTTAGTGGTCGAAAACCAAACGGTTTACCCAGCCTTCCACCGACCCCCTTGAGATTATAGTTTCGGGCTAATGGCCCTCTTCAGTCCAGGGCGGATTTTATTCCATGAGATCCACACGGAATCCAATGGAATCTTCACAATCTGCCAAATAGGTGTTTAGATGGCAAAGTGACTATACCAAATCTATGACCAAAATATGGATAGAAGTTTTGCCTGGAGAATCTTGATCTATAAAAATAAAGGTCGCTTCTACTATCAAAAAATACGTCAAAATCAGAGGCCTCTAGAGGCCAAAACTGGAGGCTTCCATTTTGACGGGAGAGGTGACCTCTCATTCATAGATACATATCTTCCCGGCAAAATTTCATCTACTTTGCTTTAGTTATCTCAAAATTGAAATTAGAATTATTTTTTATGAAACTCATAGAGTGGGTAGAGGGTTATGACAGCTTATACTTTAAGTACGCAAGTAGCATCATTGTGGATAATTGAGTAAAACAAGATATTTGACCCCTAAATCAATTATCATATGTAGAGAAATACATCCCTGCTCTTTATCTCCAAACTACAGTACACTCCTGCGACGCAGGGGAATGGAGTACACCTTACTGACCTGAAAGACGTCTGGGCGACACATACCTGGACGCCCACCGACACGCTTCGTGGACCAATTAAAGGAACTCACTGGTTTAACGGTCGCCAAGATGGTACATCGAACTCAAGACAGAGATGGCTGGTGTCACATCGTGTTTGGGATGTAATACTTACAGTACAACGTTCGATCACGGATACAATGATTTAACACAGTATGCTGTGCCTATACTTTAGCTAACATTCTTAGAGGATTAAAAAGCCACTGTGTTTTGTAATTGGGAAATGAAATATTTTGAACATTTTTTATCATTTTAAATATATTTTTGTAATTAAAGTGTACATATGCAAATATGTAAATTCCTGAAGTAAGATATCCATTATCAATCACTTGTTGAAATCGAGGAAAATGTTGATGATAATCATGGTGGGTAGTTTGTGCCTATACTTTACCTAACATTATTAGAGGATTAAAAAGCCACTGTGTTTTGTAATTGGGAAATGAAATATTTTGAACATTTTTATCATTTTAAATATATTTTTGTAATTAAAGTGTACATATGCAAATATGTAAATTGCTGAAGTAAAATATCCATTATCAATCACTTGTTGAAATCGAGGAAAATGTTGATGATAATCATGGTGGGTAGTTTGTGCCTATACTTTACCTAACATTATTAGAGGATTAAAAAGCCACTGCGTTTTGTAATTGGGAAATGAAATATTTTGAACATTTTTTATCATTTTAAATATATTTTTGTAATTAAAGTGTACATATGCAAATATGTAAATTCCTGAAATAAAATATCCATTATCAATCACTTGTTGAAATCGATAAATTTTTTATGATAATCATAGTGGGTAGTTAGCCACTGCTTTTTACTGAAAGTGCAACACATGTCTACATATGCAGAAAGCACTTCGTCTTATTCGATTACAAGTGTGCCAGAGATCTGTTTGGTTACTTTCTGTTGTGTATTGGCATATTTAATTATTTTATCTACACTATTTTGCATAGTTGTTAATTGTACTTTTGGAAGATATAAATACCGTTATCAGTTTTAGAGCGACAGTCCAGTAGAACGTTAAGTCAGTCTTATACTTTATCTTGTGAAGGCAATAAAAGCCTTATTTTACCACGTGGTGGTGATTGGAGAGATACGACGACACGACACTTTCACTCATTAGTGGGGTTGGAACTCCGCCTTTGCCGGTCCCAAGCCCGGATGAAAAAGGAGGAGGGGGAGCAGTAACAAGCTCGGTAAAAACCTGGGCTCAGCTGGCCCGGCTGATAGTACCCTGTTAGGGCTCCTGATCCAGGGATACATGATGAGCAACGTTTGTACTCCATGTTAGGAGCGGCTGCACATGGAGTCTGTTCCTCATGTCAGAGGCGACCATTTCTTTTGGAGCTAAGTCGGCCTGCCACTGAGTAGTGCTCCCAGTCTTAATAACAAAAGCAGACGCATTCTACTTCACCCAGTGTGAAGATGAGAAAGAAGAAGAAGTGGGGTTGGACTATTGTAAGAATCGGGAGCCATTGAAGCAATTTTTTATTTCTTCAGAGAAGAAGTGTCCAATGAGGGATTCACTCCCGGATCATAGCTGTGGAAAATTGATAGTGTCTATACCACACTTCCGTCAACTCCCGCTATACTTATATAAAATCTTCACAAGGATATTTTTATGAGAAAACAATAGAAAAAAATAAAAAAGGTGTTGATATTAAAAATAATGAAGGCATATCATGCTCAAAATCACATGTTCATTTTAGTTGGCAGAGCGCCATTTAGTGAAGCAAAAATTAACTAAACGTTTATTTAACTTGCTCCGTGATATTTGGCCAACCCAATTTCTTGATAAATCAAGAAAAGTCATCCACGAACGCGTTTCGCGCTGTTGGCGCTCGTCAGCGTGGAGTAGGCTGTACCACTGAGACCAAAAAGAATTTTGGTCCCAGAGGCTTCTTGAAAAACTAAGAAATGGGTATATTAAGGTTTTTGTGTTTATAAATAGTAAGGATTCATATTTAAAATTTAGTAAATTCTGTAAATATATCTATGATTTTCTCTCTTGGTTAAAAAAACTGACATTTCTAAACTATGTATACACTTATCCCCCGATTTACACGGTACTTATTTTACACGTTTTCGCTTTTACACGGTTTTCCAAATAAGTTTTTTTTTTGTTTTTTTCGCACTATACTAAATGCTACTGTGATTGAACACATGCGCTATGTACACATCTCACGAGGAATCCCGAGCTTATGTGCTGACTTGCTGCACACGCACATTGTGTCTGTATTTCTTCGCATAAAAATTTCGCGAAAATTTTTAAATATCGATTTACACGTTTTTCTCAGGAACGTATCTACCGTGTAAATCGGGGGATAGGTGTATTTGTATTTATTTCATTCGTTGTTCCCAGGTAGGATGTGGAATCAAGTATGATTTTAATATCCTTTCTTTTCTTCCTTAAACTTCTACTCAAACCTTGTAATTCACCAATTGTTTATGTAATATAGTATCTAGTGTTGTTGCTTGACGTAAGTATACCTTGTGGGGATATCTCGTCTGATTTAATGTTAATAAATATTTTAATTAAATTTTCTATCAAGGGTGAATCAAGTTATCTAAGGTTGGAGGGAAATTGGCTTGTAACTTCCTTCCTTCCGGGCTGTATAACTTTCTTAAATCAGATTGAGTCAAGGAAGACAAAGAGACTCTGCAGCGATAACAGTGGGGCCATGTACATACATATTGACTGTAAAATATATATTGCCATCTTTTGATAAAATTTGTAACAATTAAATTTATTATCATCCAGTGTCTGCGTGTACCATTCAACGCCGTTTACAGCAGAGTGGTCTGTCCGCAAAATGTCCATTGACAAGATGTCAATAAAAAGTATTTTAATTGTCAATAAGAGAGATTGGGATTAAACTACTTTCAAACACCTTTACAACGTGTATATGCTCTTACTAGCCGAATGACCCGGGCAACGCCCGTGTTTTACCCGATTGAATGTTTTTATTCAAATACTATTTGTTACAATTATAAATTGGCGCCTTAAATAAATGCATATATTAGTTAATAACTATAGCCTATGTGCTTTATCTGTATATGTACTGTTGGCTTCCGTAGGCGTCCCTTACTGGGAAAAAGAAAGAGAGGATTCCATTTAGTTATTAACTAATATATGCATTTATTTAAGGAGCGACCCGCTCCAACACAATAGTTACAAAAGCCAAAAAGCGAGTGGGGGGGGGGGCATGATGGGGGGGGGGGGGGGGGGGGCAAAGGTGGCGTGATCGTAGCCGACCAATAGGGGGGCGCCATTCCAAAAAAAGAGCAAACCGTGACAGAGGCGACGAAGAATGACGCTAGTAACTGTATATAGAATATACTCTTGTAGAGGGGCAGAGATACCCGAAAGCTTGAGATTGCGTTAATAAAAATGGAAATAAACTCCTCTCCAGAAATCTGTTGTATTTTTAATTGAAACTACTTTATTATAACGTAACCGCACACATATCTTTCTTGGTGTGATCGTAGTGTTTTAGCTAGGTTTATAGATGATCATTCGAGTTTCCAATATTGCTCCATTCCGGGGAACATCCTGTTAAAATGAAGAGCTAATATAAAGATATGAGACATGATCGAAAGTTCTTATTTACATAATATCCTCCATAGGCTGTTTTTGACTGGATGTGGTAAATCTAAGAGAGTGTGTTGAGAATTCGAAGAGCAATCTTATCTAGGGAAGTGATACCAGAATATTATCCTTGTGTTAGGTCCGAAGACCATTCTATCCGTTTCAAGGAGATTTCTTCTTCTTCTTTTTTTTAAATTCGAAAGTAGATTGTTGAGGAGAGTGATAAATTTGATGATAATAGTGTTTATTTCCTTAGATACAGAGTAATTGGGTGTGTTTCCTGTTGATGGGAACATCATACCAAGGTAGGACTGTTAACATTTAGCTGGGCTTAGTAGGACAGCAGCCTTCATGTCTAGGGTACCAGGAGTACAAGACATACTGTCCTGTCTGACATACAGAGTAATTGGGTTTGTTTCCTGTTGATGGGAACATCACACCAAGGTAGGACTGTTAACATTTAGCTGGGCTTAGGACAGCAGCCTTCATGTCTAGGGTACCAGGAGTACAAGACATACTGTCCTGTCTGACATACAGAGTAATTGGGTGTGTTTCCTGTTGATGGGAACATCACACCAAGGTAGGACTGTTAACATTTAGCTGGGCTTAGTAGGACAGCAGCCTTCATGTCTAGGGTACCAGTAGTACAAGACATACTGTCCTGTCTGACATACAGAGTAATTGGGTGTGTTTCCTGTTGATGGGAACATCACATCAAGGTAGGACTGTTAACATTTAGCTGGGCTTAGTAGGACAACAGCCTTCATGTCTAGGGTACCAGTAGTACAAGACATACTGTCCTGTCTGACATACAGAGTAATTGGGTGTGTTTCCTGTTGATGGGAACATCACACCAAGGTAGGACTGTTAACATTTAGCTGGGCTTAGTAGGACAGCAGCCTTCATGTCTAGGGTACCAGGAGTACAAGACATACTGTCCTGTCTGACATACAGAGTAATTGGGTGTTTCCTGTTGATGGGAACATCATACCAAGGTAGGACTGTTAACATTTAGCTGGGCTTAGTAGGACAGCAGCCTTCATGTCTAGGGTACCAGGAGTATAAGATTCCTGTCCAGGGTCACTTCCCGGCACATTGAGGCAGTTAAAAGGAATTGGGAAAGGAATGTGCTGAATGGATCTGGGCTGAGTTCAAAGGCCAATTTGCATCCTTGTCAAGGGAAGTACTAACCGTATCTCCAAAGTTTCACAGGAAAATTAATACAGCTCTGAATTAAATAGTTGTCTTATTCAAAAAACCCCTGTATCAATAATAATTTGAAAAATCCTGATTTCAAGGATAAGTTCCTTTTTTTATTAATTTTTAAATTCACAAAAATCTCTAGCTTTCAAGCACAAAAGCTCTTCTACCTAAGAAAACTTTAAACTTACAGCATTGATAGTAGTATTCTTTACTGGTGAGCCACACTATCTCAATATATATTATTGTATATATATAGTGTAAAAACTATATAACAAAAATATAACAGTGATTCCACATTTAAAACTCAAGGAGCAAACTGATAAGAATGATAAATCATATCAAGTAGATTTGGTTAGATTAGCAAGCTAAATCTAAATTAATTATAACAATAAATAGTTGTATAGTTTTATAGTTAAGTTTTCTATTAAAATTATCTTCATTATTTTGATTATTTAAATTCAAATTATAAAATTTGTAAATTGTTATTATTTAGTATAGATAGAGAGAAAAAAAAAGTCCTTTACTTCTAAAACATCATCTAGTTAATTATATATTTATAATTAATAACAATTTATAATTAACTAGATGATGTTTTAGAAGTAAATGACTTTTTTTTTCTCTCTATCTATACTAAATAATAACAATTTACAAATTTTATAATTTGAATTTAAATAATCAAAATAATGAAGATAATTTTAATAGAAAACTTAACTATAAAACTATACAACTATTTATTGTTATAATTATTGTATATATATATATAATCGTTTAAACGCAAAAAAAATTTAATACGTTGCTTCAATTAACACATTTTGAAAAAACTGTTATGTAACTATGTTTTAAATTAAAAAAAAAACCTTTTTTTTTTTTGCACTTTTTTTTTGTTTCCAAGCGAGTAAAAAAATAGGAGAAAAAATAGAATATAAAAAGAAAAACATTAAGGAAAAGAAAACTAATGAAAAAGAAAGCAAAAGAATTTTCATTGTTGAATATGCAGAAGATTAAGCAAGAAGCCAGGGTTGAGAAGCTAAACAAGAAGTTATTTTAACCAGCCGAAATATTGACTCGTGATTGTCTTCTGGGTCTATTTATATAACCTCCTTCATCACAATGTTTTCGAAGCCAGCCCTCAATGAATTTGAATGGAGGGACTTGAGGACTCTCTACCATAAGGAGCTTTACCCGTTTTAAATCCATAACGCCATTTTTTTTTACGTCATAAATAAATATTTTTATAACGATACCTCATATTATTCTAAAAAATACGTTTGTTTTAAATAAATAAATATTTTTAAAAAATTAACTTTTTTTTCATATTTTCGAGTTGTTTTTTTTTTTTTATTAAAATTCATCAATAATCTATTTTATAGGCTTTTAACTTTTAATTAGACACAATTTTAATTTATATCTAAACATTTTTTCATTTTAATTTAGACACATGGACATTTCTATAAAAAGTCCATATGTCTAAATTAAAATGAAGAATGTCTAAATTAAAATTGAAAATGTCGAAATAAAATGAAAGTGTCTAAATTAAAATGAAGAATGTCTAAATTAAAACGAAAAATGTCTAAATTAAAATTGAAAATGTCTAAATAAAATGAAAGTGTCTAAATTAAAATGAAAAATGTTTAAATATATATTAAAATTGTCTAATTAAAAGTTAAAAACCTATATATCATGGAAAGGTGTTTCACACAGATAAATTCAATATAGACGATATATTAAAATGTTTTAAATGAGTATATAAAATATGTAAGTATGTAAATAGGTTTAGATTTCATTCACTGCAAAAAAAAAATGATAATTTAAAAATGCCAAACGAGATTACAACATATATATATTTTTATAATACTTTTATAAAAAAGCTTAAAATATATTTCCAAGAATTATATAAACACTACGATATTAATTTTTATATAATTGACTTTGATTGTCATATATTCAAATATACACTAATAGACAAAACTTAAGGATGTGGAAAATCGTCTATTTATTTATTTTTTTTTTTTGAAGAAGAAGAAGAAGACAAGGACAAATTTTGTTCATAGTTGGTTATCTTGTGTATATTCAATAAATGTCACACTTCAATATACGTGTTAAATATTTTAATATAAGCATATATGATCTGTAGGGAAATTATTTTTAAAATTTTAATTACATATTTTCTTCTGTGAAAAAAAAAAACAGCCAGTATTATTGATCATTCCAAAGTTAGATGTTGTATGTGTATCTTTCATAAACAAACATATTATTATTTTATTAAACAATAGAAATATTATAAAGATTAAAAATTAAAGAAGTATTAGAATTGAAATTATTTATATCACTATTTCTTTTTTTATTTTTTTCAAATAAACAACTTCCTTCTGTCTTTATTGCTCGTCAGCTAATATGCAAATATGAATATAAATTTTGAGAACTGTAGATATTTCTATTTCCTTAAAGCGTATATGCCCATATTTTCTTTAGATACTGTAATATCATTTGCAAACATCAAATTCATTGTCACATGGACAACAGAATCCCACTTCTGACACCATGTAATACTATTTGTTTTAAATAATTATTTATGTTAATTATAATTAACAATAGGGGGTCGGTGGAAGGATGGTATAGACCGTTAGTTTTCGACCACTACGACCCGGGTTCGATTCCCGCATTGAGCACTTTTTTATTTTTAAAAAAATGCTCAATGGCCCCCGATTCTTGCAAAAGTCCAACCCCACCAGCGAGTGCAAGTAACCAAACGGGGCTATGGCACATTTGTAAGTGCAAAGTCAAACCGCTTTTCACATGTATAGACATGTGGTGCACTTACAGTAAAAGCAGTCGCCTACTTCTACCCACCATGATTATCATGGCCTGTACCACGTGTACTAGGGATAAGAAAAAAAAAAACAATAATATAGAAAATAAAAGCATTTAAGCATGAATTTTTTTTATACACAAATTATATTGGGACAACTTGGCTTATCAGAGTTGAACAAGCTTATGTCCATAGTTTACTTAAACACCATTTCTAAGATTCCACCCTTCAGTGTAGCATATATAATCAGAATGATCCAATACAGTATTAGAGCTCTAAGAAACGGTCTGGTGGATTCAATTGGCGAGACCGCTGGGAGAGTTCACCACTGATGAGCCAAGCCCAACAATATGTTTTTCATCACAGTAAGGGCAGTAGAAGTTTGTTTTATGTTTAAAAGAAACATTCGTGTTTAAATGCTTTCATATTCTATATATAGATGGCGCGTTATTGTTTCAAATTAATAATAATATAACAATACATTATTTATTTAAAGTACTTATTATGTTACATTTATAGTTATTATTGTTATTAAGACTTAATTATGATTGTTTACATTCTATTATTTACATTGTTGCCGAATATATTCTATTCTGTGAAAAAAATAATAGAGAAAAAAAAAAGTCAGGTGTTGATATCTATATATATATAAATGAATGTTTGTTTGTTTGTTTGTATGTCCGGTATACAAATTCGCAGTAGTTCACTAATTCAAACCAAAATTTCCATACATAGGTAAAAAAAATACGGGGAAGACGATAGGCTATTTTAAAATATATATATAAATCAATTATTAAAATTATATATTCAAATTATTCTACTTAGGTCGCGAGCAGCGCCTCTGGCGGTGAAGATGGGAGGTAATATCAGCTGACCTAATGTACATGTAAAGTTTGGAGCGGGACGTTTCATAAGAGTGACATCCACGGCGCCAATTTATAATTGTAACGAATAGTATTTGAATAAAACATTTAATCGGGTAAACCCTGGCGTTGCCCGGGTCTTTCGTCTAGTTAAAAATGGCATATCTGACCAGGAGCACATGTGCTTTACAGAAGGCAGAGCGCCATCTGGTGGAACAGAAATCAACTAAACATTGATATAGCCTATTCCCTGATATTTGGCCAGCCCAATTTCTTGATTTATCAATTCATTATCTCTGTTCCACCAGATGGCGCTCTGCCTTCTGTAAAGCACACGTGCTCATGGTCAAGATATGCCATTTTAATTTTTAATATTCTATTCTATAGTTTTACTTATATTACAGATACCTCTACCAAGAATTCCTTTAAAGATCCGGCTATATAAGCAGAGAACAGACCAATACAATATTAAACTGGAGAAACCGCTGGGAGGGTTCACCACTGATGAGCCAGGCCCTCCAAATATTATTTTATTGCAGTATGGATTGCAGGAGAAGCTGATTTATTAAAGAGAAAAATTTGTTAAATAACTTCATTAAAATTGTATTAATAAATAAAATGGTTGTGATATACATTAAGAGTAATTCCAATTTTGCTTTTAATAATTTCAAATCTAAAATACAGATGGAGTTCGGTTCCAAATTAACTTTACTAGTGTACCGCTCAAAAAGAACAACCTAGTTTATGATATTTACAACAATGAATGTGAAAGTTATTCACATATTAAACAAAATGTTAACGTGGGATTCAATCCCGGTTCATGACTGTCGGGAATCGAGGGTGTTACCCACTCGTCCACCGAATTTTATGATATTTTAAAATACAGATGGAACGTTAATTAAATATATATTTGTATAAAAGCATAAATTGTTAACTTAAAAAAAAGGGGGGAGGGTGTTAGAACATTTCTTCCCCAGGAATTTCTTGGCAGAAGAAATCTGCAGGTTACCGCCATTACTTAACCCTAATATATTCGTCTGATTCAAGGCATAACCAGTGTTGCTGAATCACTTTCCTGCCAGTCACTTCTCTGTGAATATATAATATCATTTTGTTCTGTTCCTTTTTTGCTTTTTCTCTTATTCAGAATCTTTTCCTTTCTTCTTCTTCTCCTTTTTTATTTTTAGCAATCGACACCTTTTTAGAGATATCCATTCGCAATAAACAATGATAACTTTTTTAAAAAGACATCTCCTTATCGTGAAACTGAAAGTTGCTGATGGCTTGCGCCATCTATCGGAATAAATATCAACTATTCTCGTTGATTTTTAATTATTCCAGAATTGGCCAAATACCCATTCTTGATTAATCAAGAAAAGCTAACCACGGACGCGTTTCGGGCTGTTGGCTCTCATCAGCGTGGTGCAAGTTGTATATAGCTAGTATATGCTTGTTGAAATGTATTCCGATAGATGGCGCAAGCAATCAGAAACTTTCAGTTGCATGATAAGGAGATGTCTTTTTTTATTTATCCACCTTATCTCAGTACAATTTCAGATATTTACTATTTTTTCACAATGATAAATATGTTATGTTCTTATGTTTAATGACAACTTTCGACAAATAAAAAAATGTTTTGCTTCATTTTGACCGTTTACACTCTTTATTTTAGTTTTATTTGTTATAAAAATGTCCACTCCTCACTTTCTTACTGCTACTCTTTTTGTGTTGATTTCTTGCTTCCCTCTTTCTTCTTCTTATTATTTTTTTTCCTTTTCTTGTTTTTTTTTTCTTTTTCTTTTTACTCTGTATATATCGTTATTTCCTTTGTCTCACTGCTTTGTTCTTATGCATACCTCTGGTGAATCCTGTATAGGGTCAGTGACCCTAAATAAAGCCTTTTTTGTTGTTTGTTGTTTTGTTATAAAAATGTCTTTCTGTTTCTGTTGTTTATATTCCTATGTTATTATGTCCCTGCGGCTATATACAGATGGTGCCTGTTTAAACAATGCAATATATGATAAAAAAAATTAAATAAAAAAGATACTTCTCCCTTCAAAATAGACGCCAAACTATGCGCCATCCGTCTCTGTAACCTAGCAGACTAGGGTCGAGGACAAAACCACAACATCAGTTTTGGTGTATATGTACAGAACGCCTACCTGAATAGCCTGGTTCACTTAAATACCCTATATTACCAATAATTTCTATAACGTACTGAATATATAAACAGCCCAATACAATTTTATAGCTAAATGATAGATTGGCAATACCTCTGGTAGTGTTTACCATTGATAAACCATCCTTCCAATATTTGTATCATTGCAAGAAGATCTTCCAAAGATTCCTGACGGCCACCCTTTTAGGGATCACCAACCTTAGTCCAGTATCCCTAGAAAATCTTCCAATACCAAAGATTCCTGACGGCCACTCTCCTAGGGATCACCAACCTTAGTCCAGTATCCCTAGAAAATCTTCCAATACCAAAGATTCCTGACGGCCACTCTCCTAGGGATCACCAACCTTAGTCCAGTATCTCAAGAAAATCTTCCAATACCAAAGATTCCTGACGGCCACCCTCCTAGGGATCACCAACCTTAGTCCAGTATCTCAATAAAATCTTCCAATACCAAAGATTCCTGACGGCCACCCTCCTAGGGATCACCAACCTTAGTCCAGTATCTCAAGAAAATCTTCCAATACCAAAGATTCCTGACGGCCACCCTCCTAGGGATCACCAACCTTAGTCCAGTATCTCAAGAAAATCTTCCAATACCAAAGATTCCTGACGGCCACCCTCCTAGGGATCATCAACCTTAGTCCAGTATCTCAAGAAAATCTTCCAATACCAAAGATTCCTGACGGCCACCCTCCTAGGGATCACCAACCTTAGTCCAGTATCCCTAGAAAATCTTTCCATACCAAAGATTCCTGACGGCCATCCTCAACCTAAGTCCAGCATCCATAGAAAATCTTCCAAGAAAGAAATCTGCATGGCGTCATCTCAGGACTTCCACTGACATTATAGATAAAGCCAAGAAGACTTAGGTGTCAGCCCTGGTAGTTCCGTACGTGGCTCCAGGAACCTACTGGGTTATCAAAATAAATAAATAATTGAAGGAAAAGATCGGTAGAAAACGGTTTTATGTGAAAAATAATCAGGCTAAATAGCTCACACTTTAAAATGAAACAAAAAAAGTTTTTTTTTCCGGTAATTTCATTAAAGTGCGACAATAAAGATATATATTATTTTCCATAACAATATTTATTCAATGGAGCCAATATTCTATATACAGTTACGAGCGTCATTCCTCATCTCCTAATCAACTCTGTCACCGTTTGCTTTTTTTTTTTTGGAATGGCGCCCTCCTATTGGTTGGTTACGATCACGCCACCTTTGCCCCCCCCCCCCCCCCCCCATCATGCCTCCCCCACTCGCTTTTTCGTTTTTGTAACTATTGTGTTGGAGCGGGTCGCTCCTTAAATAAATGCATATATTAGTTAATAACTAAATGGAATCCTCTCTTTCTTTTTCCCAGTATGAGACGCCTACGGAAGCCAACAGTACATAGACAGATAAAGCACATAGGCTATGGTTATTAACTAACATATGCAATTATTTAAGGCGCCAATTTATAATTGTAACAAATAGTATTTGAATCAAAACATTCAATCGGGTAAAACACGGGCGTTGCCCGGGTCATTCGGCTAGTATGTATATAAATATGATGTTTATGCGAGTCTTTACAGGACGGAAATATCCTAATAAAGTTGTTGTTGTTGTTGTATATAAATATTTCTTGTAAAAAATGGACATTTGAGCTTATATATAAACGAAATCGCTGTTTTGCTAAATTCTCCACTTTTCAAAATAAAATTTGAAATTATATTATGTTTTAACCTGACGAAGACAAAATATTTCTATCGAAACCTCTATAAAATATCTTTTCCAGGCCGAAGTGTCCATTTTTCACTAAAAACATGAAAGTCAACCAGGTAATATCTATCTTTAAGAAAAAAATGCGCAAAATAAAATTTGAAATTATATTATGTTTTAACCTTACGAAGATAAAATATTTCTATCGAAACCTCTATAAAATATCTTATTCCAGGCCGAAGTGTCCATTTTTCACTGGAAACATGAAAGTCAACCAGGTAATATTTATCTTTAAGAAAAAAAAATGGCGCGAAAAAAAATTTACATATCAATAAATCGGAATAAATCATCGTTAGACCAAAAAAGTTGCAGGAAATGGAATAAAATTCTATTAGAAGATGCCAGATGTCGGCAGAAACCTTGTAATATGGGTCCAGAAGATTTGTCAAATATCGTCTGTCAAGATAGGGCTCGCGGCCATCTTGGATTTGGGACAAGATGGAGGCTGAACCATTAAGATAAAAACATGAATTTCGATCCATAAAAGCAGATTAATATTCAGAGTGAAGAGAGAGAAAAAGGAAGACAAAAAAAATGTAGCCTAAAAAAAAAAATAAAAAACTAATGGCATTTCAAATGTATAATTCCTTAGAACCACTCTCCAGCAAGCCTGGAGCAAATCGATTCAACACGGCTTTTCCTTTTAGAATGCTTTCAAAAAGTTTTATTTGAGAATTTCACTGAAATATTATTTGTATCTTTTTTTTTCTTTCCTTTTCCTCGGATTTTCCCAAATTTATCTATTTATTAGCTTAATTGTCTTAATTAAGAAGTTTACCTGTATGTAAATTTCATATTACATTTATGTGATTAGCTTTTAAAAAATAATAATAATGTTTATTACTGGTATTATTACTGTTATTCCTACATGTAGCCTACATTTATACTTGGAGAATATGTATAAGACTGAAAGGTCTTAATAAAGCTTTTTGTTATTGTTATATCAAATATTATTATATATATAATATTTTTTTTTAAATTGCTATATTATATTGCTTTCATAATATAGATTTTTTCCATATATTATTTATAGATTAATAAGATAAAATATATATTTTTTTCAATCCAACATATATTGACATATTAAATAAAAAAACAGGCTTTTTTTATTAACTAAAGATCTATTTTTTTGGATTGCTCTCTATTTTCTCAAAATAATATTTACATATTTAAAAAACTATATATATTTAAGGTAGTCTGTTTTAGTAGAAAATATAAAATATATGTTTTAAAATTATTATTAGTTTAAATAAATACTTTTATATAAATATTATCATTTTTATATTAAATAGAGACTTTAAAAAAACTTTTCTAATTATTTTAATAACGTTTTTATTTTAAAAAAAAGCATATAAGTTAAAAATTAATGTTTTTTTTTTTAAGTCAGACTATTTTTCCCCGCCAAATAATGTTTATCTTATATGTATAAAAATAAATCAATTTTATTTTTATAATAATAATAATACAAAGGCGCCTATAAATATCAGCATAAAATATATTTAAAATATATATATATATTAACATTTTAAAATTGAAGAAAAATTTTTCGAAATATATTTGTCTCATATTTATGTAAAACAAAAATGATTATTTGACTTTTTTAGATTTAAAAAATATATATTGTAGCGTAGAAAATCAAGTCGTTTTATATCTGGGGATGTGAAAGTATTTATTTATGACGTCAGCACGACAAGTCGACAATTATCAACAACTCAACAAAACTATCTACAGCTAGAGAATCTTGAGCAAGCACGCAAATAAATAAATTTGATCATTATTTTATATTGAAATATTAAATTAAATAATAAATTATTTCTTCGCCACAATATTTATTAAATCACTAAAAAAAAAACAAGCTGATCTATCACACATATCACAAAATGCCAAAAGATATAATGTTAAAAGATGAAAAATCACATCAATTACAAACCCTAAAAAAAACTAGCTGTTGATAACATGTTTCATTTTAATTTGATAAGCCTTTTTTCACCAAAAGATGTAAATGTATTTTATATCAGACGATAATAGCAAAAAAAAAAGAAGTAGCAATCATGACGGATAGAAAATCTTTAGGTCTCAAAATTGGCGTTGCGTAAGCGATTTAATCTCATCACAATTTAATCTTTTGGTTTATTATTATTACCGTCTGCGGCGGTAAAATGACCTTGAGACAATCGTCTGCACAAAAATTATTTTCTTTTAGGCCTATCATCATTATGTTTTAGTCGGCTGTCAACATATTATGGAATGTTTTTTTTTTAATCCATGTTTCCCAAGCTTTATTTATTTATTTTTGTTCGTGTTTCACCTATATATTATTTTTCTTTTTGAAACTTTTCCAAACAAGTTAACTTCTGTCAGCCATTTCTTTGGATTACGACTGAATTACTAGCGACTTTATTGCCTCGCCGAGACATAAAAAACATAATGTTGACCTACTCTAAGGAATTTGTGTTAGCATGTTTAGTGGGGGGAAAAGTTATCATCTTAACTTTTTTTTTTTTGTGATAAAAAAATGCATTCATAATATACTTTTGTTTGATATTATGTTTTTATTTATACATTCAGTTTCTATATTATTTTATAACACATAAGAAATATTTTTTAAATGCTATTTTGATATGCATTAAAATTTGCATATAAAACTAAAGAATATGCAATTAAAATATTTTTGCATATTAGTTTTTTTTTTTTGCATTAATATCGTTTAGTTCTATATCAGAATTTTATTAGAAACTTGAGTTTTTAAAAAACATATGCTAAAAAAATATATATAAATATAAAAATTTACATTTAGCCTTTTTCTCTACGTATTTTTTATTCTTTTGATTTATTAAATGGTAATGCGGTCATGATAAAAAAATTACGTTAATTAGTGTCAATAAAACTTACTACAATATTATTCGAATGTCACAAAACACTCCATATCTCTTTTATATATATAAAAACGATAAACTATTAACTAAGCTACGAACTATAAAAATGCTAAAGGTGTTCCAAATAGAATAAATTTTATTATTTTAAAAATGTTCACAAAAGTGATGTGAAAATAATTTTAATAATAAAAGGTAGTGTGGATTTTTTTTTTTTAATGGTGAAGAAGAAAAATACTCTTGTGAAATAAAAATGCTCTTCACATATTTCAATAGAATTTATTTGTCTTTCCCAAAATTCTGTTTGTTTACACTGAGAAGATTGCATTTTTAGATATTGGATTTTTGTATGTTTACAAATGCTATTGTTTACCATTGTTTATTTTCAATTAACATTTTGCAACATTGAAAGAAGGATATTTCTATGAACAATTTGAATTCTTTAAATATTGATTTTTTTGTTACATTCTGGAATCTCTTTGGCGATTGAATTGTTTCCCATAAAATAATTAACTTTGACCTTGTCACAAATTCTTTTGTTTACATTTTTGAAGCAAGTTATTTTCAAAGTTATTGTTTGTTGTTAAGTTTAGCTTTGTTCACTAGCTGGTGTTCACGGATGGTACTGGCTGAGAAATAACAATGTTTTACAAATATTCAATAGAATAACAATGATAATCACAGTAAATATTATTACTAGAAACACCATCAGGTTCTCTTGGGAAAAAATGTTGACCAGTGTTATTAACCAATCAAATTCATTTATCGTCGCGACCAGTGCGGCACCAAGCGGTAAAAGGCTGGAACTAACGATTTTTGGTTTACATTTTTTTAAAAGCACATTAACCTTTTTAGTTTTTTGAATAGCCTATATGTTAAACGAAATCTTTAGCTACCTACATGCGAAATTTTATAATGATTGATTCTGAAGATTTTGCGCAACGCGATAACAAACATCGATTTTGGATTTCATTTTTATAGATATAAAGATTTTTTTTTTTGCTTATCCCTAGTACACGTGGTACAGGCCATGGTAATCATGGTGGGTAGAAGTAGGCGACTGCTTTTACTGTATGTGCACCACATGTCTACACATGTGAAAAGCAGAATGTATATATTATATACAGCTATAATATAGAAAATTTAAAGTATTTTACAGTACGTATATTGCTTTTTTACAAATAAAACAAATTTTCTACTGTCCTTACTGCAATGATAAAAATAATGGGAGGGGCCTGGCTCATCAGTAGTGAACCCTCCCAGCGGTTTGACCAGTTTAATCTACCATAACCGCTCCAATATTGTATTTGACTGTTTTCTCTTTTATATTCAGTACTGTGTGAAAAAAGATGGACTCTTGGAGGGTGTATTTAAAGTGAACTATGGGCACAATATTTGAGGATAGTAGAAATACATTTAATATAATACAGATACAAGGTGGGATCAATAAATAAGGTGAATTATAATTTATAAAAAAAAAAATAAGAACGATATTAAAAATTAGGACTTGATTTATTCAAAATAATCACCTTGGCTTTCTATACATCGTCTCCATCGTTCTGGCAACTTGTAAATACCCTCTTTATAGGCACTCTTAGGAAGCGTGTGAAAAAAATCTTGCACCACTTTCTGGACATCTTCATCCGAGTCAAATCGCTTTCCCTTTAACTCCTTCTTTAGTAGTCCAAAAAGGAAATAGTCAGAGGGGGCTAGGTCTGGACTATATGCAGGATGTTCTGGAACTTCAAAACCTAATTTAATGATTGTAGATACAGTTTTACATGATGTATGCGGCTTTGCATTATCATGAAGGAAGGGAACACCTTTACTAAGCTTCCCTCTTCTTTTGTTTCTTATACCGGGCTTTAGCTTATTTACAAGAATGTCACAATAAAGGTCGCTGTTCATACGTTGCCTATGGTAAAAATGGATATTTTTCTATCCTCCAAAATTAAGTTTTCAACCGCATTTATCGTGCTTGGCGTCGCTGTAACACTTGGTCGTCCAGGTCACTCAATATCGGTACATGTAATTAGTCCATTTTTGAACTCGTTAACCCATTTATAAATGTTTTTTTGAGACAAACAAGACTCACCATAGATATTTTTCATTCTTTGGCATATTTGAGATGTTTGAATACCTTCTGCATTCAAGAAACCAATAACTTCACGTTGTTCAAGCGTGGTGCAATCCTTCAAGGGAGCTTCCATTTTAGTTTATTTATAAGTCTCGCGCCGCGCGTGGGAAAAAAGAAAAGAACACCTTAAATAGTCTCTCGATGTTATATTTTAATATTCTGTGGTTTAAATTATTTTTGCTTTTTAATTTTTAAGAAATAAGATAATTCACCTTATTTATTGATCCCCCCTTGTATAAATAATAATTATCTGTAGAAAAATAAAACGGAGATTGAAGAGAAGTATCTTGTGCGAATTTTATTAGCAAGCTTTCGGACGTCCTTCTACAGGCTTTTACTACACCTATAATAGTAGTGTGTGTTCCTCCCATAAATTGAAATGACCGTTTTACCTCCTTCTTCGATCTTTGTGAGAGGTTCCAGTTGGTCTCGAGGACCACACCATCACCATCTCCTCAGCGGCGAAGTATGCGTTTATAACACTTGATGCATACAATATTAATATTCTAACATTAGTACTAAAAAAAGGGGGTGAAATTTGTCATAAAATTTGCATCAACCTATCAGTCTCTCTTATATACCTAATTACATATTGGCCGTGGGTGTTTATGCAACTTTGTTCTCTCCACGATGATCCAAAGTAGAACCACAACTCCAAGTCTTGATGCACACAATTTTAATATTCTAACATTAGTACTAAAAAAAGGGGGTGAAATTTGTCATAAAATTTGCATCAACCTATCAGTCTCTCTTATATACCTAATTACATATTGGCCGTGGGTGTTTATGCAACTTTGTTCTCTCCATGATGATCCAAAGTAGAACCACAACTCCAAGTCTTGATGCACACAATTTTAATATTCTAACATTAGTACTAAAAAAAGGGGGTGAAATTTGTCATAAAATTTGCATCAACCTATCAGTCTCTCTTATATACCTAATTACATATTGGCCGTGGGTGTTTATGCAACTTTGTTCTCTCCATGATGATCCAAAGTAGAACCACAACTCCAAGTCTTGATGCACACAATTTTAATATTCTAACATTAGTACTAAAAAAGGGGGTGAAATTTGATATAAAAGTTGCATCAACCTATCAGTCTTTCTTATATACCTAATTACATATTGTTCGCATGGGTGTTTATGCAACTTTGTTCTCTCCACGATGATCCAAAGTAGAACCACAACTCCAAGTCTTGATGCACACAATTTTAATATTCTAACATTAGTACTAAAAAAGGTGGGTGAAATTTGTTATAAAAGTTGCATCAACCTATTAGTATCTCTTATATACCTAATTACATATTGGTCGCGTGGGTGTTTATGCAACTTTGTTCTCTCCACGATGATCCAAAGTAGAACCACAACTCCAAGTCTTGATGCACACAATATTAATATTCTAACATTAGTACTAAAAAAAGGAGGTGAAATTTGTCATAAAATTTGCATCAACCTATTAGTATCTCTTATATACCTAATTACATATTGTTCGCGTGGGTGTTTATGCAACTTTGTTCTCTCCACGATGATCCAAAGTAGAACCACAACTCCAAGTCTCCGTTGACCACCTTCCTCGATGACAAATATAGCAGTCGCGGGGGTGGCTTTAGATTTATACCCCCCATAACATAGGGGTTATAAAATGGGAAAAACTCCCCCATAAACACTGACCTATAGAGTGAATTTCTCTTCTCGCTCTCCCTACTTCTATAAAACTGAAATGTGAGACCTCCTTTCGTTGCTTTACTAGCTGAAAATGAAGTTTTGTGGACGTAAACACATGGTTTTCATCGAAATGTATAGGGGAACCCTAGAAAATTAGCTTTATATAGAAGAATATTGTAACATAGTATTTATTAATTTTATTTATGTAACATAGTATTTATTAATTTTATTATTTTTTATTAACAGAGTGGTCATTTTTTTTATGTTTATATCGTGCGACTCTGTAAATTTCCCTCGTGGCTTATCTTTTGTTTACAATTCATAGTTTGTCCTTCCCTGAAATAAATTGTTGTTTCCTCCTGAAGTTTTTGTCAAGATATTCTACAAAATAAAGGAGATATCAATCCCCGATTCCGACGACCCGGCCCTGACACTTAGTTAAGAGCTCATCGCCCAACAGCTGCCCTCCTGCAAGGTCCGGGGGGACCACCTCTACTCCGCCAACTCGCCATGTGTAAATAGCCAGGACAAGGTGACTCGCGAGCTGTGCTCGAATGTAACCCCTGTAAATTGAGACGAAATAAATAAAAAAAGTTTTTGTCTTCCCTAATTTTCCACGTGGCAATATTATACAAGAAATTGAAACACTATTTAAGACGCGTATGATTCTTCTTAAAATTAAAACAATTTTCTATACTGACCTTACTGCAATGATAAAAGAGGGTTTACCGTTGATGAACCAGGCAGTATGGATCGTACAGCCTTGTCAAGAGCCCCGAGTCAAGAAATGGAAGTCCCCAACCGGGGCTCTGGTACATTTGTAAGTGCAAAAGTCAAACGGCTTTCCACATATGTAGACATCTGGTGCACTTACAGTAAAAGCAGTCGCCATTTCTTCCCACCATGATTATCATGGCCTGTACCACGTGTACTAGGGATAATATATATATAAAAAAAGAAAGGGGATCGTTTACAAGTCAAAAAGATAGGATCAGTCATGACGTAGCCACGCAATAAGCTTTCAGGCAAGAATGCCCTTCCTCAGGTTACAACTGGGCAGGAAACAAAAGTGCCAATTTTATAAGCGGAAAAAGTAAGAGAAATTTATATGCTATTAAAAAAAGTAAGGGAAATTTACATGCTATGAAAAAAGTAAAAAAGCCTGAAAGCTTGTGTTTTAACAATAAAAGAAAATCACCACGTTTCTATCGCCTTCGTTTCAAAAGTCAAAAAGAGTTTTCACGAACATTTCGACGACGTTTAGAGAAACATGGATTGTCAGCTTGGTGACCATGGCTTTGACTACCCTTGACACTTCATCACAGACAAGAGAGCGCTTTCAAATTCGTGATCAACGATGAACCTTGAAAGCAGGAATAGCGTGACATCGTATTTTTCAGATTAATCCAAGTTTTGCTTGCAGCGCCATGATGGCTGTGTCAATGTTTGGTGCCAGCGTGAAGACACAGTGCATTCGACATCGTAATACTGGCCCATCCCCAGCTAAGTCGGACGAAAGCCAACAACTTGTATACCACGCTTTCGGACTATGACCATCATCAGTACAAGGTAGCATCATAAAATATTATGATATCGATGACACCTCTGTACTGGTGGTGGCCTTAGACCTTATCCCTAAAATTCCTGTCCCCAAGTCCAACCCCTCCTCTACGTGGCGGGCGGGAGAAGCAGCACAAGTAAGAAACTGTCCTGTAGGATAAAGTACGGTGTCGTGAGCCGCTACGGTAACCGTGAACAGGGAACTCTGAAATGTGGCTGACTAACGGGGCAATGGCAACCCTCTATTCCATGGAGCAACTGGACAAGACACCACCACCATAAATATATTGTTGTAGGTCTGGATCTTAAGATACTGGTAGGGTCACCCAAGACGTGAAGGCTTCTCCCGAGACATGGAGATGAGAAGACCATCCTAGCTAAGTCCTAGCAGGTCTGTGGACCCCACCATAGAATTCCTTTTCTCTCCCATTGTATTAATGTCGATTAACGGTCGTCAAGATGGTACATCGAGCTCCAGACAGAGATGTCTGACGTCGCATCGTGTTTGGGATGTAATACATACAGTGGGCTACAACATTTGATCTCGAATAAAATTATTTATAATAAAATGATATACTGGTTTTTTTTTTTCGAATATTGGTTGTTTCAATCTATTATTTATAAAAAGGTGAGTTGTCCATTTTAAGAGCATAAACACATCACTAAGGTTATTTCCAATATTCTTTTCATATTTTAAAACCCTAAATATATATGTAAATAAGTTTTAGAGAGATATTTAGCATATGAAAGCACTCAAGACTTATTTCACAATTTTAGAAGGAAAATTTTAGGTGCTAGTTAACTTCGAATACCATTATTGGTTTATTGTTAGTTAGTTTATCGACTGGAGATATGCAGCCGGCAGACGTGATGTGTATGGCTATTGGGTAATTTGGATGCAAATTGGTTCGGTGTTTATCATGCCAAACGGCAGGTCGTTGAAAAGTTTAGGCCTATCCATAAAGTTGTTAAGGCCTACTTTATTATTTTCCTCCAATTTAACGTGGTGTGTTTGTATTTATGCTTATTTTGACCTATTTAAAACATGTTTATTTTAAATTTTATTAGTTTTTTTTTTATATAAAATGAGTATGACATATAATACTTCTCTTTATTAAGTAGGTATGTATAAACTTGTTCTTTTAAAAACAATCAAATACATAGTTGTACTTAAAAAAAAAAGCATATCCTAACCATTCACATGATCATTTTAGATGGCAGTTATTGTTGATTATCTGGCACTTTGCGACCTTCTTGTGGTTCTTCCCCTGAAAGAACGTTTAGGACGATCACCTCACTCTAGGAACGGCCTGATGACGTCTGTCTTTAAATCTGAGAGGGTTTAAACTCGATTGGACGATCACAATTTCAGTTTTCTAATTACAAACCACCATAAAGAGTTATTGAGCCAAGACTACCGAGAGAATTTGTTTTGGAATATTCTATTAAGAAGTGAGCGACATTAGTATTGTTATTCACTCAGGAAGATCGTTGATTCTGTTGTGAGATCAGCTTCGATTCCAAAGTCAACTTATAAAAGGGCCAGTCAATAATACACGATGATCTATTGAAAATGTTTTAATAATCTATTACACCATAAAAATACTGTTTTCTGGTTAAACTAACATTACTTTTTTCATATATCTGCGAACGGAGGAATTGATCAAGAATAACCAGACAATGACGACTTATCTAACAATGGGAAAGTTTTCCCTGTTTAAAGGAAATGTTATTAAACTTATTAATGATCCTGAGGATATCGAAAATTATGCTCAAAATGGATGCCAAAACTTCTAACACGAGAAATTGTACAAATTCGGAAAGAGATTTGTTTAAACCTCATGGAGCCTTTTTCAGGAGAGCCTTCTCAAGTGTTTGAAGGTATGATAACATGTGATGAGACTTGGATTTATCATAATGATTCTTCTTCAAAGAACTAATTAATGCAATGGACAATTAAACGAACAAAAAAGCGCGCCAAATTTAAACACATCAGACGATAAATTTAAAATATCCCCTTACATTTTAAAATTAAAATTTAATTGTTTAAATAACAAACAATTAAAATTGTGCCTAATAAAATGCTTAACTACTTGAAATTCTTTACTTTCCTTTTTTAGACTAATGGAAACAATAGAAACTAAAAAGATAGGCTGCTTAACAATGAATGGAAGCCATGACAGTTTGTACTGATGTAATTAATGAAGTGTGACTGAGGACACTTTCGTTAGGCTTAAAAATCTCGTTTGTATATTTGTTTTCTTGCTTCCTCTTCCTTCAAGGCAGGTGGAACCTCAGCTAGCTCTCTCTCTCTGTGTATATTTAGTGCCAAGGTGCAGATAAGGTATGTGATATGCAAATAAGAAATACATTTTAACACTAATTTTTATAAATAAAACTATTTCTAAGTACCTTATAATAATCTTTACTTTCGAACAAAACTGCAGAAAGACCTCGTTTAAAAATTCAAGGGATTATAAAAGAGAATTAACAGACCTAATAGTATAACGTTAAAAAATGTAATGGGAGGTTTTGACTCATCATCGGTTCGGTTCCAAAATCACTTTATTAGGTACCGCTCAACAAGAACAACCTAGTTTATGATATTTACAACAATGAATGTGAAGGTTATTCATATATTAAACAAAATGTTAACGCGGGATTCAATCCCAGTTCATGGCTGTCGGGAATCGAGGGACCCACTCGTCCACCGACGTTTTTTTATGTTGACTTATCATCGATGAGCAGGACATCCATTTTTTATCATTGTACTATATGGTCAGTAGAAAGAAACAGTTTTTATTATTTAAAAAAGTGTGTGACGTCAAAAAAGTGCCTCATTTTTCAACGATATAGGTCGCTATGAATCTGCCTGGCTTTTACACTCATGGAAAAAAACTTAAGGAAGTGGTAAGTCTTTGATATCGCCAGTCGTCTGTTTTTTTTTTCTTTTTTTTTTAAGCAGAGGCAATTTTTTTTTCATATTTGGTTATCTCGTATGTCTTCAATAAAGGTCACTGTAATATCTTTCAGAGTTATTGTCTGAATCCCGATATACATGCTAAAAGGTACAACTTCCTTAAGTTTTGTTTGTAAGTCTTCAATAAAGGTCACTGTAATATCTTTCAGAGTTATTGTCCCGATATACATGCTGAAAGGTGCAACTTCCTTAAGTTTTGTTTGTAAGTCTTCAATAAAGGTCACTGTAATATCTTTCAGAGTTATTGTCCCGATATACATGGTAAAGGTGCAACTTCCTTAAGTTTTGTTTGTAAGTCTTCAATAAAGGTTACTGTAATATCTTTCAGAGTTATTGTCCCGATATACATGCTGAAAGGTGCAACTTCCTTAAGTTTTGTTTGTAAGTCTTCAATAAAGGTCACTGTAATATCTTTCAGAGTTATTGTCCCGATATACATGCTGAAAGGTGCAACTTCCTTAAGTTTTGTTTGTAAGTCGTCAATAAAGGTCACTGTAATATCTTTCAGAGTTATTGTCCCGATATACATGGTAAAAGGTACAACTTCCTTAAGTTTTGTTTGTAAGTCTTCAATAAAGGTCCCTGTAATATCTTTCAGAGTTATTGTCCAGATATACATGGTAAAAGGTACAACTTCCTTAAGTTTTGTTTGTAAGTCTTTAATAAAGGTCACTGTAATATCTTTCAGAGTTATTGACCAGATATACATGGTAAAAGGTACAACTTCCTTAAGTTTTGTTTGTAAGTCTTCAATAAAGGTCACTGTAATATCTTTCAGAGTTATTGTCCCGATATACATGCTGAAAGGTGCAACTTCCTTAAGTTTTGTTTGTAAGTCTTCAATAAAGGTCACTGTAATATCTTTCAGAGTTATTGTCCCGATATACATGGTAAAAGGTACAACTTCCTTAAGTTTTGTTTGTAAGTCTTCAATAAAGGTCCCTGTAATATCTTTCAGAGTTATTGTCCAGATATACATGGTAAAAGGTACAACTTCCTTAAGTTTTGTTTGTAAGTCTTTAATAAAGGTCACTGTAATATCTTTCAGAGTTATTGACCAGATATACATGGTAAAAGGTACAACTTCCTTAAGTTTTGTCCATGAGTGGATATAACTGCTGTACTTTTTATTCTGCTTATATCAAGTCAGCATATTTGGATAAATTTATGAAAAGCTCAAAGTGCGTGTTCATAGTTTCACTAGCTAACCTTTCATTTCACTAGCAAAAACTTACAGTAGAGATTGAAATTGAAAATCAACTCTCAATTGTAATAATGCTGGCAGAGGCGCCATTGTACATAGTGTATATAATGCATATTATATTTTTTAAATAGTGCAGATTGTGCACTTTGCATGTATTGATAAGATGTCAAAAAAATTATTTTAATTGTCAATTGCAATAATTATGGTGATGTGGTAGTTTGAACTGATGAAACCGCTGGAATATTGATCACTGATGTAAACCCCAACTTATTTCTCAATTACATTACGTATTCCGTTCGGTTACTTTTTAGATAAAAACATTCATGGACAAAACTTAAGGAAGTTGTACTTTTAGCCTGTATATCGAACAATAACTCTGAAATAAATAAAAGTTTTACGAAAAGTTGATATTTATTCTGATAGATGGCACAAGCCATCAGTAACTTTCAGTTGTACGATAAGAAGATACCTTTTTTTTTTACTTATTAAATGTAAATGTTCTCCAGACATTGCGCCATGTGTATTCAGCGTCTTGCTGTTGTAAAAATCCATCAGTCCATTATGTCTAAATAATCAAGATAGGAAAACCTGCACCCGGTTATTTACCTCAAGACATGATCCGTGTAAGAAAACATCAAAATTCCAGGAAGAACAACATTGCTCTTTGTGTATCAAATTCCAAGCGAAGGTACAAAGTTTTCTATGATTTCATCTGTATTTCTCCCTGTGGACCAAATATTCCATTACTTTGATGTCACAGTTTTCTATCTTCATTTGTTTCATACTACAGCAGGTCTTATAAGTCATTATTGATCCCAGAAATTACAAGAATTATTTTATTTCAAATAAATACAGTAGAATATCCATGAGAAGACACTCACGCTAGAGGACATCTCTCTATAAAAGATAATTTTCATCGCCAAAATTACCATTTTTACAATTTAGCAGCTCTCCGGTAAGAGGACACTTCTCTCTAAAGGACACTTTGGTTCTGCAACTAGGTGTTGTCCTTTACAGGGAGGTAGTTCTACTGTATTTAGCAACTCTCCGGTATGAGGACACTTCTCTCTAAAGGACACTTTGGCTCTGCAACTAGGTGTTGTCCTTTACAGGGAGGTAGTTCTACTGTATTTAGCAACTCTCCGGTAAGAGGACACTTCTCTCTAAAGGACACTTTGGTTCTGCAACTAGGTGTTGTCCTTTACAGGGAGGTAGTTCTACTGTATTTAGCAACTCTCCGGTAAGAGGACACCTCTCCCTAAAGGACACTTTGGCTCTGCAACTAGGTGTTTTCCTTTACAGGGAGGTAGTTCTACTGTATTTAGCAACTCTCCGGTAAGAGGACACTTCTCTCTAAAGGACACTTTGGTTCTGCAACTAGGTGTTGTCCTTTACAGGGAGGTAGTTCTACTGTATTTAGCAACTCTCCGGTAAGAGGACAGTTCTCTCTAAAGGACACTTTGGCTCTGTAACTAGGTGTTGTCCTTTACAGGGAGGTAATTCTACTGTATTTAGCAACTCTCCGGTAAGAGGACACCTCTCCCTAAAGGACACTTTGGCTCTGGAACTAGGTGTTGTCCTTTACAGGGAGGTAGTTCTACTGTATTTAGCAACTCTCCGGTAAGAGGACAGTTCTCTCTAAAGGACACTTTGGCTCTGTAACTAGGTGTTGTCCTTTACAGGGAGGTAATTCTACTGTATTTAGCAACTCTCTGGTAAGAGGACGCCTCTCCCTAAAGGACACTTTGGCTCTGTAACTAGGTGTTGTCCTTTACAGGGAGGTAGTTCTACTGTATTTAGCAACTCTCCGGTAAGAGGACAGTTCTCTCTAAAGGACACTTTGGCTCTGCAACTAGGTGTTGTCCTTTACAGGGAGGTAATTCTACTGTATATAGCAACTCTTCGGTAAGAGGACACCTCTCCCTAAAGGACACTTTGGCTCTGTAACTAGGTGTTGTCCTTTACAGGGAGGTAGTTCTACTGTATTTAGCAACTCTCCGGTAAGAGGACAGTTCTCTCTAAAGGACACTTTGGTTCTGCAACTAGGTGTTGTCCTTTACAGGGAGGTAATTCTACTGTATTTAGCAACTCTCCGGTAAGAGGACACCTCTCCCTAAAGGACACTTTGGCTCTGTAACTAGGTGTTGTCCTTTACAGGGAGGTAGTTCTACTGTATTTAGCAACTCTCCGGTAAGAGGACAGTTCTCTCTAAAGGACACTTTGGCTCTGCAACTAGGTGTTGTCCTTTACAGGGAGGTAGTTCTACTGTATTTAGCAACTCTCCGGTAAGAGGACAGTTCTCTCTAAAGGACACTTTGGCTCTGCAACTAGGTGTTGTCCTTTACAGGGAGGTAGTTCTACTGTATTTAGCAACTCTCCGGTAAGAGGACACTTCTCTCTAAAAGACACTTTGGCTCTGCAACTAGGTGTTGTCCTTTACAGGGAGGTAATTCTACTGTATTTAGCAACTCTCCGGTAAGAGGACACCTCTCCCTAAAGGACACTTTGGCTCTGCAACTAGGTGTTGTCCTTTACAGGGAGGTAGTTCTACTGTATTTAGCAACTCTCCGGTAAGAGGACAGTTCTATCTAAAGGACACTTTGGCTCTGCAACTAGGTGTTGTCCTTTACAGGGAGGTAGTTCTACTGTATTTAGCAACTCTCCGGTAAGAGGACACTTCTCTCTAAAGGACACTTTGGCTCTGCAACTAGGTGTTGTCCTTTACAGGGAGGTAATTCTACTGTATTTAGCAACTCTCCGGTAAGAGGACACCTCTCCCTAAAGGACACTTTGGCTCTGGAACTAGGTGTTGTCCTTTACAGGGAGGTAATTCTACTGTATTTAGCAACTCTCCGGTAAGAGGACATTTCTCTCTAAAGGACACTTTGGCTCTGGAACTAGGTGTTGTCCTTTACAGGGAGGTAGTTCTACTGTATTTAGCAACTCTCCGGTAAGAGGACACTTCTCTCTTAAGGACACTTTGGCTCTGCAACTAGGTGTTGTCCTTTACAGGGAGGTAGTTCTACTGTATTTAGCAACTCTCCGGTAAGAGGACACCTCTCCCTAAAGGACACTTTGGCTCTGCAACTAGGTGTTGTACTTTACAGGGAGGTAGTTCTACTGTATTTAGCAACTCTCCGGTAAGAGGACACTTCTCTCTAAAGGACACTTTGGCTCTGCAACTAGGTGCTGTCCTTTACAGGGAGGTAATTCTACTGTATTTAGCAACTCTCCGGTAAGAGGACACCTCTCCCTAAAGGACACTTTGGCTCTGGAACTAGGTGTTGTCCTTTACAGGGAGGTAATTCTACTGTATTTAGCAACTCTCCGGTAAGAGGACACTTCTCTCTAAAGGACACTTTGGCTCTGGAACTAGGTGTTGTCCTTTACAGGGAGGTAGTTCTACTGTATTTAGCAACTCTCCGGTAAGAGGACACTTCTCTCTAAAGGACACTTTGGCTCTGCAACTGGGTGTTGTCCTTTACAGGGAGGTAGTTCTACTGTATTTAGCAACTCTCCGGTAAGAGGACACCTCTCCCTAAAGGACACTTTGGCTCTGCAACTAGGTGTTGTCCTTTACAGGGAGGTAGTTCTACTGTATTTAGCAACTCTCCGGTAAGAGGACACTTCTCTCTAAAGGACACTTTGACTCTGCAACTAGGTGTTGTCCTTTACAGGGAGGTAATTCTACTGTATTTAGCAACTCTCCGGTAAGAGGACACCTCTCCCTAAAGGACACTTTGGCTCTGCAACTAGGTGTTGTCCTTTACAGGGAGGTAGTTCTACTGTATTTAGCAACTCTCCGGTATGAGGACACTTCTCTCTAAAGGACACTTTGGCTCTGCAACTAGGTGTTGTCCTTTACAGGGAGGTAATTCTACTGTATTTAGCAACTCTCCGGTAAGAGGACACCTCTCCCTAAAGGACACTTTGGCTCTGCAACTAGGTGTTGTCCTTTACAGGGAGGTAGTTCTACTGTATTTAGCAACTCTCCGGTAAGAGGACACTTCTCTCTAAAGGACACTTTGGCTCTGCAACTAGGTGTTGTCCTTTACAGGGAGGTAGTTCTACTGTATTTAGCAACTCTCCGGTAAGAGGACACCTCTCCCTAAAGGACACTTTGGCTCTGCAACTAGGTGTTGTCCTTTACAGGGAGGTAGTTCTACTGTATTTAGCAACTCTCCGGTAAGAGGACACTTCTCTCTAAAGGACACTTTGGCTCTGCAACTAGGTGTTGTCCTTTATAGGGAGGTAGTTCTACTGTATTTAGCAACTCTCCGGTAAGAGGACACCTCTCCCTAAGGGACACTTTGGCTCTGCAACTAGGTGTTGTCCTTTACAGGGAGGTAGTTCTACTGTATTTAGCAACTCTCCGGTAAGAGGACACTTCTCTCTAAAGGACACTTTGGCTCTGCAACTAGGTGTTGTCCTTTATAGGGAGGTAATTCGACTGTATTTAGCAACTCTCCGGTAAGAGGACACTTCTCTCTAAAGGACACTTTGGCTCTGGAACTAGGTGTTGTCCTTTACAGGGAGGTAGTTCTACTGTATTTAGCAACTCTCCGTAAGAGGACACTCTCTCTAAAGGACACTTTGGCTCTGCAACTAGGTGTTGTCCTTTACAGGGAGGTAATTCTACTGTATTTAGCAACTCTCCGGTAAGAGGACACCTCTCCCTAAAGGACACTTTGGCTCTGCAACTAGGTGTTGTCCTTTACAGGGAGGTAGTTCTACTGTATTTAGCAACTCTCCGGTAAGAGGACACTCTCTCTAAAGGACACTTTGGCTCTGCAACTAGGTGTTGTCCTTTACAGGGAGGTAGTTCTACTGTATTTAGCAACTCTCCGGTAAGAGGACACCTCTCCCTAAAGGACACTTTGGCTCTGCAACTAGGTGTTGTCCTTTACAGGGAGGTAGTTCTACTGTATTTAGCAACTCTCCGGTAAGAGGGCACTTCTCTCTAAAGAACACTTTGGCTCTGCAACTAGGTGTTGTCCTTTACAGGGAGGTAGTTCTACTGTATTTAGCAACTCTCCGGTAAGAGGACACCTCTCCCTAAAGGACACTTTGGCTCTGCAACTAGGTGTTGTCCTTTACAGGGAGGTAATTCTACTGTATTTAGCAACTCTCCGGTAAGAGGACACCTCTCCTAAAGGACACTTTGGCTCTGGAACTAGGTGTTGTCCTTTACAGGGAGGTAATTCTACTGTATTTAGCAACTCTCCGGTAAGAGGACATTCTCTCTAAAGGAGACTTTGGCTCTGCAACTAGGTGTTGTACTTTACAGGGAGGTAGTTCTACTGTATTTAGCAACTCTCCGGTAAGAGGACACTTCTCTCTAAAGGACACTTTGGCTCTGCAACTAGGTGTTGTCCTTTAAAGGGAGGTAATTCTACTGTATTTAGCAACTCTCCGGTAAGAGGACACCTCTCCCTAAAGGACACTTTGGCTCTGGAACTAGGTGTTGTCCTTTACAGGGAGGTAATTCTACTGTATTTAGCAACTCTCCGGTAAGAGGACACTTCTCTCTAAAGGACACTTTGGCTCTGGAACTAGGTGTTGTCCTTTACAGGGAGGTAGTTCTACTGTATTTAGCAACTCTCCGGTAAGAGGACACTTCTCTCTAAAGGACACTTTGGCTCTGCAACTGGGTGTTGTCCTTTACAGGGAGGTAGTTCTACTGTATTTAGCAACTCTCCGGTAAGAGGACACCTCTCCCTAAAGGACACTTTGGCTCTGCAACTAGGTGTTGTCCTTTACAGGGAGGTAGTTCTACTGTATTTAGCAACTCTCCGGTAAGAGGACACTTCTCTCTAAAGGACACTTTGACTCTGCAACTAGGTGTTGTCCTTTACAGGGAGGTAATTCTACTGTATTTAGCAACTCTCCGGTAAGAGGACACCTCTCCCTAAAGGACACTTTGGCTCTGCAACTAGGTGTTGTCCTTTACAGGGAGGTAGTTCTACTGTATTTAGCAACTCTCCGGTATGAGGACACTTCTCTCTAAAGGACACTTTGGCTCTGCAACTAGGTGTTGTCCTTTACAGGGAGGTAATTCTACTGTATTTAGCAACTCTCCGGTAAGAGGACACCTCTCCCTAAAGGACACTTTGGCTCTGCAACTAGGTGTTGTCCTTTACAGGGAGGTAGTTCTACTGTATTTAGCAACTCTCCGGTAAGAGGACACTTCTCTCTAAAGGACACTTTGGCTCTGCAACTAGGTGTTGTCCTTTACAGAGAGGTAGTTCTACTGTATTTAGCAACTCTCCGGTAAGAGGACACCTCTCCCTAAAGGACACTTTGGCTCTGCAACTAGGTGTTGTCCTTTACAGGGAGGTAGTTCTACTGTATTTAGCAACTCTCCGGTAAGAGGACACTTCTCTCTAAAGGACACTTTGGCTCTGCAACTAGGTGTTGTCCTTTATAGGGAGGTAGTTCTACTGTATTTAGCAACTCTCCGGTAAGAGGACACCTCTCCTTAAGGGACACTTTGGCTCTGCAACTAGGTGTTGTCCTTTACAGGGAGGTAGTTCTACTGTATTTAGCAACTCTCCGGTAAGAGGACACTTCTCTCTAAAGGACACTTTGGCTCTGCAACTAGGTGTTGTCCTTTATAGGGAGGTAATTCGACTGTATTTAGCAACTCTCCGGTAAGAGGACACTTCTCTCTAAAGGACACTTTGGCTCTGGAACTAGGTGTTGTCCTTTACAGGGAGGTAGTTCTACTGTATTTAGCAACTCTCCGGTAAGAGGACACTTCTCTCTAAAGGACACTTTGGCTCTGCAACTAGGTGTTGTCCTTTACAGGGAGGTAATTCTACTGTATTTAGCAACTCTCCGGTAAGAGGACACCTCTCCCTAAAGGACACTTTGGCTCTGCAACTAGGTGTTGTCCTTTACAGGGAGGTAGTTCTACTGTATTTAGCAACTCTCCGGTAAGAGGACACTTCTCTCTAAAGGACACTTTGGCTCTGCAACTAGGTGTTGTCCTTTACAGGGAGGTAGTTCTACTGTATTTAGCAACTCTCCGGTAAGAGGACACCTCTCCCTAAAGGACACTTTGGCTCTGCAACTAGGTGTTGTCCTTTACAGGGAGGTAGTTCTACTGTATTTAGCAACTCTCCGGTAAGAGGGCACTTCTCTCTAAAGAACACTTTGGCTCTGCAACTAGGTGTTGTCCTTTACAGGGAGGTAGTTCTACTGTATTTAGCAACTCTCCGGTAAGAGGACACCTCTCCCTAAAGGACACTTTGGCTCTGCAACTAGGTGTTTTCCTTTACAGGGAGGTAGTTCTACTGTATTTAGCAACTCTCCGGTAAGAGGACACTTCTCTCTAAAGGACACTTTGGCTCTGCAACTAGGTGTTGTCCTTTATAGGGAGGTAATTCGACTGTATTTAGCAACTCTCCGGTAAGAGGACACTTCTCTCTAAAGGACACTTTGGCTCTGGAACTAGGTGTTGTCCTTTACAGGGAGGTAGTTCTACTGTATTTAGCAACTCTCCGGTAAGAGGACACTTCTCTCTAAAGGACACTTTGGCTCTGCAACTAGGTGTTGTCCTTTACAGGGAGGTAATTCTACTGTATTTAGCAACTCTCCGGTAAGAGGACACCTCTCCCTAAAGGACACTTTGGCTCTGCAACTAGGTGTTGTCCTTTACAGGGAGGTAGTTCTACTGTATTTAGCAACTCTCCGGTAAGAGGACACTTCTCTCTAAAGGACACTTTGGCTCTGCAACTAGGTGTTGTCCTTTACAGGGAGGTAGTTCTACTGTATTTAGCAACTCTCCGGTAAGAGGACACCTCTCCCTAAAGGACACTTTGGCTCTGCAACTAGGTGTTGTCCTTTACAGGGAGGTAGTTCTACTGTATTTAGCAACTCTCCGGTAAGAGGGCACTTCTCTCTAAAGAACACTTTGGCTCTGCAACTAGGTGTTGTCCTTTACAGGAGGTAGTTCTACTGTATTTAGCAACTCTCCGGTAAGAGGACACCTCTCCCTAAAGGACACTTTGGCTCTGCAACTAGGTGTTGTCCTTTACAGGGAGGTAATTCTACTGTATTTAGCAACTCTCCGGTAAGAGGACACCTCTCCCTAAAGGACACTTTGGCTCTGGAACTAGGTGTTGTCCTTTACAGGGAGGTAATTCTACTGTATTTAGCAACTCTCCGGTAAGAGGACATTTCTCTCTAAAGGACACTTTGGCTCTGCAACTAGGTGTTGTACTTTACAGGGAGGTAGTTCTACTGTATTTAGCAACTCTCCGGTAAGAGGACACTTCTCTCTAAAGGACACTTTGGCTCTGCAACTAGGTGTTGTCCTTTACAGGGAGGTAATTCTACTGTATTTAGCAACTCTCCGGTAAGAGGACACCTCTCCCTAAAGGACACTTTGGCTCTGGAACTAGGTGTTGTCCTTTACAGGGAGGTAATTCTACTGTATTTAGCAACTCTCCGGTAAGAGGACACTTCTCTCTAAAGGACACTTTGGCTCTGGAACTAGGTGTTGTCCTTTACAGGGAGGTAGTTCTACTGTATTTAGCAACTCTCCGGTAAGAGGACACTTCTCTCTAAAGGACACTTTGGCTCTGCAACTGGGTGTTGTCCTTTACAGGGAGGTAGTTCTACTGTATTTAGCAACTCTCCGGTAAGAGGACACCTCTCCCTAAAGGACACTTTGGCTCTGCAACTAGGTGTTGTCCTTTACAGGGAGGTAGTTCTACTGTATTTAGCAACTCTCCGGTAAGAGGACACTTCTCTCTAAAGGACACTTTGACTCTGCAACTAGGTGTTGTCCTTTACAGGGAGGTAATTCTACTGTATTTAGCAACTCTCCGGTAAGAGGACACCTCTCCCTAAGGGACACTTTGGCTCTGCAACTAGGTGTTGTCCTTTACAGGGAGGTAGTTCTACTGTATTTAGCAACTCTCCGGTAAGAGGACACTTCTCTCTAAAGGACACTTTGGCTCTGCAACTAGGTGTTGTCCTTTATAGGGAGGTAATTCGACTGTATTTAGCAACTCTCCGGTAAGAGGACACTTCTCTCTAAAGGACACTTTGGCTCTGGAACTAGGTGTTGTCCTTTACAGGGAGGTAGTTCTACTGTATTTAGCAACTCTCCGGTAAGAGGACACTTCTCTCTAAAGGACACTTTGGCTCTGCAACTAGGTGTTGTCCTTTACAGGGAGGTAATTCTACTGTATTTAGCAACTCTCCGGTAAGAGGACACCTCTCCCTAAAGGACACTTTGGCTCTGCAACTAGGTGTTGTCCTTTACAGGGAGGTAGTTCTACTGTATTTAGCAACTCTCCGGTAAGAGGACACTTCTCTCTAAAGGACACTTTGGCTCTGCAACTAGGTGTTGTCCTTTACAGGGAGGTAGTTCTACTGTATTTAGCAACTCTCCGGTCAGAGGACACCTCTCCCTAAAGGACACTTTGGCTCTGCAACTAGGTGTTGTCCTTTACAGGGAGGTAGTTCTACTGTATTTAGCAACTCTCCGGTAAGAGGGCACTTCTCTCTAAAGAACACTTTGGCTCTGCAACTAGGTGTTGTCCTTTACAGGGAGGTAGTTCTACTGTATTTAGCAACTCTCCGGTAAGAGGACACCTCTCCCTAAAGGACACTTTGGCTCTGCAACTAGGTGTTGTCCTTTACAGGGAGGTAGTTCTACTGTATTTAGCAACTCTCCGGTAAGAGGACACTCTCTCTAAAGGACACTTTGGCTCTGCAACTAGGTGTTGTCCTTTATAGGGAGGTAATTCTACTGTATTTAGCAACTCTCCGGTAAGAGGACACTTCTCTCTAAAGGACATTTTGGCTCTGGAACTAGGTGTTGTCCTTTACAGGGAGGTAGTTCTACTGTATTTAGCAACTCTCCGATAAGAGGATATCTCTCCCTAAAGGACACTTTGGCTCTGCAACTAGGTGTTGTCCTTTACAGGGAGGTAGTTCTACTGTATTTAGCAACTCTCCGGTAAGAGGACACTTCTCTCTAAAGGACACTTTGGCTCTGGAACTAGGTGTTGTCCTTTACAGGGAGGTAGTTCTACTGTATTTAGCAACTCTCCGGTAAGAGGACACTTCTCTCTTAAGGACACTTTGGCTCTGAAACTAGGTGTTGTCCTTTACAGGGAGGTAGTTCTACTGTATTTAGCAACTCTCCGGTAAGAGGACACCTCTCCCTAAAGGACACTTTGGCTCTGCAACTAGGTGTTGTCCTTTACAGGGAGGTAGTTCTACTGTATTTAGCAACTCTCCGGTAAGAGGACACTTCTCTCTAAAGGACACTTTGGCTCTGCAACTAGGTGTTGTCCTTTATAGGGAGGTAATTCTACTGTATTTAGCAACTCTCCGGTAAGAGGACACTTCTCTCTAAAGGACACTTTGGCTCTGGAACTAGGTGTTGTCCTTTACAGGGAGGTAGTTCTACTGTATTTAGCAACTCTCCGGTAAGAGGATATCTCTCCCTAAAGGACACTTTGGCTCTGCAACTAGGTGTTGTCCTTTACAGGGAGGTAGTTCTACTGTATTTAGCAACTCTCCGGTAAGAGGACACTTCTCTCTAAAGGACACTTTGGCTCTGGAACTAGGTGTTGTCCTTTACAGGGAGGTAGTTCTACTGTATTTAGCAACTCTCCGGTAAGAGGACACTTCTCTCTTAAGGACACTTTGGCTCTGCAACTAGGTGTTGTCCTTTACAGGGAGGTAGTTCTACTGTATTTAACAACTCTCCGGTAAGAGGACACTTCTCTCTAAAGGACACTTTGGCTCTGCAACTAGGTGTTGTCCTTTACAGGGAGGTAATTCTACTGTATTTAGCAACTCTCCGGTAAGAGGACACCTCTCCCTAAAGGACACTTTGGCTCTGGAACTAGGTGTTGTCCTTTACAGGGAGGTATATTTTCTCCTTTGTAAAATTTGATTGAAAGAATCAATAAAATTGTTTAATTTGTTGTTTTTTTTTTACAGGGAGGTAATTCTACTGTATTTAGCAACTCTCCGGTAAGAGGACACCTCTCCCTAAAGGACATTTTGGCTCTGTAAATAGGTGTTGTCCTTTACAGGGAGGTAGTTCTACTGTATTTAGCAACTCTTCAGTAAGAGGACACCTCTCCCTAAAGGACACTTTGGCTCTGCAACTAGGTGTTGTCCTTTACAGGGAGGTAATTCTACTGTATTTAGCAACTCTCTAGTAAGAGGACATCTCTCCCTAAAGGACACTTTGGCTCTGCAACTAGGTGTTGTCCTTTATAGGGAGGTAATTCTACTGTATTTAGCAACTCTCCGGTAAGAGGAACCTCTCCCTAAAGGACACTTTGGCTTTGTAACTAGGTGTTGTCCTTTACAGGGAGGTAGTTCTACTGTATTTAGCAACTCTCCGGTAAGAGGACACTTCTCCCTAAAGGACACTTTGGCTCTGCAACTAGGAGTTGTCCTTTACAGGGAGGTAATTCTACTGTATTTAGCAACTCTCCGGTAAGAGGACACCTCTCCCTAAAGGACAATTTGGCTCTGCAATTAGGTGTTGTCCTTTACAGGGAGGTACTTCTACTGTATTTAGCAACTCTCCGGTAAGAGGACACCTCTCCCTAAAGGACACTTTGGCTCTGCAATTAGGTGTTGTCCTTTACAGGGAGGTAATTCTACTGTATTTAGCAACTCTCCGGTAAGAGGACACCTCTCCCTAAAGGACACTTTGGCTCTGCAACTAGGTGTTGTCCTTTATAGGGAGGTAATTCTACTGTATTTAGCAACTCTCCGGTAAGAGGACACTTCTCTCTAAAGGACACTTTGGCTCTGCAACTAGGTGTTGTCCTTTATAGGGAGGTAATTCTACTGTATTTAGCAACTCTCCGGTAAGAGGACACTTCTCTCTAAAGGACACTTTGGCTCTGGAACTAGGTGTTGTCCTTTACAGGGAGGTAGTTCTACTGTATTTAGCAACTCTCCGGTAAGAGGATATCTCTCCCTAAAGGACACTTTGGCTCTGCAACTAGGTGTTGTCCTTTACAGGGAGGTAGTTCTACTGTATTTAGCAACTCTCCGGTAAGAGGACACTTCTCTCTAAAGGACACTTTGGCTCTGGAACTAGGTGTTGTCCTTTACAGGGAGGTAGTTCTACTGTATTTAGCAACTCTCCGGTAAGAGGACACTTCTCTCTTAAGGACACTTTGGCTCTGCAACTAGGTGTTGTCCTTTACAGGGAGGTAGTTCTACTGTATTTAACAACTCTCCGGTAAGAGGACACTTCTCTCTAAAGGACACTTTGGCTCTGCAACTAGGTGTTGTTTTTTACAGGGAGGTAATTCTACTGTATTTAGCAACTCTCCGGTAAGAGGACACCTCTCCCTAAAGGACACTTTGGCTCTGGAACTAGGTGTTGTCCTTTACAGGGAGGTATATTTTCTCCTTTGTAAAATTTGATTGAAAGAATCAATAAAATTGTTTAATTTGTTGTTTTTTTTTACAGGGAGGTAATTCTACTGTATTTAGCAACTCTCCGGTAAGAGGACACCTCTCCCTAAAGGACATTTTGGCTCTGTAAATAGGTGTTGTCCTTTACAGGGAGGTAGTTCTACTGTATTTAGCAACTCTTCAGTAAGAGGACACCTCTCCCTAAAGGACACTTTGGCTCTGCAACTAGGTGTTGTCCTTTACAGGGAGGTAATTCTACTGTATTTAGCAACTCTCTAGTAAGAGGACATCTCTCCCTAAAGGACACTTTGGCTCTGCAACTAGGTGTTGTCCTTTATAGGGAGGTAATTCTACTGTATTTAGCAACTCTCCGGTAAGAGGAACCTCTCCCTAAAGGACACTTTGGCTCTGTAACTAGGTGTTGTCCTTTACAGGGAGGTAGTTCTACTGTATTTAGCAACTCTCCGGTAAGAGGACACTTCTCCCTAAAGGACACTTTGGCTCTGCAACTAGGAGTTGTCCTTTACAGGGAGGTAATTCTACTGTATTTAGCAACTCTCCGGTAAGAGGACACCTCTCCCTAAAGGACAATTTGGCTCTGCAATTAGGTGTTGTCCTTTACAGGGAGGTACTTCTACTGTATTTAGCAACTCTCCGGTAAGAGGACACCTCTCCCTAAAGGACACTTTGGCTCTGCAATTAGGTGTTGTCCTTTACAGGGAGGTAATTCTACTGTATTTAGCAACTCTCCGGTAAGAGGACACCTCTCCCTAAAGGACACTTTGGCTCTGCAACTAGGTGTTGTCCTTTATAGGGAGGTAATTCTACTGTATTTAGCAACTCTCCGGTAAGAGGACACTTCTCTCTAAAGGACACTTTGGCTCTGACACTAGGTGTTGTCCTTTACAGGGAGGTAGTTCTACTGTATTTAGCAACTCTCCGGTAAGAGGACACCTCTCCCTAAAGGACACTTTGGCTCTGCAACTAGGTGTTGTCCTTTACAGGGAGGTAGTTCTACTGTATTTAGCAACTCTCCGGTAAGAGGACACTTCTCTCTAAAGGACCTTTGGCTCTGCAACTAGGTGTTGTCCTTTATAGGGAGGTAATTCTACTGTATTTAGCAACTCTCCGGTAAGAGGACACTTCTCTCTAAAGGACACTTTGGCTCTGGAACTAGGTGTTGTCCTTTACAGGGAGGTAGTTCTACTGTATTTAGCAACTCTTCGGTAAGAGGATATCTCTCCCTAAAGGACACTTTGGCTCTGGAACTAGGTGTTGTCGTTTACAGGGAGGTAGTTCTACTGTATTTAGCAACTCTTAAGTAAGAGGACACCTCTCCCTAAAGGACACTTTGGCTCTGCAACTAGGTGTTGTCCTTTACAGGGAGGTAATTCTACTGTATTTAGCAACTCTCCAGTAAGAGGACATCTCTCCCTAAAGGACACTTTGGCTCTGCAACTAGGTGTTGTCCTTTACAGGGAGGTAGTTCTACTGTATTTAGCAACTCTCCGGTAAGAGGACACTTCTCTCTAAAGGACACTTTGGCTCTGCAACTAGGTGTTGTCCTTTATAGGGAGGTAATTCTACTGTATTTAGCAACTCTCCGGTAAGAGGACACTTCTCTCTAAAGGACACTTTGGCTCTGGAACTAGGTGTTGTCCTTTACAGGGAGGTAGTTCTACTGTATTTAGCAACTCTCCGGTAAGAGGATATCTCTCCCTAAAGGACACTTTGGCTCTGGAACTAGGTGTTGTCGTTTACAGGGAGGTAGTTCTACTGTATTTAGCAACTCTCCAGTAAGAGGACACCTCTCCCTAAAGGACACTTTGGCTCTGCAACTAGGTGTTGTCGTTTACAGAGAGGTAGTTCTACTGTGTTTAGCAACTCTCCGGTAAGAGGATATCTCTCCCTAAAGGACACTTTGGCTCTGGAACTAGGTGTTGTCGTTTACAGAGAGGTAGTTCTACTGTATTTAGCAACTCTCCGGTAAGAGGATATCTCTCCCTAAAGGACACTTTGGCTCTGGAACTAGGTGTTGTCGTTTACAGAGAGGTAGTTCTACTGTATTTAGCAACTCTCCGGTAAGAGGATATCTCTCCCTAAAGGACACTTTGGCTCTGGAACTAGGTGTTGTCGTTTACAGAGAGGTAGTTCTACTGTATTTAGCAACTCTCCGGTAAGAGGATATCTCTCCCTAAAGGACACTTTGGCTCTGGAACTAGGTGTTGTCGTTTACAGGGAGGTAATTCTACTGTATTTAGCAACTCTCCGGTAAGAGGATATCTCTCCCTAAAGGACACTTTGGCTCTGGAACTAGGTGTTGTCGTTTACAGAGAGGTAGTTCTACTGTATTTAGCAACTCTCAGGTAAGAGGATATCTCTCCCTAAAGGACACTTTGGCTCTGGAACTAGGTGTTGTCGTTTACAGGGAGGTAATTCTACTGTATTTAGCAACTCTCCGGTAAGAGGATATCTCTCCCTAAAGGACACTTTGGCTCTGGAACTAGGTGTTGTCGTTTACAGAGAGGTAGTTCTACTGTATTTAGCAACTCTCCGGTAAGAGGATATCTCTCCATAAAGGACACTTTGGCTCTGGAACTAGGTGTTGTCGTTTACAGGGAGGTAATTCTACTGTATTTAGCAACTCTCCGGTAAGAGGATATCTCTCCCTAAAGGACACTTTGGCTCTGGAACTAGGTGTTGTCGTTTACAGGGAGGTAGTTCTACTGTATTTAGCAACTCTCCGGTAAGAGTATATCTCTCCCTAAAGGACACTTTGGCTCTGGAACTAGGTGTTGTTGTTTACAGGGAGGTAGTTCTACTGTATTTAGCAACTCTCCGGTAAGAGGATATCTCTCCCTAAAGGACACTTTGGCTCTGGAACTAGGTGTTGTCGTTTACAGGGAGGTAGTTCTACTGTATTTAGCAACTCTCCGGTAAGAGGATATCTCTCCCTAAATGACACTTTGGCTCTGGAACTAGGTGTTGTCGTTTACAGGGAGGTAGTTCTACTGTATTTAGCAACTCTCCGGTAAGAGGATATCTCTCCCTAAAGGACACTTTGGCTCTGGAACTAGGTGTTGTCGTTTACAGGGAGGTAGTTCTACTGTATTTAGCAACTCTCCGGTAAGAGGATATCTCTCCCTAAAGGACACTTTGGCTCTGCAACTAGGTGTTGTCCTTTACAGGGAGGTAATTCTACTGTATTTAGCAACTCTCCGGTAAGAGGACACCTCTCCCTAAAGGACATTTTGGCTCTGTAACTAGGTGTTGTCCTTTACAGGGAAGTAGTTCTACTGTATTTAGCAACTCTCCAGTAAGAGGACACCTCTCCCTAAAGGACATTCGGCTCTGTAACTAGGTGTTGTCCTTTACAGGGAGGTAGTTCTACTGTATTTAGCAACTCTCCAGTAAGAGGACATCTCTCCCTAAAGGACATTTCGGCTTTGTAACTAGGTGTTGTCCTTTACAGGGAGGTAGTTCTACTGTATTTAGCAACTCTCCAGTAAGAGGATATCTCTCCCTAAAGGACATTTCGGCTCTGTAACTAGGTGTTGTCCTTTACAGGGAGGTAGTTCTACTGTATTTAGCAACTCTCCAGTAAGAGGATACCTCTCCCTAAAGGACATTTCGGCTCTGTAACTAGGTGTTGTCCTTTACAGGGAGGTAGTTCTACTGTATTTAGCAACTCTCCAGTAAGAGGATACCTCTCCCTAAAGGACACTTTGGCTCTGCAACTAGGTGTGGTCCTTTACAGGGAGGTAATTCTACTGTATTTAGTAACTGTCCAGTAAGAGGACACCTCTCCCTAAAGGACACTTTGGCTCTGCAACTAGGTGTGGTCCTTTACAGGGAGGTAGTTCTACTGTATTTAGCAACTGTCCAGTAAGAGGATACCTCTCCCTAAAGGACACTTTGGCTCTGCAACTAGGTGTGGTCCTTTACAGAGAGGTAGTTCTACTGTATTTAGCAACTGTCCAGTAAGAGGATACCTCCCCCTAAAGGACACTTTGGCTCTGGAACTAGGTGTTGTCCTTTACAGGGAGGTAGTTCTACTGTATTTAGCAACTCTCCGGTAAGAGGATATCTCTCCCTAAAGGACACTTTGGCTCTGGAACTAGGTGTTGTCCTTTACAGGGAGGTAGTTCTACTGTATTTAGCAACTCTCCGGTAAGAGGATATCTCTCCCTAAAGGACACTTTGGCTCTGGAACTAGGTGTTGTCCTTTACAGGGAGGTAGTTCTACTGTATTTAGCAACTCTCCAGTAAGAGGACACCTCTCCTTAAAGACACCTTGGCTCTGGAACTAGGGGTGTTGTCCTTTACAGGGAGGTAGTTCTACTGTATTTAGCAACTCTCTGGTAAGAGGATACCTCTCCCTAAAGGACATTTTGGCTCTGGAACTAGGTGTGGTCCTTTACAGGGAGGTAGTTCTACTGTATTTAGCAACTCTCTAGTAAGAGGATATCTCTCCCTAAAGGACACTTTGGCTCTGCAATTAGGTGTTGTCCTTTACAGAGAGGTAGTTCTACTGTATTTAGCAACTCTCCAGTAAGAGGATATCTCTCCCTAAAGGACACTTTGGCTCTGCAATTAGGTGTTGTCCTTTACAGAGAGGTAGTTCTACTGTATTTAGCAACTCTCCGGTAAGAGGATATCTCTCCCTAAAGGACACTTTGGCTCTGCAATTAGGTGTTGTCCTTTACAGAGAGGTAATTCTACTGTATTTAGCAACTCTCCGGTAAGAGCACACTTCTCTCTAAAGGACACTTTGGCTCTGGAACTAGGTGTTGTCCTTTACAGGGAGGTAGTTCTACTGTATTTAGTAACTCTCCAGTAAGAGAACATCTCTCCCTAAAGGACACTTTGGCTCTGGAACTAGGTGTTGTCCTTTACAGAGAGGTAGTTCTACTGTATTTAGCAACTCTCCAGTAAGAGAACATCTCTCCCTAAAGGACACTTTGGCTCTGGAACTAGGTGTTGTCCTTTACAGAGAGGTAGTTCTACTGTATTTAGCAACTCTCCGGTAAGAGGACACTTCTCTCTAAAGGACACTTTGGCTCTGGAACTAGGTGTTGTCCTTTACAGAGAGGTAGTTCTACTGTATATGAATATTAGATTACATTAGATGCATTAGAGCGCCATCTGTTATCAAAAATTTGAACTACTTTTTACGTGTATGATCCTTTTTATTTAAAAAAAAAATTCTACTGCTTTTACTGCAATGATAAAAAAATAATGAGAGGGCCTGGCTCATCAGTGGTAAACCTTCTCAGTGGTTTCGCCAGTTTAATCTACCATACTGCTTCAGTATCAGCCTAAACGCAAAACAGTAAAATACAATAACAATAGCGATCTTAATACCTTTTGGTCTTATACAGATATTCTCAGAGTAGAAGAAGGTATATACAGAAATAACAGTAATAGTAACAATAATCAGCAATGTTATTTACAATGTATCAAATAAGGGGAAAGAAGAAAGAAAGGGCTTGGTATGAACTTTATATACTACAAGCAATCGATAAGAAGCAGTTCCTTTTCTTAAAAAAACAATAATTGGCTCTAACTAACAAATAAATAACAATGGCGATATTTTTTACTTTTTTAAAACTGGATTTCTTTACTTTTTTGTCACGCCATGTATTTAGGGCTAAACAGCACATTTCGACATACAGGAAATAAAAAAGTCACAAATATAGAACGTTCTTGCTTCACGGTAAATTTTTAAAAATAAAAAGTCTTAGCAAGAGACTAAAGGAAAAAAATATCTTTTACTATTGCTACATTTTCACTTCCCAACCCTCTAAATATACCCTAAAGATCTATTGGTCAATTTCCCGCCATTTTTAATCCGATGGGACTTTTCGTCTGCCATTAATTTACTTGTCACATGATTAAGTTAATCGGATTGGTTCGTCTGGTTCTCAACTTTCTTCTTCTTTTGAAACTTTAATATAAAAAAAATCGTCTGAGGTTTAAAACATTTGAAATATCTAAACAGAAACGTACTCTCTTATTTCGTTTGATTAAATCGAATTTTTAAACCATTTATATAAATTTTTCTCTGGATTCCTGCCCTTGTTGGTATCGGAGGTAATGAAATGGCAGATGAATTGGCAAAGGAAGCCAGAAAGCTGAGCCAAAGGAAAGAGCAAATGTCAGTATTTGACGCTGATGTTTTGGCAAAATACAAGATAATTAAACAAAAAACAAGAAAAGATCAAATATGTGAAATAAACTCTGAGAGAAAACTGTCAAAAACTATAACAAGACTTAGAACAAAACACTATAAAGGAATGGCAATACATCCAGATGGTACAAGAACCTATAGGGCATGCAACAACTGTCCTGGTACGGAACTAACACCTACTCACATATTCTCATGCCCAGCAATGGCCGCAGCCTTGCAGAAACTTGACATGGACCCAGGGCAGCAGCTTTACACAACCAAGATAGTGGGCATTGCTGATGCTGTGATGGAGATGCATGGAGACATCTGAAGCTCTTCTTTGGACACGACAACAACAACAGCCCCTTTTCAAACTAATTTGCATATTCCGGGATTGAAACGATGACAGAGAATTCTTCTACTTCTATAGGACGTCAAAGTTGCATCGGGATAAGTCCAACATTGTGGAAAAACGTATCAGGAACACATTTATATATAGCGCGCTAGATTACTATCAACAAAGTTACTTTAATCATAAAAACAAGCAAGCTTTCGAGAATGTATCTTTTTCAAACTGTACATATATAATCACAACTTAAGATTCCTTATGGTTATACCAAGTTATCCATATATCCAATAGTATCCCCATGCTTTCTTCTCGCTTCCATCCTCCCTATGGAATTACAATATCCCCATAGTATCGGGGAAGTTGTACTAAACATAGCATGGATATAAAGTGACATAGATAACACTCCCATTGTACCACTTTCTCCTCATTGGATGTCCAATTTGTATGGAGGCCAGCGGACCAATCAGGGAGAGGTTTAAGTTATGGTCTCTAAAAAACGATTTACGCTGTCATGGGAGATAGCAACTGGTGAAAGGAGTACATGGAACACATGGGAGAGTATAACAACCAAACGTATTCAGAACTTGCCATTAAAATTGTGTTAATGATATTTGAAACTAAAGAGTTTTGAAAAATGGCGCGTATAAAGTTTCTTGTTTATTGATCCAGAAGAAAATGGGTAAGCTTTCGAGCCGCGACCTCTTAAACCAGCCATCTTTCTCATAATTGATAAATTTTATTTATGCAAATTTTAAATATTAGAGTTACACAAATAATACTAGAATATAAAATAATACTTTTTGCCCGATGGTGGGCTACATGGTCTCTCCACACCTCCCTCCTTCAGTGCCTTCTTCTACTGAGGGTGGGCCAAATGGTATCTCTATATCTCCCTCCTTCAGTGCCTTCTTCTACTGAGGGTGGGCCAAATGGTATCTCTATATCTCCCTCCTTCAGCGCCTTCCTCTACTGAGGGTGGGCCACATGGTATCTCTATATCTCCCTCCTTCAGTGCCTTCCTCTACTGAGGGTGGGCCACATGGTCTCTCCATATCTCCCTCCTTCAGCGCCTTCCTCTACTGAGGGTGGGCCACATGGTATCTCTATATCTCCCTCCTTCAGTGCCTTCCTCTACTGAATATAATATAGAATGGGTTTACCTCAATGATAGCAACCAACCCCGTGTCATTTTTTTACTACGCTAACTCTCAAATAAACACCTTTCAGAACTGGGTCAAGCAATGCAAGGAAAGTTTCTTAAAGTGCTTCATGATCGTTGCAGGTTTCTGCTACAATGGGAAGCTTCCAATAAAGAAGTTAGACCCAAATGTCAAGATAAATTCTCAAATCTACCAAAGACTTTTCTTAGACCCATTATTCGACAATGAGGTCCCGTTTTTGTATCCAAGTGACTCAAGAGCCGTGTGGCTACACCAGGATAAAGCCACGTTCAACATGTCAATACCTGGACGAAAAGAGGGAAGAAACCGGCAGTTCGTTCACCACTTTTAAACACATCCCTGCCAAATCCCCAGACATGGCTCCTATGAATTTAGGGTCTTTGGCTTGCTAAATCTTGCTCTTAGATCTAGAAAACAAAGACACTAGAGATGATCTCTAGAAAGTTGTTAAGGACTGTTGGGATGGTCTTGATCAAAATATTCTAAGACAAAGCCTTATTTTCTGGAAACATCGATGCAGGGCTGTTGCTAAAGGTCAAGGCTTAAACATAGAAAACAATAACCGGTTCAAAATCACTTTATTAGGTACCGCTCAACAAGAGCAACCTAGTTTATGATAATTGAAACAGTGGATAATATGTGAAGCAAAATGTTAACGTGGAATTCAATCCCGATTCATGACTGTCGGGAATCGAGGATGTTACCCACTCGTCCGCCGACTTTTTTTGTTTTAGAAAACAATAAGTTGTACAAAAATTCATAAATTATTTTTAATTAAGCACTAAAATCGTTCTTTTAAAGAATGGAACACACAGTCTCAGTATTTTTCATTAAAAAAATATATATCAAAAGATTTTTTTTTAAATACCAAACGATCATTAATGATCCAATCCATCTTGGGAAAACTTGGCAGACGCTAAATTCACGGAAGCGGAAGTGTTGTTTCTTTATTGAATCATTGGCTCAGGGATCGCGACCAAACACAAGATTTTTTTTTTTTGTCAGCTGAAGGCCGCCAAGAAAAACAATGGCAGTGTTGTCAAACTGTAATAGGCTTAGTGGAGCAGGCGATCGCATCGTTTGTTTTAGTTTTGGGTCAACATTCCAGGTGGGCTATGACGTTGGAACAGCATTCCTGGATGTTGTTTTCTTCTGTGACTCTTTTGTTCTTGTATTTGTTTATTTGAAATATATTTGTTTTTTCTCTCTCTTTCTTTCTCCAATCATTATTTTCTTAAGGTATATAACAATAGCTCGTTCAAAGAGAACGGATAGTAAAGATTTAAACACAATACATCAATTAAACAACGTTTATTTAATGAAAAAAATAATACAAATGTGATATTGTACTGGGATAGTGAGCAGAAGAGCTTGAATTGACTTGTTCCATATGTAAATACCTGTTTTCTTTCCTCTTTTCGCTCTCCACTTCTCCCATCCATATTTCCAATTTTTTTCTTATTTTTTTTATTCTTTCTTATAATCTGTATATATTTACCATATGTATATAATCTTTCTCCGTTTTTTATTTCCCACTTTCATAGGTTTCTCCGTCTTGTAACCCCAAGGAGAATCCTCTGTAAGACCTGTGTGTTTTAATAAAGGCTTTTGTGTGTGTATATATTGTACTGGGATAAGTGGAATAAATTAAGAAAAAAGGCATCTCCTTATTGTGCAACTGAAAGTTGCTGATTGTGGTGCTGATGCGAGCGTGGTGCTGATGATGATCATACGCTGATGAGGGCCAACAGCCCGAAACGCATCCGTGGTTAGCTTTTCTTGATTAATCAAGAATGGGTATTTGGCCAATTCTGGAATAATTAGAAATCACACACAGCCTTTATTAAGACACACAGGTCTTACAGAGGATTCTACTTGAGGTTACAAGACGGAGAAACCTATGAAAGTGGGAAATATACAAAGGGGTAAAAATGGAGAAAGATTATATAATAATTAGAAATCAACGAGAATTGTTGATATTTATTCCGATAGATGGCACAAGCCATCAGAAACTTTCAGTTACACGATAAGGAAATGTCTTTTTTCTTAATGTTTATTTATGTTCGCTTGTAAAACCTGGGATCGAAAATCCTACATTTTGGTTAGTAGCTTGTAAAACCATATTCTCTTTCTTGTAGAAGAGCAGATGTCCGAAAGTTTGAGATTACTTTAATAAAATGAAAAGAAACTCATCTCCAGAAAAATGTAGTATTCTTTCATTTAGATCCAGATGATTTAAATCAACTGATAATCTATCAATACGCCATTTTAATATAAAAAAAAAACTATTTAGCGTGATATTCTT
>CP092874.1:26900368-26923609 GCA_030710605.1 Cordylochernes scorpioides
TGTATTTAGCAACTCTCCGGTAAGAGGACACCTCTCCCTAAAGGACACTTTGGCTCTGTAATTAGGTGTTGTCCTTTACAGGGAGGTAGTTCTACTGTATTTAGCAACTCTCCGGTAAGAGGACATCCCTCCCTAAAGGACACTTTGGCTCTGGAACTAGGTGTTGTCCTTTACAGGGAGGTAGTTCTACTGTATTTAGCAACTCTCCGGTAAGAGGACATCCCTCCCTAAAGGACACTTTGGCTCTGGAACTAGGTGTTGTCCTTTACAGGGAGGTAGTTCTACTGTATTTAGCAACTCTCCGGTAAGAGGACACCTCTCCCTAAAGGACACTTTGGCTCTGGAACTAGGTGTTGTCCTTTACAGAGAGGTAGTTCTACTGTATTTAGCAACTCTCCGGTAAGAGGACACCTCTCCCTAAAGGACACTTTGGCTCTGGAACTAGGTGTTGTCCTTTACAGAGAGGTAGTTCTACTGTATTTAGCAACTCTCCGGTAAGAGGACACCTCTCCCTAAAGGACACTTTGGCTCTGGAACTAGGTGTTGTCCTTTACAGAGAGGTAGTTCTACTGTATTTAGCAACTCTCCGGTAAGAGGACACCTCTCCCTAAAGGACACTTTGGCTCTGGAACTAGGTGTTGTCCTTTACAGGAGGTAGTTCTACTGTATTTAGCAACTCTCCGGTAAGAGGACACCTCTCCCTAAAGGACACTTTGGCTCTGGAACTAGGTGTTGTCCTTTACAGGGAGGTAATTCTACTGTATTTAGCAACTCTCCGGTAAGAGGACACCTCTCCCTAAAGGACACTTTGGCTCTGCAACTAGGTGTTGTCCTTTACAGGGAGGTAGTTCTACTGTATTTAGCAACTCTCCGGTAAGAGGACACCTCTCCCTATAGGACACTTTGGCTCTGCAACTAGGTGTTGTCCTTTACAGGGAGGTAATTCTACTGTATTTAGCAACTCTCCGGTAAGAGGACACCTCTCCCTAAAGGACACTTTGGCTCTGCAACTAGGTGTTGTCCTTTACAGGGAGGTAATTCTACTGTATTTAGCAACTCTCCGGTAAGAGGACATCCCTCCCTAAAAGACACTTTGGCTCTGTAACTAGGTGTTGTCTTTTACAGGGAGGTAATTCTACTGTATTTAGCAACTCTCCGGTAAGAGGACACCTCTCCCTAAAGGACACCTTGGCTCTGGAACTAGGTGTTGTCCTTTACAGGGAGGTAGTTCTACTGTATTTAGCAACTCTCCGGTAAGAGGACACCTCTCCCTAAAGGACACTTTGGCTCTGCAATTAGGTGTTGTCCTTTACAGGGAGGTAGTTCTACTGTATTTAGCAACTCTCCGGTAAGAGGACATCCCTCTCTAAAGGACACTTTGGCTCTGCAATTAGGTGTTGTCCTTTACAGGGAGGTAATTCTACTGTATTTAGCAACTCTCCGGTAAGAGGACATCTCTCCCTAAAGGACACTTTGGCTCTGGAACTAGGTGTTGTCCTTTACAGGGAGGTAGTTCTACTGTATTTAGCAACTCTCCGGTAAGAAGACACCTCTCCCTAAAGGACACTTTGGCTCTGTAATTAGGTGTTGTCCTTTACAGGGAGGTAGTTCTACTGTATTTAGCAACTCTCCGGTAAGAGGACATCCCTCCCTAAAGGACACTTTGGCTCTGCAATTAGGTGTTGTCCTTTACAGGGAGGTAATTATACTGTATTTAGCAACTCTCCGGTAAGAGGACATCCCTCCCTAAAGGACACTTTGGCTCTGGAACTAGGTGTTGTCCTTTACAGAGAGGTAGTTCTACTGTATTTAGCAACTCTCCGGTAAGAGGACACCTCTCCCTAAAGGACACTTTGGCTCTGGAACTAGGTGTTGTCCTTTACAGGGAGGTAGTTCTACTGTATTTAGCAACTCTCCGGTAAGAGGACACCTCTCCCTAAAGGACACTTTGGCTCTGGAACTAGGTGTTGTCCTTTACAGAGAGGTAATTATACTGTATTTAGCAACTCTCCGGTAAGAGGACATCCCTCCCTAAAGGACACTTTGGCTCTGGAACTAGGTGTTGTTCTTTACAGAGAGGTAGTTCTACTGTATTTAGCAACTCTCCGGTAAGAGGACACCTCTCCCTAAAGGACACTTTGGCTCTGGAACTAGGTGTTGTCCTTTACAGAGAGGTAGTTCTACTGTATTTAGCAACTCTCCGGTAAGAGGACACCTCTCCCTAAAGGACACTTTGGCTCTGGAACTAGGTGTTGTCCTTTACAGGGAGGTAGTTCTACTGTATTTAGCAACTCTCCGGTAAGAGGACACCTCTCCCTAAAGGACACTTTGGCTCTGGAACTAGGTGTTGTCCTTTACAGGGAGGTAATTCTACTGTATTTATCAACTCTCCGGTAAGAGGACACCTCTCCCTAAAGGACATTTTGGCTCTGCAACTAGGTGTTGTCCTTTACAGGGAGGTAGTTCTACTGTATTTATCAACTCTCCAATAAGAGGACACCTCTCCCTATAGGACACTTTGGCTCTGCAACTAGGTGTTGTCCTTTACAGGGAGGTAATTCTACTGTATTTAGCAACTCTCCGGTAAGAGGACACCTCTCCCTATAGGACACTTTGGCTCTGCAACTAGGTGTTGTCCTTTACAGGGAGGTAATTCTACTGTATTTAGCAACTCTCCGGTAAGAGGACATCCCTCCCTAAAAGACACTTTGGCTCTGTAACTAGGTGTTGTCTCTTACAGGGAGGTAATTCTACTGTATTTAGCAACTCTCCGGTAAGAGGACACCTCTCCCTAAAGGACACCTTGGCTCTGGAACTAGGTGTTGTCCTTTACAGGGAGGTAGTTCTACTGTATTTAGCAACTCTCCGGTAAGAGGACACCTCTCCCTAAAGGACACTTTGGCTCTGCAATTAGGTGTTGTCCTTTACAGGGAGGTAGTTCTACTGTATTTAGCAACTCTCCGGTAAGAGGACATCCCTCTCTAAAGGACACTTTGGCTCTGCAATTAGGTGTTGTCCTTTACAGGGAGGTAATTCTACTGTATTTAGCAACTCTCCGGTAAGAGGCCATCTCTCCCTAAAGGACACTTTGGCTCTGGAACTAGGTGTTGTCCTTTACAGGGAGGTAGTTCTACTGTATTTAGCAACTCTCCGGTAAGAGGACACCTCTCCCTAAAGGACACTTTGGCTCTGCAATTAGGTGTTGTCCTTTACAGGGAGGTAGTTCTACTGTATTTAGCAACTCTCCGGTAAGAGGACATCCCTCCCTAAAGGACACTTTGGCTCTGCAATTAGGTGTTGTCCTTTACAGGGAGGTAATTATACTGTATTTAGCAACTCTCCGGTAAGAGGACATCCCTCCCTAAAGGACACTTTGGCTCTGGAACTAGGTGTTGTTCTTTACAGAGAGGTAGTTCTACTGTATTTAGCAACTCTCCGGTAAGAGGACACCTCTCCCTGAAGGACACTTTGGCTCTGGAACTAGGTGTTGTCCTTTACAGGGAGGTAGTTCTACTGTATTTAGCAACTCTCCGGTAAGAGGACACTTCTCCCTAAAGGACACTTTGGCTCTGGAACTAGGTGTTGTCCTTTACAGAGAGGTAATTATACTGTGTTTAGCAACTCTCCGGTAAGAGGACACCTCTCCCTAAAGGACACTTTGGCTTTGCAATTAGGTGTTGTCCTTTACAGGGAGGTAATTATACTGTATTTAGCAACTCTCCGGTAAGAGGACATCCCTCCCTAAAGGACACTTTGGCTCTGGAACTAGGTGTTGTCCTTTACAGAGAGGTAGTTCTACTGTATTTAGCAACTCTCCGGTAAGAGGACACCTCTCCCTAAAGGACACTTTGGCTCTGCAATGAGGTGTTGTCCTTTACAGGGAGGTAGTTCTACTGTATTTATCAACTGTCCAGTAAGAGGACACCTCTCCCTATAGGACACTTTGGCTCTGCAACTAGGTGTTGTCCTTTACAGGGAGGTAATTCTACTGTATTTAGCAACTCTCCGGTAAGAGGACACCTCTCCCTATAGGACACTTTGGCTCTGCAACTAGGTGTTGTCCTTTACAGGGAGGTAATTCTACTGTATTTAGCAACTCTCCGGTAAGAGGACACCTCTCCCTATAGGACACTTTGGCTCTGCAACTAGGTGTTGTCCTTTACAGGGAGGTAATTCTACTGTATTTAGCAACTCTCCGGTAAGAGGACATCCCTCCCTAAAAGACACTTTGGCTCTGTAACTAGGTGTTGTCTTTTACAGGGAGGTAATTCTACTGTATTTAGCAACTCTCCGGTAAGAGGACACCTCTCCCTAAAGGACACCTTGGCTCTGGAACTAGGTGTTGTCCTTTACAGGGAGTTAGTTCTACTGTATTTAGCAACTCTCCGGTAAGAGGACACCTCTCCCTAAAGGACACTTTGGCTCTGCAATTAGGTGTTGTCCTTTACAGGGAGGTAGTTCTACTGTATTTAGCAACTCTCCGGTAAGAGGACATCCCTCTCTAAAGGACACTTTGGCTCTGCAATTAGGTGTTGTCCTTTACAGGGAGGTAATTCTACTGTATTTAGCAACTCTCCGGTAAGAGGACATCTCTCCCTAAAGGACACTTTGGCTCTGGAACTAGGTGTTGTCCTTTACAGGGAGGTAGTTCTACTGTATTTAGCAACTCTCCGGTAAGAAGACACCTCTCCCTAAAGGACACTTTGGCTCTGTAATTAGGTGTTGTCCTTTACAGGGAGGTAGTTCTACTGTATTTAGCAACTCTCCGGTAAGAGGACATCCCTCCCTAAAGGACACTTTGGCTCTGCAATTAGGTGTTGTCCTTTACAGGGAGGTAATTATACTGTATTTAGCAACTCTCCGGTAAGAGGACATCCCTCCCTAAAGGACACTTTGGCTCTGGAACTAGGTGTTGTCCTTTACAGAGAGGTAGTTCTACTGTATTTAGCAACTCTCCGGTAAGAGGACACCTCTCCCTAAAGGACACTTTGGCTCTGGAACTAGGTGTTGTCCTTTACAGGGAGATAGTTCTACTGTATTTAGCAACTCTCCGGTAAGAGGACACCTCTCCCTAAAGGACACTTTGGCTCTGGAACTAGGTGTTGTCCTTTACAGAGAGGTAATTATACTGTATTTAGCAACTCTTTGGTAAGAGGACATCCCTCCCTAAAGGACACTTTGGCTCTGGAACTAGGTGTTGTCCTTTACAGAGAGGTAGTTCTACTGTATTTAGCAACTCTCCGGTAAGAGGACACCTCTCCCTAAAGGACACTTTGGCTCTGGAACTAGGTGTTGTCCTTTACAGAGAGGTAGTTCTACTGTATTTAGCAACTCTCCGGTAAGAGGACACCTCTCCCTAAAGGACACTTTGGCTCTGGAACTAGGTGTTGTCCTTTACAGGGAGGTAGTTCTACTGTATTTAGCAACTCTCCGGTAAGAGGACACCTCTCCCTAAAGGACACTTTGGCTCTGGAACTAGGTGTTGTCCTTTACAGGGAGGTAATTCTACTGTATTTATCAACTCTCCGGTAAGAGGACACCTCTCCCTAAAGGACATTTTGGCTCTGTAACTAGGTTTTGTCCTTTACAGAGAGGTAGTTCTACTGTATTTAGCAACTCTCCGGTAAGAGGACACCTCTCCCTAAAGGACATTTTGGCTCTGTAACTAGATTTTGTCCTTTACAGGGAGGTAGTTCTACTGTATTTATCAACTCTCCGGTAAGAGGACACCTCTCCCTAAAGGACATTTTGGCTCTGTAACTAGATTTTGTCCTTTACAGGGAGGTAGTTCTACTGTATTTAGCAACTCTCCGGTAAGAGGACACCTCTCCCTAAAGGACATTTTGGCTCTGCAATTAGGTGTTGTCCTTTACAGAGAGGTAATTCTACTGTATTTATCAACTCTCCGGTAAGAGGACACCTCTCCCTAAAGGACATTTTGGCTCTGTAACTAGATTTTGTCCTTTACAGGGAGGTAGTTCTACTGTATTTAGCAACTCTCCGGTAAGAGGACACCTCTCCCTAAAGGACATTTTGGCTCTGTAACTAGATTTTGTCCTTTACAGGGAGGTAGTTCTACTGTATTTATCAACTCTCCGGTAAGAGGACACCTCTCCCTAAAGGACATTTTGGCTCTGTAACTAGATTTTGTCCTTTACAGGGAGGTAGTTCTACTGTATTTAGCAACTCTCCGGTAAGAGGACACCTCTCCCTAAAGGACATTTTGGCTCTGTAACTAGATTTTGTCCTTTACAGAGAGGTAGTTCTACTGTATTTATCAACTCTCCGGTAAGAGGACACCTCTCCCTAAAGGACACTTTGGCTCTGCAATTAGGTGTTGTCCTTTACAGAGATGTAATTCTACTGTAATTATCAACTCTCCGGTAAGAGGACACCTCTCCCTAAAGGACATTTTGGCTCTGTAACTAGATTTTGTCCTTTACAGAGAGGTAATTCTACTGTATTTATCAACTCTCCGGTAAGAGGACACCTCTCCCTAAAGGACACTTTGGCTCTAGAACTAGGTGTTGTCCTTTACAGGGAGGTAATTCTACTGTATTTAGCAATTCTCCGGTAAGAGGACACCTCTCCCTAAAGGACATTTTGGCTCTGTAACTAGATTTTGTCCTTTACAGAGAGGTAATTCTACTGTATTTATCAACTCTCCGGTAAGAGGACACCTCTCCCTAAAGGACACTTTGGCTCTGGAACTAGATTTTGTCCTTTACAGAGAGGTAATTCTACTGTATTTATCAACTCTCCGGTAAGAGGACACCTCTCCCTAAAGGACACTTTGGCTCTGGAACTAGGTGTTGTCCTTTACAGGGAGGTAGTTCTACTGTATTTAGCAATTCTCCGGTAAGAGGACACCTCTCCCTAAAGGACACTTTGGCTCTGGAACTAGGTGTTGTCCTATACAGAGAGGTAGTTCTACTGTATTTAGCAACTGTCCGGTAAGAGGACACCTCTCCCTAAAGGACATTTTGGCTCTGTAATTAGGTGTTGTCCTTTACAGGGAGGTAGTTCTACTGTATTTAGCAATTCTCCGGTAAGAGGACACCTCTCCCTAAAGGACACTTTGGCTCTGGAACTAGGTGTTGTCCTATACAGAGAGGTAGTTCTACTGTATTTAGCAATTCTCCGGTAAGAGGACACCTCTCCCTAAAGGACACTTTGGCTCTAGAACTAGGTGTTGTCCTATACAGAGAGGTAGTTCTACTGTATTTAGCAACTCTCCGGTAAGAGGACATCTCTCCCTAAAGGACACTTTGGCTCTGCAACTAGATGTTGTCCTTTACAGGGAGGTAGTTCTACTGTATTTAGCAACTCTCCGGTAAGAGGACATCTCTCCCTAAAGGACACTTTGGCTCTGCAATTAGGTGTTGTCCTTTACAGGGAGGTAGTTCTACTGTATTTAGCAACTCTCCGGTAAGAGGACATCTCTCCCTAAAGGACACCTTGGCTCTGGAACTAGGTGTTGTCCTTTACAGAGAGGTAATTATACTGTATTTATCAACTCTCCGGTAAGAGGACATCTCTCCCTAAAGGAAATTTTGGCTCTGGAACGAGGTGTTGTCCTTTACAGGGAAGTAGTTCTACTGTATTTATCAACTCTCCGGTAAGAGGACATCTCTCCCTAAAGGAAATTTTGGCTCTGGAACGAGGTGTTGTCCTTTACAGGGAGGTAGTTCTACTGCATTTATCAACTCTCCGGTAAGAGGACATCTCTCCCTAAAGGAAATTTTGGCTCTGGAACGAGGTGTTGTCCTTTACAGGGCGGTAGTTCTACTGTATTTAGCAACTCTCCGGTAAGAGGACATCTCTCCCTAAAGGACACTTTGGCTCTGCAATTAGGTGTTGTCCTTTACAGGGAGGAAGTTCTACTGTATTTATCAACTCTCCAGTAAGAGGACATCTCTCCCTAAAGGACACTTTGGCTCTGGAACTAGGTGTTGTCCTTTACAGGGAGGTAGTTCTACTGTATTTAGCAACTCTCCAGTAAGAGGACATCTCTCCCTAAAGGACACTTTGGCTCTGCAACTAGGTGTTGTCCTTTACAGGGAGGTAGTTCTACTGTATATATATATTAGACTACATTACATGCATTAGCGCGCCATCTGTTATCAAAAATTTTAACTACTTTTGAGAGAGAGAGAGACGTGTATAATTCTTTTTAATTAAAAAAATAAAATTCTACTACTCTTACTGCAATGATAAAAAATAATTGGGAGGGCCTGGCTCATCAGTGGTAAACCTTCCCAGTGGTTTCGCCAGTTTAATCTACCATTCTGCTTCAGTATCCGAAAAATCAAAACAGTAAAATACAATAACAATAGCGATCTTAATACCTTTTGGTCTTGTACAGATATTCTCCGAGTAGAAGAGGGTATATACAGAAATAACAGTAATAATAACAATAATCAGCAATGTTATTTACAATGTATCAAATAAGGGGAAAGAAGAAAGAAAGGGCTTGGTATAAACTTTATATACAAACAATCGCTAAGAAGCAGCTCCTTTTCTCAAAAAAACAATAATTAGCTCTAACAAATAAATAACAATGGCGATATTTTTTACTTTTTCACTGGTTTTCTTTTTTGTCACGCCATGTATTTGGGGCTAAACAGCACATTTCGACACACAGGAAATAAAAAAAAAGTCACAAATATAGAACGTTCTTGCTTCACGGTAAATTTTTTAAAAATAAAAAGTCTTAGCAAGAGACTAAAGGGAAAAAATATCTTTTACTATTGCTACATTTTCACTTCCCAACCCTCTAAATATACCCTAAAGATCTATTGGTCAATTTCCCGCCATTTTTAATCCGATGGGACTTTTCGTCTGCCATTAATTTACTTGTCACATGATTAAGTTAATCGGATTGGTTTGTCTGGTTCTCAACTTTCTTCTTCTTTTGAAACTTTAATATATAAAAAAAAATCGTCTGGGGTTTAAAACATTTGAAATATCTAAACAGAAACGTACGCTCTTATTTCGTTTGATTAAATCGATTTTTTTAAACCATTTATATAAATTTTTCTCTGGATTCCTGCCCTTGTTGGTATCGGAGGTAATGAAATGGCAGATGAATTGGCAAAGGAAGCCAGAAAGCTGAGCCAAAGGAAAGAACAAATGTCAGTATTTGACGCTGATGTTTGGCAAAATACAAGATAACTAAACAAAAAATAAGAAAAGATCAAATATGTGAAATAAACTCTGAGAGAAAACTGTCAAAAACTATAACAAGACTTAGAACAAAACACTATAAAGGAATGGCAATACATCCAGATGGTACAAGAACCTATAGGGCATGCAACAACTGTCCTGGTGCGGAACTAACACCTACTCACATATTCTCATGCCCAGCAATGGTTGCAGCCTTGCAGAAACTTAACATGGACCCAGAGCAGCAGCTTTACACACCCAAGATAGTGGACATTGCTGCTGCTGTGATAGAGATGTATGGAGACATCTGAAGCTCTTCTTTGGACACGACAACAACAACAGCCCCTTTTCAAACTAATTAGCATATTCCGGGATTGAAACGATGACAGAGAATCCTTCTACTTCTATAGGACGTCAATGTTGCATCGGGATAAGTCCAACATTGTGGAAAAACGTATCAGGAACACGTTTATATATAGCGCGCTAGATTACTATCAACAAAGTTACTTTAATCATAAAAACAAGCAAGAGCTTTCGAGAATGTATCTTTTTCAAACTGTACATATATAATCACAACTTAAGATTCCTTATGGTTATACCAAGTTATCCATATATCCAATAGTATCCCCATGATTTCTTCTCGCTTCCATCCTCCCTATGGAATTACAATATCCCCATAGTATCGGGGAAGTTGTACTAAACATAGCATGGATATAAAGTGACATAGATAACACTCCCATTGTACCACTTTCTCCTCATTGGCTGTCCAATTTGTATGGAGGCCAGCGGACCAATCAGGGAGAGGTTTAAGTTATGGTCTCTAAAAAACGATTTACGCTGTCATGGGAGATAGCAACTGGTGAAAGGAGTACATGGAACACACGGGAGAGTATAACAACCAAACGTATTCAGAACTTGCCATTAAAATTGTGTTAATGATATTTGAAACTAAAGACTTTTGAAAAATGGCGCGTATAAAGTTTCTTGTTTATTGATCCAGAAGAAAATGGGTAAGCTTTCGAGCCGCGACCTCTTAAACCAGCCATCTTTTTCATAATTGATAAATTTTATTTATGCAAATTTTAAATATTAGAGTTACACAAATAATACTAGAATATAAAATAATACTTTTTGCCCGATGGTGGGCTACATGGTCTCTCCACACCTCCCTCCTTCAGTGCCTTCTTCTACTGAGGGTGGGCCAAATGGTATCTCTATATCTCCCTCCTTCAGCGCCTTCTTCTACTGAGGGAGGGCCACATGGTCTCTCCATATCTCCCTCCTTCAATGCCTTCCTCTACTGAGGGTGGGCCACATGGTCTCTCCATATCTCCCTCCTTCAGTGCCTTCCTCTACTGAGGGTGGGCCACATGGTCTCTCCATATCTCCCTCCTTCAGTGCCTTCCTCTACTGAGGGTGGGCCACATGGTCTCTCCATATCTCCCTCCTTCAGTGCCTTCCTCTACTGAGGGTGGGCCACATGGTCTCTCCATATCTCCCTCCTTCAATGCCTTTCTCTACTGAGGGTGGGCCACATGGTCTCTCCATATCTCCCTCCTTCAGTGCCTTCCTCTACAGAGGGAGGGCCACATGGTCTCTCCATATCTCCCTCCTTCAATGCCTTCCTCTACTGAGGGTGGGCCACATGGTCTCTCCATATCTACTTCCTTCAGTGCCTTCCTCTACTGAGGGTGGGCCACATGGTCTCTCCATATCAACCTCCTTCAGTGCCTTCCTCTACTGAGGGTGGGCCACATGGTCTCTCCATATCTCCCTCCTTCAATGCCTTCCTCTACTGAGGGTGGGCCACATGGTCTCTCTATATCTTCCTCCTTCAGGAGGGAAATTTTGATATCTATGAAATTAAGCGAAAAAATTCCTCTGAAAAAAAAAAAGATGCCTGAAGACACCTTTTTAACTCCAACCGAAAGAAAGATAAAGGAAATGGTTGTCAGAGGGAATCCACCTTCTCAAAGGAACATTTCCACAATAACCAACGTACCACTTTCTACCGTTAACCGTATTATCAGGAAAATAATCGGCTTAAAAATACATATTAAAAAAAGGCTAACGTTCATGTACTCAAGCCGCACCATATCGAGGAACACAAGACCTGCAGCAGGGCCCTTTATGAAAAGTACCTGACAGGTGAAAATGGAAGAATGTTGTTACACTGGACGAGGCATGGGTTTACCTCAATGATAGCAACCGTGCCATTTACTACGCTAACTCTCAAATAAACACTTTTAATAACTGGGTCAAGCAATGCAAGGAAAGTTTCTCAAAGTGCTTCATGATCGTTGCAGGTTTCTGCTACAATGGGAAGCTTCCAATAAAGAAGTTAGACCCAAATGTCAAGATAAATTCTCAAATCTACCAAAGACTTTTCTTAGACCCATTATTCGACAATGAGATCCCGTTTTTGTATCCAAGTGACTCAAGATCCGTGTGGATGCACCAGGATAAAGCCACGAGTCATACCTCACGTTCAACACGTCAATACCTGGACGAAAAGAGGAATTAAACCGGCATTTCGTTCATCCCTTTTAAACACATCCCTGCCAAATCCCCAGACTTGGCGCCTATGGATTTTGGGTTTTGGCTTGCTAAATCTTGCTCTTAGATTTAGAAAACCAAAGACACTAAATGGTCTCTGGAAAGTTGTTAAGGACTGTTGGATGGTCTTGATCAAAATATTCTAAGACGAAGCCTTATTTCCTGGAAACATCGATGCAGGGCTGTTGCTAAACGTCAAGGCTTACACATAGAAAACAATAACCGGTTCAAAATCACTTTATTAGGTACCGCTCAACAAGAGCAACCTAGTTTATGATAATTGAAACAGTGGATAATATGTGAAGCAAAATGTTAACGTGGAATTCAATCCCGGTTCATGACTGTCGGGAATCGAGGGTGTTACCCACTCGTCCACCGACTTTTTTTGTTTTAGAAAACAATAAGTTGTACAAAAATTCGTAAATTATTTTTAATTAAGCACTAAAATCGTTCTTTTAAAGAATGGAACACACACAGCCTCTGTATTTTTCACCAAAAATAAATATATCAAAATATTTTTTTTAAATACCAAACGATCGTTAATGACCCATTCCATCTTGGGAAAACTTGGCAGACGCTAAATTCACGGAAGCGGAAGTGTTGTTTCTTTATTGAATCATTGGCTCAGGGATCGCGACCAAACACAAGATTTTTTTTTTTTGTCAGCTGAAGGCCGCCAAGAAAAACAATGGCAGTGTTGTCAAACTGTAATAGGCTTAGTGGAGCAGGCGATCGCATCGTTTGTTTTAGTTTTGGGTCAACATTCCAGGTGGGCTATGACGTTGGAACAGCATTCCTAGATGTTGTTTTCTTCTGTGACTCTTTTGTTCTTGTATTTGTTTATTTGAAATATTTGGGTTTTTTTCTCTCTTTCTCCAATCATTATTTCCTATAGAACAATAGCTCGTTCAAAGAGAACGGATAGTAAAGATTTAAACATAATACATCAATTAAACAACGTTTATTTATGAAAAAATAATACAAATGTGATATTGTATTGGGATAGTGAGCAGAAGAGCTTGAATTGACTTGTTCCATATGTAAATACCTGTTTTCTTTCCTCTTTTCTCTCTCCACTTCTCCCATCCATATTTCCATTTTTTTTTTATTCTTTCTTATAATCTGTATATATACACCATATGTATATAATCTTTCTCCATTTTTATTTCCCACTTTCATAGGTTTCTCCGTCTTGTAACCCCAAGGAGAATCCTCTGTAAGACCTGTGTGTCTTAATAAAGGCTTTTTTGTGTGTGTGTGTGTATATCGTACTGGGATAAGGTGCATAAATTAAGAAAAAGGCATCTCCTTATCATGCAACTGAAAGTTGCTGATTGTGGTGCTGATGCGAGCGTGGTGCTGATGATGATCATACGCTGATGAGGGCCAACAGCCCGAAACGGATCCGTGGTTAGCTTTTCTTGATTAATCAAGAATGGGAATTTGGCCAATTCTGGAATAATTAGAAATCACACACACACACACAAAAAAGCCTTTATTAAGACACACAGGTCTTACAGAGGATTCTCCTTGGGGTTACAAGACGGAGAAACCTATGAAAGTGGGAGATATACAAAGGGGTAAAAATAGAGAAAGATTATATAATAATTAGAAATCAACGAGAATAGTTGATATTTATTCCGATAGATGGCACAAGCCATCAGAAACTTTCAGTTACACGATAAGGAGATGTCTTTTTTTTTAATGTTTATTTATGTTCGCTTGTAAAACCTGGGATCGAAAATCCTACATTTTGGTTAGTAGCTTGTAAAACCATATTCTCTTTCTTGTAGAAGAGCAGATGTCCGAAAGTTTGAGATTACTTTAATAAAATGAAAAGAAACTCATCTCCAGAAAAATGTAGTATTCTTTCATTTAGATCCAGATGATTTAAATCAACTGATAATCTATCAATACGCCATTTTAATATAAAAAAAAACTATTTAGCGTGATATTCTTTCTTTTTAAATATTAATAAACTTGTATATGAGCAAAAGTTACCCAGAGATTATTATTAAATTACCTAAAGAAAAAGACATCTTCTTATCGTGCCACTTGAAAGTTGCTGATGGCTTGCGTCATCTATCGGAATAAATAGCAACTATTCTCGTTGATTTTTTAATTATTCCAGAATTGGCCAAATAATAATAATAATAATCAACGAGAATAGTTGATATTTATTCTGATAGATGGCGCAAGCCATCAGCAACTTTCAGTTGCACGATAAGGAGATGCTTTTTTCTTAATTTATACACCTTATCCCAGTACAATATTACATTTGTACTATTTTTCACATTAAATTACCTGTAAACAGTTTGATGCAGGCCCTCACATGCCAATAACACATTTTTCAATTATTTATGTATAAAGATTGAGATTGTACATAGTGTATTTGTCTCCGTTGAAGAGCATTATATATTCTCGAAAATTTGCAAAAAACAAAATTAAAAGAAACTTTTTTTACCTGATTTTTATTTAAAAAAAAAAAACGCGTGTAAGAAACTTCTTGTAATTATATGTATGTACCTCTACAGACCTATAAGCTTATGTCCATAGATTCTCTAAACACCTCTAAGCTGTCTTCCATAGTAAATACAGGGTATATAAGAAAACCAATACAATACAAAAAAAAGTCGGTGAACGAGTGGGTAACACCTTCGATTCCCGACAGTCATGAACCGGGATTGTATCCCGCGTTAACATTTTGTTTAATATGTGAATAACCTTCACATACGAGGGTTGTCCGTTAAATAAGTTCCACGGGGCACCACTGTCGTGAGGATCGCTTTTAGGCTCGAGCCGACTGCACGGGCTCGTAGCTTGTTCTCCTCACTCCAATTTCCAACCAAGGACACGTCGCTGGTAAGCTTAGTCTTGGCTGAGCAGCCGTTAGTGATGGAGCTTCCCCTCGTGTCTCCCGCCAGCTGCGAATTACGGTCAGTAATTCGATTTTTGGCCGCAAAGAAGAATTCGGCGAAGGACATTCATACTGAACTCTGTCAAGTGTATGGAGAAGGGTGTATGAGTTCCGGGATGGTGCGCAGATGGGTCAGAGAATTTAAAAACAGCCGAACAGACGTCCACGATGAACCGCGTGCTGGACGGCCATCGGTTTCGGACGAAACCATTGCCAAAGTCGAAGCGGCAATGCTTGAAGATCGACGGGTTACTGTGCGGAAGCTCTGCGATTTGGTTCCTGATGTCAGTAAAACCACCATCGACAAGATTTTGCGTGAACATTTAGGGTATTCAAAGGTCTGCGCAATATGGGTTCCGAAAATGCTGACTGAAGACCATAAACGGCAGCGGGTTTATGTGGCCCAGAAATTTCTCGATTGCCACAAAACTGACGGAGAGGAATTTTTGGATTCGATCGTTACTGGTGATGTGACATGAATACACTACACCACACCGGAGACAAAGGAGCAATCCAAGCAGTGGAATCACATTTCTTCGCCGAAACCTCTAAAGTTTAAACAAACACTTTCTGCCGGGAAACTTATGGCTACCGTCTTTTGGGACCGAAAGGGCCTATTGTTGTGCGACTTTATGCGTCTGGGTACAACAATCAATTCCGACCGGTACTGTAAGACCTTAAAACAACTTCGACGCGCGATTCAGAACAAGAGGAGAGGGATGTTAACCAAAGGGGTGCGTTTTCACCACGACAACGCTCGGCCGCACACCGCCCGTCAAACCACCGCCCTCATCGAAGAATTTGAATGGGAATTGGTGTCTAACCCACCTTACAGCCCGAACGTAGCTCCTAGTGACTTCCATTTCTTCCCCGAGTTGAAGAAAAACCTGGGGGGAACCCAATTCCAGGACGATGACGAGTTGGAAGAAGCGGTTTTAGGCTTCTACGTGGCCAGGCGGCAGAGTTCTTCGACTCTGGGTTCCATAAGTGGGTGTACCGAATGCAAAAATGCGTAGAACGAAACGGGGAATATGTAGAAAAATGAAAAAAGTCTGATATTTTCGAAAATGTATAGTTCAGGGCAAATAAACCTGTTTTTCTGTATGAAAAACCTCTGTGGAACTTATTTAACGGACAACCCTCGTATTATTCACTGTTTCAATTATCATGAACTAGGTTGCTCTTGTTGAGCGGTACCTAATAAAGAGATTTTGAATCCAATACAATAGTAGATCGGTCTAGAGAGATTGATTTTGGTGAAACCGCAGAGATGGTTCATCACTGATGAGCCAAAGCCCTCTTAATCAACAACATATACCATTGCAGTAAGGTCTGTAGAGATAATATTTGATGTTATGGTGTTATACTGTTACCTAAACGTCACACACTATTTATTTATTTGGAGATTTGGTCTTATTACCTTGTGTTTATTTGATGATATATGAAAAAAGAAACACATTGCCAAAAAATTGTTGTTGTTACAAATTTGATTGATAGATGACAATTAAATTTAGAAATAAAGAAACGTCCTACTGTTCTCACCCTGCCATGGTATCAAATTATATTGGGAAGAAAATATGCTAGCGAAACCCCTTTACCATTGATAATTATAAACACACTAGCCGAATGACCCGGGCAACGCCCGTGTTTTACCCGACTGTAGATGTTACAACAGTGATCCTTAGGTCGCTGGTTCAAATCCGACTCGAGGGAACCGGCGAGCACGTGACCTCCCTGTGCGCGCGCATCCGTGACAGAGGCGGCCGGCCGATGAGGAAAGACGGTCGTGACTATATATATTAATATCCAGATTGTGATAAAGACATCATTTTTAAATAACATTTAACCTGATTTTTTTTTTTTTTCATTTGACATATCGGACGTGATATCCCAGCTTGGGATACTTGCGCCTAAATACATTATAGTAACTTATATACAATTCAATAAACAAGACTAAAAACAAAATTAAAACTGAAGGTTTTTCTCGAACAGAAAAGAAAATCTAAAATGAATTTACAAAAAATTATTCAATTTTATATAGGTGTCTTTATTATATACACACATTTCTTCGATGGGATACAACTACACATTTGTACTATTTTTTCACATTGTTTCGCGTCCTCACGCACTTCTGGTGTTAACTACCTGTTTGATGATTTTTTAGGATGCCTAAATGACCAGTTTTTTGGTCGTTGAGGTACAGCTTGCACCATGCTAACGAGGGCTAACAGCACGAAACACGTACGTGGTTAGTTTTTCTTGATTAATCAAGAATAGGTATTTGGCAAATTCTTGAATAATTAAATATAAATGAATAGTTGATATTTATTCCGATAGATGGCGCAAGCCATCAGCAACTTTCAGTTGCACGATAAGGAGATGCCCTTTTTCTTCATTTATTCACCTTATCTCAGTACAATTTCATATTTGTACTATTTTTTCACATTATATTTATTGTAGAGATATATTCTTTTAAAAATTTAAAAATATATATTTTTATATCTTTAATTAAAAAGGCATATATTAGATCAAAATATCATTCATTTTACCAATATTTCAGTTGGCTGAACGCCAACCTTTATCAAGGTATTATAACATATTTATATAATACAAATATAACATGAAAATATGTTATAACACCTTGATAAAGGTTGGCGTTCAGCCAACTCAAATATTGGTAAAATAAATGATATTTTGATCCAATATATGCCTTTTTAATTAAAGATTTATTTATGGATTGCTATATTTAAAAAAAATAAATGTGTGTATTAACAAAAAATTATTGTTTTTATTATAATTCAGAAGGTTTTCCTGGACTCAAGTACAAATGTCTTCAACTATTCAGATTGTCCTTGGAGCGAAAGTCTTTCATGATTTTTTAGAAAATTTTCAATTTACAAGTGGACATTTGGCATAACATCAACCAAGTTTCTATATTAAACTTCTGATAAAAAGTAAGTTTTAAAGTACCAGACGTTACTACTCCCCCCTTTTACTTACAGGCTAAACTCTGCCCTTGCCGGTCCCAAGCCCGGATGAAAAAGGAGGAGAGGAAGCAGTAACAATCTCACTAAAAAAACCTGGGCTCAGCTGGCCCGGCTGATAGTACCCTGTAAGGGCTCTTAATCCAGGGATACAGGATGTCTGTACTCCATGTTAGGAGCGGCTGCACATGGCGTCTGTTCCTCATGTCAGAGGCGGCCATTTATTTTGGAGCTAAGTCGGCCTGCCACTGAGTAGTGCTCCCAGTCTTAATGACAAAGGCAGACGCATTCTACTTCACCCAGTGTGGAGATAAGAAAGAAAAAGAAGAAGACTTACAGGAGAATCGGTGGTCCACAATCAGCACCAATCAGATTCTCTAATCAAATTGGAAGATCTTCTAATTGTGCTGGACTTAGATATGTGATTCCTAGGTGAATGTTAATGAATAAAAAAAACTCCAAACATTCGTTAAAAACACATCTATGAAATATAGGACTCTGTGGACGAGTGGTTCAAACTCTCGATTCCCGAAAGCCATGAACAGGAATAGAATCCTGCATTGGACACTTTTTAAAATATTAAATAATGATAGAAAAAAATAATAATCAAAAGGTCAAGTGTTGATATTAAAATAAAAATGGCATATCCTGACCAGGAGAACATGTGCTTTACAGAAGGAACAGGCTAAATCAATGTTTAGTTGATTTCTGTTTCACCAGATGGCGCTCTGCCTTCTGTAAAGCACATGTGCTCCTGGTCAGGATATACCATTTTTATTTTTATTTTATTATGTAAATAACCTTCACATTATATTATTCATTGTTACAAATATAATAAACTAGGTTGTTCTTTTTGAGTGGTACCTAGTTATTTTGGAACCAGGAACACACATCTATGTATGCGTTTAATATGAATTCATATTTTGAAATATATTGTGTAATTGTGAGAAGCGATATTATTTATACACGAGTGAGAATTTAAGGTTTAAATGTATCGGACAAGTTTATATAAATCTCTATTTATATACACTCATGGACAAAACTTAAGGAAGTTGTACCTTCTAGCATGTATATCGGGATTCGGACAATAACTCTTAAAGATATTACAGTGACCTTTATTGAAGACACACGAGATAACCAAGTGTATATACACTCATGGATAAAACTTAAGGAAGTTGTACCTTTCAGCATGTATATCGGGATTCAGACAATAACTCTGAAATATATTACAGTGACCTTTATTGAAGACGTACGAGATAACTAAGTGTGAACAAAATTGTCTCTTTTTAAAATAGAGCAATCCATAAATAAATCTTTAATTAAAAAGGCATATATTGGATCAAAATATCATTTATTTTATCAATATTTCAGTTGGCTGAACACCAACCTTTATCAAAGTATTATAACTGATATATTGGTAAAATAAATGATATATTGATCCAATATATGCCTTTTTAATTAAAGATTTATTTATGGATTGCTCTATTTTCAAAAGAGACAATTTTGTTCACACTTGTTTATCTCGTATGTCTTCAATAAAGGTCTTTTTAATTTAAAAAAATTGACTCTGTCTCCTTAAAAAAATTAAATGAAGAAAACAGATGTACAGCGACATCAAAGTCGATCAAAGTTTCCACTTCCTTAAGTTTTGTCCATGAGTATAAATACACTTGTTGTAGAATTACCTCAAACGATATATGAGATCTGTGATTGAATGTACAGGACGTTGTCTTCAGTTAGCCATGTGTTCCATCTACCTAGGAAATAAGAAGAAATTCCAATGGTGTACTCCTTGATAAAGATAGGCTGTTAACCTGGTCGAATTATTGGAAGATGCCAATACAAATCATAATATTTACATACTGTTGTTTTTGTTGCTTATTCCTCAAGTCTTTTAAACGATCTCCATTATATATATATTAATTAAATATTAATATTATATTAATGCATCAATAATATACAGTTAAACCTGTCTATAGCGCCCCCACTAAATAGCGCCAGATTTTAAATACGTAGTACGATGTGATTTACATTAAAAGTGACCTGTCTATAGCACCCTATTTTGGTGAGTCCCAAGATGGGGCGCTATAGACAGGTTGAACTGTATATATTAATTAAAACTTATATACTACAGATATTTTGGAAATTTGATAACTCATTGGTATATGTTGGATACATCAAGTTATATCTTGTGCCTCGTTTTCCCATCTTTACGTGCCCCGGGAGTGGGTTCAGTGGAAGAAGGGCCTAAACCATTGGTTTTGGACCGCTACTACACGGGATTGAATCCTGCTTTGGGGACTTTTTCTAATTTAAAAAATGCTCCAAATGGCCCCCGATTCTTGCAAAAGTCCAACCCCACCAGCGAATGCAAGTGACTAAACAGGGCTCTGGCACATTTGTAAGTGCAAAGTCGAACTGCTTTCAACATGTGTAGACATGTGGTGCACTTACAGTAAAAAGCAGTCGTCTACTTCTACCCATCATGATTATCATGGCCTGTACCATGTACAAAATACGTGTCCCGGAACGCCATTCTGGTCAGGCCAGTGTACAGACCACCCTTCCATCACCGCACTGGAAGAGATATGCCAGAAGAATAGTTATTCTAAAATAAACATTTTATCTTTAATGCTTGTACGTGAGTGATGAATTTGTTTGAAATATTTAAAACAGATTGATAAAATATATAATATAAAATCATTAGATATACAGTTTCTTTTTTTAATTAAATTAAAGAAGTTTATGAAATCCTCTATAATACTGTACTTTGATTACGGGTGAAATCACTTAAATAATGGCTTCAGAAAAACCAAGTTTACACTTCTAATATCCTCTGAGCTGAAACTCTGTCACATGGACAAAAGGGCATCGAATTCACGTATTGAGATTCAAGGCCATTTTCTTGCTTTGCTTTCATCAAATACCTGTATTATCTATATATATAAAAATGAATGTATGTCTGTTTGTTTGTCCTTTATGCCTGACCAAACCACTCATTGGATCGCCATGAAACTTTGGGAAGTTATTTAGTATAGTACTGGGAAGGTTTCTAGCAAATAAAATTTTTGAAATAACTTTTCGCCTAGAAATAATCAAGATTAATTAATTAACTTTATTAACATCATGAAACGCGATATCCCAAACTCAGGGATATTTGCGCCAATACATTTCACTGCATTACAGCAATTCGGCTATATACAATCCTGTTCAATTCATTATTTTACATAAATTAACTAAAGAAAATTGTCCAAAGAGAAAAACAAACAACAAAGCAAAACACACAGAGCAAGCATCGCAGTTCTTTTTTTTTTTTCTAAGATTCCTTCTCTTTTTTCCAATTCAAGAGAAAGTTGTATATGTATTTACAAAATTGATCAAAATTTTTATACTTTTCTTTTTTGTCTACAAATTCATCAAGCTGTCCAATACGACCAAATCTATTTTCCCTAAAATCCCGGAAAATTGGGCACTCCAGAAGTAGATGTCTCGCGTCTTGAATTTCACCTCCGCAGAAGCATCCTGGTTCCTTCACGGCGCCGATAGTTGCCAAAAATTTCCCAAAATTGCCATGATCTGTAATGAATTGGATATTATAAAAATTTGGACGGAAAAATCTTGGAATTCCTAATACGAAAAAGCTTCTGAAAATTTCATTAGTGTTCTCAAAAATTTCATTCATTTTTGCGTGTAAGAATGATTTGACTATACTTGGAGCATGGGGTTCGTAAGTAGTTAGATCTTCAATGGACATTTGAGCTAGATCAAAATTGATTATTCTGGATTCTATATAATCTGTTAGGAGTGGAATTTTTGCCAAGCTATGCACACAGTTTGATGAAGTGGTTTTGTATGCTCTAACTGCCCATAAAATGATCTGGTACTGCATGGAGTTCAGTTTTTGTTTACAACGATTGTTTAAATATTTGAACCAAATTTCAGAACCGTATGTAAGTACAGGCCTAATGATTGTTTTGAATAAAGTTAACCTCTTTTCAGTGTCTAAACCCCACATATTGCCACTTAGTGAACATAATAAATTTTTCATACGTCCTGCCTTACACAGAATATCATTAACATGCGGTGTAAAGTTAACTTTGTTTTTCCATTTGTGATTAGAAAATTTCATTCCCAGAATTTTTACTTGCTTGACCGGCATTATTATATTGTTATTAACCTTAATAGGTATTTTTTGTCTGTTATGTAGGTATAGCATATTAGTCTTCTCTGTACTGATCGTTAATTTATTTCTATTACACCATTGGATCACATAATTTAAGGTGTATTCACTTGCGGTTTTTAGTCCTTCAATAGTCTTATTCCAGCAAATTATTGTAACGTCGTCTGCATAACATATAATATCTGCATTCATTGAATCAAAATTTATCAACAAATCATTTAGCAAAATATTCCATAGAAGTGGAGATAAAGGTCCACCCTGTGGACATCCTTTAGTTAGTTTCTTATAAAAAGTTTCTGATTCGTATGTAAATTTCACCTCCCTTTCATTATTCAAATAAGATTTTATGATCCGTATTAAATCTGAAGGAACATCATCATTATCCATTCTTTTTATAATAGCAGGCCACCATGCATTGTCGAATGCACCCGCAATATCTATAGCTATCAAGGAAGTCAATTCTTTTTGTTTATGTTTCAATATAGTTTCTATAATTTTATCCATTCCAGTAATTGTTGATCTAGATTTCATAAAACCATGCTGCCTTGAGCTCATTAAATTATTCTCTAAATAATAGTTACTTAATTTATTTTTTATTATATTCTCAAATGTTTTAGATAGATTAGATGTCAATGATATAGGTCTATAACTTTTATTTATTTCATAATTCGTTTTGCCTGGTTTTGGAATTATTTTTAAGAATGATTTTTTCCATTCATCCGGATAATATCCCATTTCTATACATTTATTGAATAATTTATGCAGAATTGGGATTATTTTTATTTTAGCCTGTCTAATCATATTGTTACTAATGTAATCAGGGCCCGGTGCTTTTTTAATATTTGTTTTTAAAATTGTTTCCTCTATTTCCTTAGATTCGATATAAACACTACTTTTATTTTTATATTTAGGCGTATAATTTCTAATCAAAATATGATCATCTTTATCCAAACCTCCAATATCATCCTGAAATAGATCGTTCATTAAACTTTTTATTTTGTCGGTCTTTAAATGATCTGGTAAATTATCTATTAGTGGTAATCCTAAATTTCTATTTTTCGATCTCAATGACTTGAATATCCTATAAGCATTACCAAATGAGTTATTTGAATGACTTTCTTCTATAAAAATTCTCCAACTCGCTCTTTTTGCCTTTTTACTTTTATTTAAATATTTATTTCTCATTGATTTATAGGTCTTTTCAAGGACCTTTCCATGTCGGTAATACAAATTTCTAATATAGTGGAAATCGTTTTTCATTTTCTCCAGCTTCCCATCCCACCAGTATGTATTTGTTTTATGATTTCCGCTTCTTGTCTTGACATTTAGTGACAGATAAGCTGCCTCTTTAATTATTTGTGTGAGAGTCTTTACAATGTTGTCAATATCTTTGATGTTTGACGCGTGGTTTATCATGGTGATAATATTATCTACGTCTT
>CP092874.1:26923709-27015244 GCA_030710605.1 Cordylochernes scorpioides
TCTTTTTAAATATTAATAAACTTGTATATGAGCAAAAGTTACCCAGAGATTATTATTAGATTACCTAAAGAAAAAGGCATCTCCTTATCGTGCAACTTGAAAGTTGCTGATGGCTTGCGCCATCTATCAGAATAAATATCAACTATTCTCGTTGATTTTTAATTATTCCAGAATTGGCCAAATAATAATAATAATCAACGAGAATAGTTGATATTTATTCCGATAGATGGCGCAAGCCATCAGCAACTTTCAGTTGCACGATAAGGAGATGCCTTTTTCTTAATTTATACACCTTATCCCAGTACAATATCACATTTGTACTATTTTTCACATTAAATTACCTGTAAACAGTTTGATGTAGGCCCTCACATGCCAATAACAAATTTTTCAATTATTTATGTATAAAGATCGAGATTGTACAAAAAGTATTTGCCTGTTGAAGAGCATTATATATTCTCGATAGCTTGCAAAAAAAACAAAATTAAAAGAAACTTTTTTACCTGATTTTTATTTTTCTAAAAACGCGTGTAAGAAACTTCTTTAAAATATTATGTATGTACCTCTACAGACCTATAAGCATATGTCCATAGATTCTCTAAACACCCCTAAACTGCCTTCCATAGTAAATACCGGATATATAAGAAAAACCAATACAATACAAAAAAAAAAGTCGGTGGACGAGTGGGTAACACCCTCGATTCCCGACAGTCATGAACCGGGATTGTATCCTGCGTTAACATTTTGTTTAATATGTGAATAACCTTCACATTCATTGTTTCAATTATCATAAACTAGGTTGCTCTTTTTGAGCGGTACCTAATAAAGTGATTTTGAATCCAATACAATAGTAGAGCGGTCTAGAGATTGATTTTGGTGAAACCACTGAGAGGGTTCACTACTGATGAGCCAAAGCCATTTTATTCAACAACAACAACAACAAAAAGCCTTTATTCAGGGTCACTGACCCTATACAGGATTCACCAGAGGTATGCATAAGAACAAAGCAGTGAGACAAAGGAAACAACGATATAGACAGAAGAAAAAGAAAAGAAAAAAAAACAAGAAAAGGAAAAAAATAAGAAGAAGAAGAAGAAAGAGGGAAGCAAGAAATCAACACAAAAAGAGTAGCAGTAAAGCCATTTTATTCAATAACTTATATTATTGCAGTAAGGTCTGTAGAGATATTATTTGATGTTATACTGTTACCAAAACGTCACACACTATTTATTTATTTGGAGATTTGGTCTTATTAACTTGTGTTTATTTGATGATATATGAAAAAAGAAACACATTGTCTAAAGAATTGTTGTTACAAATTTGATTGATAGATGGCAATTAAATTTACAAATAAGGAAACCTCCTACTGTTCTTACCCCGCCATGGTATCAAAGTATATTAGGAAGAAAATATGCTAGCGAAACCCCTTTACCATTGATGATTATAAACACACTAGCCGAATGACCCGGGCAACGCCCGTGTTTTACCCGATTGAATGTTTCGATTCAAATACTATTTGTTACAAATATAAATTGGCGCCTTATATAAATGCATATGTTAGTTAATAACAATAGCCTATGTGCTTTATCTGTCTATGTACTGTTGGCTTCCGTAGGCGTCTCTTACTGGGAAAAAGAAAAAGAGGATTCCATTTGGTTATTAACTAATATATGCATTTATTTAAGGAGCGACCCGCGCCAACACAATGGTTACAAAAACGAAAAAGCGAGTGGGGGGGGGGGGGGGCATGATGGGGGGGGGGGCAAAGGTGGCGTGATCGTAGCCGACCAATAGGAGGGCGCCATTCCAAAAAAAAAAAGCAAACGGTGACAGAGATGACTGATGAAGAATGACGCTCGTAACTGTATATAGAATATCCAGATTGTGATAAAGACATCATTTTTAATAACAATTAACCTTTTTTTTTTTATTTGACATATAGGACGCGATATCCCAGCTTGGAACACTTGCGCCTAAATACATTATAGTAGCTTATATACAATTCAATACACAAGACTAAAAACAAAATTAAAACTGAAGGTTTTCTCGAACAGAAAATAAAATCTAAAATGAATTTACAAAAATTATTCAATTTTACATAGGTGTATTTATTATATACTCACATTTATTCGATGGGATAAAACTACACATTTGTACTATTTTTTCAAATTGTTTCGCGTCCTCACGCACTTCTGGTGTTAACTACCCGTTTGATGATTTTTCAGGATGCCTGAATGACCAGTTTTTTGGTCGTTGAGGTACAGCTTGCACCACGCTGATGAGGGCCAACAGCCCGAAACGCGTCCGTGGTTAGCTTTTCCTTGATTAATCAATAATGGTATTGGGCCAATTCTGGAATAATTAAAAATCAACGAATAGTTGATGTTTATTCCGATAGATGGCGGAAGCCATCAGCAACTTTCAGTTGCACGATAAAGAGATGCCCTTTTTCTTAATTTATTTGCCTTATCCCAGTAAAATTTCATATTTGTACTATTTTTAATATCAACACCTGATCTTTTTATTTTATATTTTTTCTATTGTTTTTTCACACTTTATTTATTGTAGAGATATATATTTTTTAAAAATTCAATTTTTTTTTCTTTTTTTTGTGTGTATGTGTATTAACGAAATATTATTAATTCAGAAGGTTCCTGAACTTAAGTACAAATGTCTTCAACTATTCAGATTGTCCTTGAAGCCAAAGTCTTTCATGATTTTTTAGAAATTTTCAAATCTACAGCTTGACATTTGACATAACAGCAACCAGGCTTCTTTATTAAACCTGTTTTCTTTCCTCTTTTCGCTCTCCACTTCTCCTACCCATATTTCCAAAGAAAATATTTTTTTTTTCTTCCAAATCCATATTCTTATTTTCCATAGGATCATTCAAATAATAATCTGTATATATTTATCATGTGTATATAATCTTTCTCCATTTTTACCTCTTTGTATATTTCCCACTTTCGTGGGTTTCTCCGTCTTGTAACCCCAAGGAGAATCCTCTGTAAGACCTGTGTGTCTTAATAAAGCTTTTTGTGTGTGTGTGTGCTTCTTTATTAAACTTCTGATAAAAAGTTATAAAGTACCAGACTTAGACGTTACTACTTCCCCGTTGTACTTACAGGAGAATCGGTGGTCCACAATCAGATTCTCTGATCAAATTGGAAGATCTTCTAATTGTGCTGGACTTAGATATGTGATTCCTAGGTGAATGTTTATGAATAAAAAAACTCTGACGTTAAAAAACACACATCCATGAAAGATAGGAGTGGTTAAAGTCCTCAATTCCCGACAGCCATGAATCGGGATCGAATCCCTCATTGGACCCTTTGTTTTAATATGTGAATAACCTTCACCTATATTATTCATTGTTGTAAATATCATAAACTAGGTTGTTCTTTTTGAGTAGTACATAGTAAAGTGATTTTGTAACCAGGAACACACATCTACGCATGCGTTTAATATGAATTCATATTTTGAAATATATTGTGTAATTGAGAAGGGATATCTATATATATATATAAATTAATGCTTGTATGTTTGTTTGTTTGTATGTCCGGTATACAAATTTGCAGTAGTTCCACTAATTCAAACCAAAATTTCCATACATAGGTAAAAAAAATACGGGGAAGACGATAGGCTATTTTAAAAAATATATAAATCAATTATTAAAACTATATATTCAAATTATTCTACTTCGCTCACGAACAGCGCCCTCTATCAAAGATTAGATTAAATTATGCTGATGCAAACAAATAGATAATGCTAATAACACACAATTATAAAAATAAATCTTATCTAAATATATATCACTCGGGTAGATATGCACACGGGTCAATCCCGGGGCGAAGCCCAGGTCACCCGTCTAGTTATTTATACACGAGTGAGAATTTAGGGTTTTAATGTATCGGACAATTTTTAGATAAATCTCTATTTATATATATTCATAACGCGGCTGATTCCACACTCGCCTGTTCAGTGACACGCTAACCATGACGTATGTACAAAGGAATGTGTGGCCACTGGACATGTGTCGGACCTGGAGGCTGTTGTTGGGTTCTGTGCTGCCTGGAGTATAGGAGCTCCATCTATTATTTCTTCCTGTGGTGATTCTGTATAAGACCGTTGTGTATATACACTCATGGATAAAACTTAATGAAGTTGTACCTTTTAGCATGTATATCGGGATTCAGACAATAACTCTGAAAGATATTACAGTAACCTTTATTGAAGAGACACGAGATAAACAAGTGTGAACAAAATTGCCTCTGTCTCCTTAAAAAAAAAAAAAAAAAAAAAACAGATTTCCAGTGACATCAAAGTCGATCAAACTCTCCACTTTCTTAGGTTTTGTCCATGAGTGTAAAGATACTTGTTGTTGTAGAATTACCTCACACAATGTATGAGATCTGTGATTGAATGTACAGGACGTTGTCTTCAATTAGCTATGGATTCCATCTACCTGTGGAAGAAGAAGAAATTCCAATGGCGTACTCCTTGATAAAGATAGGCTGTTGACCTGGTGGAAATATTGGAAGATACACAAATCATAATGCTTTACATACTATATATTATTTCAAACTTTAATATACACCCATAACTCGTTTTGCGTCGGGGTTACGTTCCAAAAAAACACGACGCAAATTGACACGACGCAAAGTGAAAATATGTGAAGGCGCAATCAAAAACAAAGGTGTTGCCATATTTTAGGGAAAAAAAATTTAAAAAATTAAAGACTCGAATCCAAAACAACGCAACTTCGAAAATCTAACGACGCACAGTGAAAATCAGTAAAAATTAAGCAGCGATGCAACTTCGAAAAAAACGCAAAACGAAACGACGCAAAGCGAGGTATTGGTGTACTACAAATATTTTGGAAAGATCGATAATCAATTGACATATCATAAAGATAGAGGCTGCCTGGCCGGAATTCATAGTTCTTCAAATTAAAGATACTTCGGTCAGTACATATTTTTTATTGTCTCGACGTTTGGACAAAAAAATAATTATTATAATTTGTAACGCTTTGCCAAATGTTTTGATTTTATTCGCTCCTGACGAGGACAAAAGACTTTTGTCGAAACGTCGAGATAATAAAATATATTTACTGGCCGAAAGATCTTTAATTTGAAAAACCATTGGTATATGTTGTATACATCAATTTATATATTGTGTCACGTTTTCCCACCTTTACGTGTCCCGAGAGGTGAGTGTCGGTGGAAGGATGGTCTAAACCATTGGTTTTCAACTGCTACGACCCGAGTTCGATTCCCGCATTGAACACTTTTTTTTTTCTGATCATAAAAAAATGCTCCAAATGCCCCCCGGTTCTTACAAAACTCCAACCCCACCCCAGTCCAAGTAACCAAACGGGACTCTAGCACATTTGTAAGTGCAAAGTCGAACTGCTTTCAACATGTGTAGACATGTGGTGTACTTACAGTAAAATCAGTCGTTAACTACCCACCATGTTATCAGGGCCTGTACCACCTGTACTAGAGATAATAATTTTTTAAAAACGTGCCCCGGAACGCCAACTCTGGTCAGATGGAGATAGTGACTGCAGCCCAGTGTACACATCACCCTTCCATCACAGCACTGGAAGAGAGATGCCGATAAAGAATAGTTATTCTAAAATAAACATTTTATCTTTAATGCTTGTACGTGAGTGATGTGTTTGTGTGATATATTTAAATAATAAAAAAAGGAATATAAAAATCATTAGATATACAGTTTCTTTTTTAAATTAACTTAAAGAAGTTTATGATGTGAAATCCTGCAATATTGTAATTTGATTATTGGGTGAAATCACTTAAATAATGGCCTCAGAAAAACCAAGTCTACACTTCTAATGTCCTCTGAGCTGAAACTCTGTCACATGGACAAAAGGGCATCGCATTCACGTATTGAGATAAAGGGCCATTTTCTTGCTCTGCTTTCATCAAATACCTGTATTATTACTAAAATTACAAAGATTCTTTCCTGATTTAAAGGCAGTGTTCGGTGGGGCTTCTATGGTGCTATGGAGGAAAATTATATAATTGATGCTGTATTGAAATGTGGGATACACAACTCAAACAAAAAAAATGGCCCCTGTGATACCAGTTCGCTGGTACAACTGCTACAATAGGAAGGGTACAGAGAAGATTAACATGGCCCCTGTGATACGACGGTACTACTACTACAATAAGAAGGATACAGAGAAGATCAGCATGGCCCCTGTGAAACCAGTTCGGCGGTACAACTACTACAATAGGAAGGATACAGAGAAGACTAGCATGGTCCCTGTGATACCAGTTCGACGGTACAACTACTACAATAGGAAGGATACAGAGAAGATTAGCTCGGCCCCTGTGATACCAGTTCGGCGGTACAGCTACTACAATAGGAAGGATACAGAGAAGATTAGCTCGGCCCCTGTGATACCAGTTCGGTGGTACAGCTACTACAATAGGAAGGATACAGAGAAGATTAGCTCGGCCCCTGTGGATATATAGAAGATTAACATGGCCTCTGTGATACGAGTTCGGCGGTACAACTACTACAATAGGAAGGATATATAGAAGATTAACATGGCCTCTGTGATACGAGTTCGGCGGTACAACTACTACAATAGGAAGGATATATAGAAGATTAACATGGCCTCTGTGATACGAGTTCGGCGGTATAACTACTACAATAGGAAGGATATATAGAAGATTAACATGGCCTCTGTGATACGAGTTCGGCGGTACAACTACTACAATAGGAAGGATATATAGAAGATTAACATGGCCTCTGTGATACGAGTTCGGCGGTACAACTACTACAATAGGAAAGATATATAGAAGATTAACATGGCCTCTGTGATACGAGTTCGGCGGTACAACTACTACAATAGGAAGGATATATAGAAGATTAACATGGCCTCTGTGATACGAGTTCGGCGGTACAACTACTACAATAGGAAGGATATATAGAAGATTAACATGGCCTCTGTGATACGAGTTCGGCGGTACAACTACTACAATAGGAAGGATATATAGAAGATTAACATGGCCTCTGTGATACGAGTTCGGCGGTACAACTACTACAATATGAAGGATACATAGAAGATTAGCATGGCCCCTGTGATACGAGTTCGGCGGTACAACTACTACAATAGGAAGGATATATAGAAGATTAACATGGCCTCTGTGATACCAGTTCGGCGGTACAACTACTACAATAGGAAGGATATATAGACGATTAACATGGTCCCTGTAATACCACGGTACAACCACTACAATAGGAAGGACACAGAGAAGATTAACATGGCCCCTGTGATACCACGGTACAACTACTACAATAGGAAGGACACAGAGAAGATTAACATGGCCCCTGTGATACCACGGTACAACTACTACAATAGGAAGGACACAGAGAAGATTAACATGGCCCCTGTGATACCACGGTACAACTACTACAATAGGAAGGATACAGAGAAGATTAACATGGCCCCTGTGATACCACGGTACAACTACTACAATAGGAAGGATACATAGAAGATTAACATGGCCCCTGTGATACCACAGTACAACTACTACAATAGGAAGGATACAGAGAAGATTAGCATGGCCCCTGTGATACGAGTTCGGCGGTACAACTACTACAATAGGAAGGATATATAGAAGATTAACATGGCCTCTGTGATACGAGTTCGGCGGTACAACTACTACAATAGGAAGGATATATAGAAGATTAACATGGCCTCTGTGATACGAGTTCGGCGGTACAACTACTACAATAGGAAGGATATATAGAAGATTAACATGGCCTCTGTGATACGAGTTCGGCGGTACAACTACTACAATAGGAAGGACACAGAGAAGATTAACATGGCCCCTGTGATACCACGGTACAACAACTACAATAGGAAGGACACAGAGAAGATTAACATGGCCCCTGTGATACCAGTTCGGCGGTACAATAACTACAATAGGAAGGACACAGAGAAGATTAACATGGCCCCTGTGATACCACGGTACAACTACTACAATAGGAAGGACACAGAGAAGATTAACATGGCCCCTGTGATACCACGGTACAACTACTACAATAGGAAGGATACAGAGAAGATTAGCATGGCCCCTGTGATACCACGGTACAACTACTACAATAGGAAGGATACAGAGAAGATTAACATGGCCCCTGTGATACCACGGTACAACTACTACAATAGGAAGGATACAGAGAAGATTAGCATGGCCCCTGTGATACCACGGTACAACTACTACAATAGGAAGGATACAGAGAAGATTAACATGGCCCCTGTGATACCACGGTACAACTACTACAATAGGAAGGACACAGAGAAGATTAACAAGGCCCCTGTGATACCACGGTACAACTACTACAATAGGAAGGACACAGAGAAGATTAACAAGGCCCCTGTGATACCACGGTACAACTACTACAATAGGAAGGACACAGAGAAGATTAACATGGCCCCTGTGATACCACGGTACAACTACTACAATAGGAAGGACACAGAGAAGATTAACATGGCCCCTGTGATACCACGGTACAACTACTACAATAGGAAGGACACAGAGAAGATTAACATGGCCCCTGTGATACCACGGTACAACTACTACAATAGGAAGGACACAGAGAAGATTAACATGGCCCCTGTGATACCACGGTACAACTACTACAATAGGAAGGACACAGAGAAGATTAACATGGCCCCTGTGATACCACGGTACAACTACTACAATAGGAAGGACACAGAGAAGATTAACATGGCCCCTGTGATACCACGGTACAACTACTACAATAGGAAGGACACAGAGAAGATTAACATGGCCCCTGTGATACCACGGTACAACTACTACAATAGGAAGGACACAGAGAAGATTAACATGGCCCCTGTGATACCACGGTACAACTACTACAATAGGAAGGACACAGAGAAGATTAACATGGCCCCTGTGATACCACGGTACAACTACTACAATAGGAAGGACACAGAGAAGATTAACATGGCCCCTGTGATACCACGGTACAACTACTACAATAGGAAGGACACAGAGAAGATTAACATGGCCCCTGTGATACCACGGTACAACTACTACAATAGGAAGGATACAAAGAAGATTAACATGGCCCCTGTGATACTACAATAGGAAGGACACAGAGAAGATTAACATGGCCCCTGTGATACCACGGTACAACTACTACAATAGGAAGGAAACAGAGAAGATTAACATGGCCCCTGTGATACTACAATAGGAAGGACACAGAGAAGATTAACATGGCCCCTGTGATACTACAATAGGAAGGAAACAGAGAAGATTAACATGGCCCCTGTGATACTACAATAGGAAGGACACCGAGAAGATTAACATGGCCCCTGTGATACTACAATAGGAAGGACACAGAGAAGATTAACATGGCCCCTGTGATACTACAATAGGAAGGAAACAGAGAAGATTAACATGGCCCCTGTGATACTACAATAGGAAGGACACAGAGAAGATTAACATGGCCCCTGTGATACTACAATAGGAAGGACACAGAGAAGATTAACATGGCCCCTGTGATACCACGGTATCACTACTACAATAGGAAGGACACAGAGAAGATTAACATGGCCCCTGTGATACTACAATAGGAAGGACACAGAGAAGATTAACATGGCCCCTGTGATACCACGGTACAACTACTACAATAGGAAGGACACAGAGAAGATTAACATGGCCCCTGTGATACTACAATAGGAAGGACACAGAGAAGATTAACATGGCCCCTGTGATACTACAATAGGAAGGACACAGAGAAGATTAACATGGCCCCTGTGATACTACAATAGGAAGGACACAGAGAAGATTAACATGGCCCCTGTGATACTACAATAGGAAGGACACAGAGAAGATTAACATGGCCCCTGTGATACTACAATAGGAAGGACACAGAGAAGATTAACATGGCCCCTGTGATACTACAATAGGAAGGACACAGAGAAGATTAACATGGCCCCTGTGATACTACAATAGGAAGGACACAGAGAAGATTAACATGGCCCCTGTGATACTACAATAGGAAGGACACAGAGAAGATTAACATGGCCCCTGTGATACTACAATAGGAAGGACACAGAGAAGATTAACATGGCCCCTGTGATACTACAATAGGAAGGACACAGAGAAGATTAACATGGCCCCTGTGATACTACAATAGGAAGGACACAGAGAAGATTAACATGGCCCCTGTGATACTACAATAGGAAGGACACAGAGAAGATTAACATGGCCCCTGTGATACTACAATAGGAAGGACACAGAGAAGATTAACATGGCCCCTGTGATACCACGGTACAACTACTACAATAGGAAGGACACAGAGAAGATTAACATGGCCCCTGTGATACTACAATAGGAAGGACACAGAGAAGATTAACATGGCCCCTGTGATACTACAATAGGAAGGACACAGAGAAGATTAACATGGCCCCTGTGATACTACAATAGGAAGGACACAGAGAAGATTAACATGGCCCCTGTGATACTACAATAGGAAGGACACAGAGAAGATTAACATGGCCCCTGTGATACTACAATAGGAAGGACACAGAGAAGATTAACATGGCCCCTGTGATACTACAATAGGAAGGACACAGAGAAGATTAACATGGCCCCTGTGATACAGTCCTACAATAAGAAGGATGTCACCACAAAGAGGTCAAGAAAGAGAGGTGATCCCACCGGCGGTTCAAGGACAACGCCCCACTGCCCCAATGAACCAACGCCCACTAAAGAGTTTCTAAGTGATCTCTCTCTCACACCACCTCCCTGAAAAACAAACAGACTTAACTGGAGAGAAGAGGTCACCATTTTTTTACTTCCTCGTTTTCTCCAATTCGATATATAGAGGAAATATTCCTTCATTCTCTGACACTACTAACAATACATTCTTCTATAATTACAGAAGTATACACTCATGGACAAAACTTAAGGAAGTTGTACCTTTCAGTATGTATATCAGGATTCAGACTCTGAAATATATTACAGTGACCTTTATTGAAGACACGTGAGATAACCAAGTGTGAACAGCCTTTGTCTTCTTAAAAAAATAGTCAACTGACAACATCAAAGACGTTTCACTTCCTGTTGTGTTTTAACTTTTAAAGCACAAAAAATATATTAAATTTGAACATTTTTATTTAAGTCTAAAAAAAAAAAAAACTTTGCATATAGAACACACAATAAATAAGAAAGAAAACATTTTTAGAAATGCAAAACAAAAAATACTAGTCAAAAAGAAACATTTAAAATCGTAGATTAATATCTTCACCACTTCCTAAGTTTTGTTCATGAGTATAATTCTCTCAAAATGTGTGTAAATAAGGTAAATATAACTCAAATCTCACAAAATATAGAGCAGCAGTATATATACATATTGGTGTATGAACTGATGACGAACTCGGATTCAAATATAAAAGGAAGATATCAGCATTTGATATTTTACTCCGTTACCGGAACACTATCTGTCCAGCGATTTCCCGCTCCGGGTCAAACGGTGTATTGCCGGACTGAGAATCCTCTCAGTGCTCTTTAATGATGATCGCCCCAGAATATTTAAAACAGACGGATGGACATGCGAGATTTGCGGGACAAGAATGGAGCCGGGGCTACATCACCATATACTCTCATGTATGGGGCTGAAAGACGAACGAGAAGTGCTCCTCAGTGAAATAGGCCTCGAGGGACTCTCTTTGGAGCTCCTGTTGAATGAGGTGGTGAGAAACAGAGCTGGAGCGTTTGCGTTGTTCAAATTTTGGAAGACGGCTGAAGAGAAAGGGAAGCTATATACATAATCTAATTGATGTAAATAATTATATGTAAATAATCTTTGTCAGGATTAGAATGACGAATCCTGTATGGGACTTTGATTCCAGTAAAAGGCTTGTTGCTGCTGTTGTATATAGTCACAGTGTAGAAAATACTATACTATACCTACTACATATATCTCTGTATTCTTAGTTCTCTTCTCTTCAATTACTCTGTAAACTGACGAATCCTTTATAGGACGAGAGGTCCTCAATAAAGGCTTTTGTTGATGTTGCATTTGATATTTTTTATCATTAATATATAAATATTAAAGTGTGAAGATGGAAAGTTTTAATCATTTAATGTAAATTTATGCATTCCCGTGGTATATGCGACGTATAAATCCGAGGATATCTAAACCGAAGCGTTAATCCGCTAAAATTCTCCGATATTTTATTTAAATACATGTTGAAAAAATCCACTAGTCAAAAACGGGATGATGCTAGGGGAGTGAGAACTGGTATTATTGTATTATTGTTAAAATCCAAGAAAAATATTAACCTATCAGTTATAATAATCTATTTTATATAAATACACTAATGGACAAAACTTAAGGAAGTGGAAAGTCTTTGATGTCGCTGTCGTCTTTTTTTTTTTTTTTTTTTGAAGGAGACAGAGGCAATTTTGTTCACACATGGTTATCTCGTGTGTCTTCAATAAAGGTTATTGTAATATATTTCAGAGTTATTGTTTGAATCCCGGTATACATGCTAAAAGGTACAAATTCCTGTTCATGAATCTATATTGCTTTAATTTGCATAGCGAGCCAACCTTATGTGCATACAAGATTTCTCATATCCTCATTTTATTTGATGCATTCAAAGATCTTTTTTCTCCTCCATTCCAGCAGATTACAGGATGATAGAATAGAGTAAGGAACTAGGCGGGAAAAAGAAGCATGTTCTCCCAGAATTACCTCGTTACACTGGCACGAAAATACAACAGACTGGCGAGGAACTAACAGCTGGTGTTCTTCTGGTACTTTCTTCTTCCTCTCACATGCTCCACTTCCGGACACAGCTCTGACGGTTTATTCTGGGCCCAGCCGGATGTTGGCAACTTTAGGATTATCTAAACAATGTACCTTCTTTGGGAGGGAATATAGCAATGGAGGGTGTAAGTAATTGCGGTTATTTTACCATGGCGTGATAATCATGGTGACCGCTTATACTGTAAGTATAGCATATGTCTAAATAGCATGCACCCAGAACTTTACACACCCAAGATAGAGGACATTGCTGTGATAGAGATGTATGGAGGAGAAATCTGAGACTCTTCATTCGACACGACAACAACAATTCAATATACATTCCCAAGATAGAGGACATTGCTGTGATAGAGATGTATGGAGGAGAAATCTGAGACTCTTTATTGGACACGACAACAACATATGCCTACAGATTTAAAATCAAAACTCTCTATTCAAGCTACATTCTTATATACATAGTATTATTTACATAGTGTTATTTCTATAGCTGTATATCCATACTATAGTTAGGATTAGATAAGGCAATAAGTTAGTACTAAATGAAAGTACTATTGTGAGCTTATAGAGACATTGAGAGAGTATATATTTACACCATTTATATACATTAGAAATGAGCCTCTAAAAGTGAGTCAAACTCGGTTTCGATGTTGTAGTCACAGTTAAAATCGATGCTTATCCAGAATTTGTACATTACATATTTGGCGATGGTAAAAATGTGCCTCTTATCCGTTTTTACACGATCAAAAACGAATTTCCCTCGATCAAAAACAAAACGTGAATCACTACTCTCACAGACATGTTTTAATTTTACATAAAAACGTGCTAACGACGGGCAATCTCGGTGTTCTATTGTCGGTGGTCCCCGGCACGTCGCGATTTGCCAAAGCAATGTCTGGGATACGGCAGTGCGCGTAATTCCATTCTCCAGGCTATATCTTCGAATTTGCCGTTTGGTGGTTTCCATACCGGTTCGATGGCAAAATTCCATTTTAAAGTTTTATTATAAGCATTTTTGATGTTTAGATGGGATTGGAGAATCAGATCTCTGAAGGTGCTGCTTTATGTTTTACATAAGATTCGTTTGCTTGCCGTAATAACCATGGTCGGTAGAGGGTTATGACAGCTTAAGTACACCAATGTCTACACATGTAGTAACAGACCATGATAGCCATGGTGGATACAAGGTTGTGACAGCTTGTACTATAAGTACACAACATGTCTACCAGGGGGCTGTAAGGTTCGCTAAGCTAGAAGGACCGACTTATGGCCCTTCTAGGTCTGGGTGGTAAATCGATCCTAGGATGTAAATTCTCCACAGCCGGCTTATGGACCGAAAGTTCTGGGTTCACGTATGATTCTAGGATGTAAGTATACCATATTTCTACACACGTAGTACCAGGCCATGATAACCATGGGGAATAGAGGGTTGTGACACCACATGTCTACACATGTAGTACCAGGCCATAACAAGCATATAAATAGCAACAGTTAGAGCGATGTTTCTACCACCATGACATACCACACAGAGTAGACTTAGCTGTATAATAACCACACCATCCGCTGTCAATCCATCTCTATAAGTACGCGACATGTGATGAGCTACCCCATGTTATTCTAAAGATTAACGACGCCAGCACCAAGGCTTCCAACCTCACGTTCCCATGGTAATTCCATCTTCAAGCCTCCGATATCTTAGCACCGATCTCATGGCAACAATGGAGGTGAGCGGCCTTGGGAGCAATACAACCTTCCCTAATTGTCTTTTGTTTTAATAGACAGATTCTCCTTCAAAAGTCAAGCACACATAAAACATAAAATTTAAAAAGTTTTGTAAATTGTATTTCACTACAAAACTAAATATACGACTTTCAAACAAAGTAGAACCTCTATCTAAAGTATAACATCCAGTTGTAGAGCTAAACTGTCCTTTAGGGAGAGGTGGTCTCTTACTTGGAAAACAACTAATTAGTAAAAATGTTCATTTTGGCGAGGAGAACTGTCTTTTGTAAAATGGTGCTCTCTAGTGAAAGTGCTTCAGGGAGATTCAACTGTAATATGCAAATGAGAAAATACATAACAAGTAAACAAGATTATGCAAATCAACCGCCATATAAAACGCTTCACTCATTTCATTTGGTTGTTAAAATAACGGTTTTGGTTTCGCACTTAGATTTTAGAGATGGAGGGTGCGAATTGATTATTTAACCTTTTATTACGGTTGGTACAAGAATCAATCTAGCATCACTAAAACCTCCTGAAAGCAATAATATCGTCAGACTCTTATAACAAGAGACCAAATCAGACTGTGATGCACTAGCGCGCCATCTGTTATCAAAATTCGAAACTATTTTAAAGGCGTAAGATTATTTTTGAAATTAAACAATTTCTCTCTACTGCCCTTACTGCAATGGAAAATTTAATGGGGGGGGGGGGGGGGGGGGGGGGGGGGCTGACTCATCGGTGGTGAACCCTCCCAGCGGTAGATTAAACTGGCGAAACCGCTGGGAGGGTTCACCACTGATGAGCCAGGCCCTCCCATTAATTTTTCCATTGCAGTAAGGGTAGTAGAAATTGTTTAATTTCAAAAAGAATGTTACGCCTTTAAAATAGTTTCGAATTTTGAAATCAGACTATATTCCTATATATATAAAAGTCAGTGTATGTATGTGTGTTTGTTCCTATGTCGCCTATACACGTCCACAATACGTAACTAATATGACTGAAATTTTAACAGTATATAAAGTAGAATCTGGAAAAACTTATAGTGAAAATTTCAGGTCTCTATCCCGAATATTCTTCGAGTTATTTGCAAATTGCGTTGCAAATTTGCCCTTTCGCTCGCAAGCAGCGCCTCTAGCGGTGAAGATGGGAGGTAATATCAGCTGACCTATTGTACATGTAAAACGTGTTTTAACAGGACATAGAGAAAAATCTGGAAGAGATATTTAACGGATTTTTAGCTAAGAAAATTTGAAATTGACAGGTTCTGGGCAAAAATAGTTGTTTTTTAGTCAGAAAATGATGACGACAATATTGCTGTATCATGTTTGATTATCAGATGTAAAATTATATCGGGAAAAATTCCAAAAAGCATAGACCACGGGTGAAGCCAGTTCATTTTTAGTATGCAGGAACAAAATTCCAACAGAAAAACATCCATTCGAGCAGAAGACACAAAGCCAGATCATCTCTTTATAAAAATATCGCTTCTCTGACACAAAGTTTGGAGCGGGACGTTTCACAAGAGTGACATCCACACGGCGCCAATTTATAATTGTAACGAATAGTATTTAAATAAAAACATTTAATCGGGTAAAACCCGGGCGTTGCCCGGGTCATTCGGCTAGTATGTTATAAATATAAAAAAGAGATTTCTGTTATTATGAGATCAATTGCTTGTAGAGGAATTATTGGTCATTTGCTTGATCCCAGAATCCATGAGCATGTGAGTTCTGTAGTCGTGGCAATAATTAAATAAAATTAGTTATTCAAAATAGCTTTAATTGGGTTAAATGAATTTATATATAAAAAGATAATTTGATAAAAAGTACTGCCTAGCTTAAGGCGTAAGAATAAAAAAACTTATTTACATAATTTACAAAAAGTTTGAGCCGGCCATCGAGAAACAACAACAATCTGTTTTATATAGAAAAAGTCCCGATATCTGGTGGTAGATATAAACAGAATATTTGAATCTATGAAATATAATTTTAAATAAAATAATATTGTAGCGTAGAAATCAAGCCTTGAAATATCCTAAGATGTAAAAGTATTTATTGATGACGTCACAGCGACGAGTCGACAATTATTAACAGGTCCGCCCAAAACTATTTACCGCTAGAGAATCTTAAGCAAGCAAGCAAAGAAATATTTTAAAGATGATTTCACAAATACAGATTAATATATATTTTTATAATCTGTTGAATATATTTTCTCATTGAATAATATTAAATTAAATAATAAAATATTTCTTCGCCACAATATATTAATATAAAATATATATTCCGAGACTGGCTTCACCGCCGTGTCAAAGTCAAGGCTTCCAAACAAGACGATGTCTCTATTGACGATACGACGCCACTCTTCACGTCGCAAGAGAAAAGATACAAAGCTACTAGAGCTTCTGAGATTCCACCATTCAGTGCTGCGTATATAAGCAGAATCGTCCAATACAGTATTAGAGCTCTGAGAAGCGGTCTGGTGGATCAAATTGGCGAAACCGCTGGGAGGGTTCACCACTGATGAGCCAAGCCCTCCCAATATATTTTTTCATCGCAGTAAGGGCAGTAGAAGTTTGTATTATGTATAAAAGAACCATTCGTACTTTTAAATTCTTTCATTTTATATGAAAAGCTACTAGAGACAAAGTTTCAAGACTAAGGGAATCCGTGGTAGAAACACGTCAGTTCCATGTCAGGATCTACAATATTTACAAGCTGTGAGTCACAGCTCCCATAGGGAAGGAGCTATGTAGCAAAGTATTTATTATATTTTATATACAGATTATTAATTTTGATATTTATATAAAATGAAAGGATTTAAAAGCACGAATGTTTCATTATACATAATACAAACTTCTACTGTCCTTACTGCGATGAAAAAATATATTAGGAGGGCTTGGCCCATCAGTGGTGAAACCGCTGGGTAGGGCTCACCACTGATGGGCCAAGCCCTCCCAATATATTTTTTCATCGCAGTAAGGACAGTAGAAGTTTGTATTATGTATAAAAGAAACATTCGTGCTTTTAAATCCTTTCGTTTTATATGTATAGATGTTATTGCTTTGTGTTAATTCCGGTAGACACCAGCCAACTTAGGTCAATCCAAACGATGTTAACCAGTGCCCAAACAAGTAGACTAGTTGCTCAGGCCCTATATAATTTTTACAAGGCAGTAGATGTAAAGAGGGAGAAAAGAGAACTTGGAAGCTATTGTTCTTACACCTCAGAATGATGACGAAATATCGAGGAGCCATCGTGTTGGTCGACGATGAGATTGCGGAGCTGGTAATATGGATGGCTGTGCTGGAGTAAACCTCCTTTTTTGTGTCTGGATGCTATATTTATGGCGAACTAAACAACTTAGTCCCTATTTCTGCTCCGCGCTTATGGAATTGAAGACTTGGGGCGATGGCGTCGACCTTTCATATTAAATCTTACTTTTCCTTATTACTAATAATTGTATATAGTTGCTGAACTACTGGTTTCCTGTGGTGCTCTTTTCCTGATATTGCACCTTGTACGGAGAATCTGTATAAGACTAATGTCTTAATAAAGGCTTTGTGTGTGTGTGTGCTTTGTGTTAATTTAGATATTTATAATATTTATATTTTACTACTCTGGAAACTTTCCTCATTACTTATCTTGTATCTTATAAATGTTGATTTTGTCTTAAATAAATTGCTGTGTCATCCTGAAGTTTATCTTTCCTAATTTTCAATGTTACAATATAGAACGCTATTTTTTTTCTTTCCACAAATAAAGCAACTTCCTATTGTTCTCACAGCGATGGAAATTTTTTTGGGAGGGTCTGGCTCATCAGTGGGGAACCCTTATAGATCTTTTTTTAATCGTATTAAATAATTTATTTTGTTTTTTTGTCAGCGATAGAGGACGCTAGTACGATGATGGTGATGGCGGTGATGATATTGAAGTTTTTTTTATATTTTTAATTAATGATGTATTAGTACTGAATATGGACAGAAATCGCCTCTTTAAAAAAATAGAGTTGTAAAAAATATAGCTACGAAATTGGAGCGCTTATTTTTATAAAAATAAATATTTATTACAACAGAGAAATAAATCTGAAAATAGAGCAATCCATACTCAAATCATTTTATAATAAAAAGGCATATATTGGATTGAATAAAAGATTTATTTGCCAATGTTTCGGTTGGCTGAACGCCAACCTTTATCAAGGCATTACATTTTTGTATACACAAACTCAGCGTCGCATAGTTTTGCATGTATGTGGCGCTGAGTTTGTGTATACAAAAATGTAATGCCTTTCAACTTTATTCAACTGTAAATACAAAGCGCGATGTCCCGCCAAGGACACTGGCGCCCAAAGGAAAGCAATACAAGAGAGAGAGAGGGAGAATCTATTTACATATCAAAAAACATATGCTCAAGGCATTTACATATTTTTGAAATTGATTTCAAACAAGCATACTATATACATAGGTAATTTAATTTAAACACACCTCAAAATAAAGGAAAAAGGAAAAAAAAAGAATCATATATACAGCACATAGTTAATTATACCTAACACTTGAGATTAATTAAAAACTTTGATATAAATTTACAAAATCTATTGAATACAATGTATGAGTTCCTGCTGGATATCAGTTCTCTTGTATCGGTACAGAGGATACAGTTATTGAGTCTGTAGTCTTGAAATGCTGGGCACTTAAGTAAAAGGTGAGTGGAATCTTGAATGCGGCATCCATAAAAACAGCCCGGATCCTCCGATGCGCGGATTCTTTCCAGAAAACTTCCGAAATTACCATGGTTGGTTACAAATTGTGTGTTGTGGAAATTAGGGCGAAAATAATTAGGAATACCCCGGTTGAAAAAACTTGTAAATGTCTCGTTTGTATTATTCAGTAAGAGCAACATTCTTTCGTCTATATAGGATTTAATTATAAAGGGAATATCGATGTTGTATTTTTGCTTGTCCTCGAACGATAAGTTATTTAAGTCATATTTCATATTTTTTGCTTCAAAGTAATCTGCAATCAATGGAGTTTTAGCCAAACTGTGAACACAGTTGTACGAAGTTGCCTTGTAAGCTTGAATGCTCCATAATAATATCTGATATTGCATTGAGTTTAATTTTTGTATCGATTTTTTATTTTAAAATTTGAACCATATTTCTGATCCATATGTTAAAGTTGATCTGAATAAAGATTTGTACAATGTAATTCTTTTATGGGAGCTCAAACCCCATGATTTGCTGCACAGAGAGAATAGAAAATTTTTTATTCTTAGAGATCTGCTCACTATTTCCTCTATATGAAAAGCAAAATTTAATTTGTTTTTTCTTCTATGATTTGCAATTGTTATTCCTAAAATTTTTATTTTTTGTACTGGTGAAATTAATCCACTCTTAAATTTAACTGGGATCTTCTCTTTATTATGCAAATATAAAATGTTTGTTTTTTCGGAACTGATTTCTAACTTGTTCTTAATACACCACAATTCGATAGTATTTAATGCTTCCTCTATAACTATTTTTAGTGATGCTAGATCTTTATTCCAGCATATGATCGAAATATCATCCGCATAACAAATCAACTCACAATTGGGCACCTGCAAATTCATCAGCAAATCATTCAACAAAATTGTCCATAGAAGTGGAGAAAGCGGACCGCCCTGAGGACACCCCTTGGTAATTGGCTTTGAAGTTGTTAGATTGTCGTAACTGAAAGAAATGAACCTGGAATTTAAATATGATTGTAGAATTTTGATCAGTTTTTCCGGTAAATTATCTGAGTCTATTCTTTTGATGATCGCTGGCCACCAGGCATTATCAAAAGCCCCCGAGATATCTATTGTAACTAGTGCAGACAGTTCTTTTTGCTTATGCTCCATTAATACATCGATTATAGTATTCAAAGCAGTGATAGTTGACTTAGACTTGATAAATCCGTGCTGCCTCGAGCTTAACAGATTGTTTTGAATATAAAATTCATAGATTTTATTTTTGAGAATTTTTTCTAGAATCTTTGAAAATTTTGATAATAAAGATATCGGACGGTAGCTTTTAGCTGATTCATAATTGGTTTTGCCGGGTTTGGCTATTATTTTGAGTGCTGCTGTTTTCCATTTTTTAGGGAAGTATCCTATTTGAATACATTTATTAAATATTGAGTGTAAAATCGGAAGTATTAGTTGAATAGCATTCTTTATCATATTATTACTAATACTAGCCGAGTGACCCGGGCAACGCCCCGGGTTTACCCGAAGGACCCGTAGGTGAGAAACTATAGAAGAAAAATTTTAACAAATCAGAAAATGAAATTGCAAACAACAGAACTACACTTCTTTAAGGACATGAGAGCACATGCACTGTATCACCATACGTGTACCATTTTCAAAGACCCTGCTTAGGATTAAAACTTCTCAGAAGCATAACAATAGTACCAACCTAGAGGTTAACTGGTGTGGATGCATTCCTCTGGGAGTAAGACTATTGAGAAATTCAGTAGGGAGTTATTTTGCTTCTCCGCATTCTAACACTCCAACTGTTAACACTGTGGAAACACTGACTCATGTTTGGTAAGCAATTTCAGGGAAGAAACTATAGACATTGGATTAAATAAATTATTAATTAAATTGCATTAAATAAAAATTATTAGATTTAAATAAATATTATTAGAGTGAAAAAAAAAAAGAAAAAATTAACAAATTAGAAAATAAAATTTCGAAAAATACAACTATATTGCAGATAAGATAAGAGGACCTTATTAAAAAATAAATAAACAAACTGTAATTCGACACTATCGATAATTCGACACTTTCGATAATTCGACACTTTTGATAGTTCGACACTTTCGATAATTCGACCATTTTAAAAATCAAATTTACAAGGTTGATTGTTGTTTAAATACAACTTTGATTTTGCATGCATAAACACAGGCTCTTGTAGCAAGAACCCAAATATTATTTATAGTCATAGCAAAAGCCAACTTTAGTGAAAACTGATGCCTCTTCAGAATGAATGGAAGACTGAAATCTGAAGGAGCAGAAGATATGGGTCATCTTTACATGTATGCTATCCAATGTTCGCACACTTGAAAAAGCCACATATAAAGTTGTCCGTGCGTAAACACAGGCTCTTGTAGCCAAGGTTTGGCCTTGAGCCTTATTTATAGTCATAGCAAAAGCCAACCTTAGTGAAAACTAACGCCTCTCTAGAATGAAGCGAAGGTTGGTATCCGAAGGGGCCAAAGATATTTCAGACACTATACAGTGTGTTCAACTTTGGGCACTGTCAGTATATGTGCTTCAAGGACATGAGAGCACATGCGCTGAAACACCATACGCGTTCCATCGCAAAGATCCTAAAGGCATTGGTGAAAGTATAAATGACCCATATCTTCTGCTCCTTCAGATTTCAGTCTTCCATTCATTCTGAAGAGGCATCAGTTTTCACTAAAGTTGGCTTTTGCTATGACTATAAATAATATTTGGGTTCTTGCTACAAGAGCCTGTGTTTATGCATGCAAAAGCAAAGTTGTATTTAAACAACAATCAACCTTGTAAATTTGATTTTTAAAATGGTCGAATTATCGAAAGTGTCGAATTATCGAAAGTGTCGAATTATCGAGTGTCGAATTACAGTTTGTTTATGTATTTTTTAATAAGGTCCTCTTATCTTATCTGCAATATAGTTGTATTTTTCGAAATTTTATTTTCTAATTTGTTAATTTCTTTCTTTTTTTTTCACTCTAATAATATTTATTTAAATCTGATAATTTTTATTTAATGCAATTTAATTAATAATTTATTTAATCCAATGTCTATAGTTTCTTCCCTGAAATTGCTTACCAAACATGAGTCAGTGTTTCCACAGTGTTAACAGTTGGAGTGTTAGAATGCGGAGAAGCAAAATAACTCCCTACTGAATTTCTCAATAGTCTCACTCCCAGAGGAATGCATCCACACCAGTTAACCTCTAGGTTGGTACTATTGTTATGCTTCTGAGAAGTTTTAATCCTAAGCAGGGTCTTTGAAAATGGTACACGTATGGTGATACAGTGCATGTGCTCTCATGTCCTTAAAGTAGTGTAGTTCTGTTGTTTGCAATTTCATTTTCTGATTTGTTAAAATTTTTCTTCTATAGTTTCTCACCTGCGGGTCCTTTGGGTAAACCCGGGGCGTTGCCCGGGTCACTCGGCTAGTATGTATATAAAAAAGCAAAGCCCAATTCTAAACCCAAATATTTTTTTTATGAGAAGAACATCAACATATTGCATGATTACGGCAGTCCATAGCTTCCCTGACAAAAATTCACCAAGAAAGTAAAATATTCCAAAATTTTTCTGTGTGTAAATTGCTAAATATGTAAAAAACATGTATACAAAAAAGCAAAGCCCAATTCCAAACCCAAATATTTTTTTTATGAGAAGAACATCAACATAATGCATGATTACGGCAGTCCATAGCTTCCCTGACAAAAATTCACCAAAAAAGTTAAATATTCCAAAAATATTTCTGTGTATATATTGCTAAATGTGTAAATAACATGTATATAAAAAAGCAAAGCTTAATTTTAAATTTCATTATCCTTTTCACAGGAAAAGCATCAAAATACTGCATAAGTACGGCACTTTTGCAGCCGCATGATTACGGCAGTCCATAGCTTCCCTGACAAAAATTCACCAAGAAAGTTAAATATTCCAAAATTTTTCTGTGTGTAAATTGCTAAATATGTAAAAAACATGTATACAAAAAAGCAAAGCCCAATTCCAAACCCAAATATTTTTTTTATGAGAAGAACATCAACATAATGCATGATTACGGCAGTCCATAGCTTCCCTGACAAAAATTCACCAAAAAAGTTAAATATTCCAAAAATATTTCTGTGTATATATTGCTAAATGTGTAAATAACATGTATATAAAAAAGCAAAGCTTAATTTTAAATTTCATTATCCTTTTCACAGGAAAAGCATCAAAATACTGCATAAGTACGGCACTTTTGCAGCCGCATGATTACGGCAGTCCATAGCTTCCCTGACAAAAATTCACCAAGAAAGTTAAATTTCCCAAAATTTTTCTGTGTGTAAATTGCTAAATATGTAAAAAACATGTATACAAAAAGCAAAGCCCAATTCCAAACCCAAATATTTTTTTTATGAGAAGAACATCAACATAATGCATGATTACGGCAGTCCATAGCTTCCCTGACAAAAATTCACCAAAAAAGTTAAATATTCCAAAAATATTTCTGTGTATATATTGCTAAATGTGTAAATAACATGTATATAAAAAAGCAAAGCTTAATTTTAAATTTCATTATCCTTTTTACAGGAAAAGCATCAAAATACTGCATAAGTACGGCACTTTTGCAGCCCCCCTGACAAAAATTCACTAAAAGAGGTAAGTATTCAAAAAAATATTTTGGTATATATATTGCTAAATGTGTAACAAACATGTATATAAAAAAGCAAAGCTTAATTCTAAGTTCTAATATTTTTTTATAAGAAAAGCTACAAAAGCAAATAGGGAGAAGTGAAGCCATTTAGCCATTTTCAAAATCTGATTGTGAAAGAGTAAAAAAATGAGTAAATAAGAGCAAATATAAAGAAAAAGTATTGCTAAATGTGTAATAAACATGTATATAAAAAAGCAAAGCTTAATTCTAAGTTTTAATATAAAGAAGAAATAAGACACAAAAATGGAGCTAAATTCAAATGAAAAACTATAACAAATTAATTAAAAAAAATAAGACCTAATCCAAATGCCACCATCATCAGACAAAAGAAAAAATGAGATTTTATTCTTTAGTTCATTTATTCTTCTGTCTGATGCTGTTGCTGAAACGTCACACACTATTAAATTATTTGGATTAGGTCTTATTAATGAGAAAAAAAAAGATGCCAAAGAGAGATGAAAAGATGCCAAAAAAGATAACCAGATACAAAAATTGTGCTAAATTCAAATGAAAAACTATAACAAACACTTATAAAAGATAATTATTATAGAATAAAAGTAATAATTCAATCTACAATTCGAAAATTTATATATTTAAATGAAAAACTATAACAAAGTACTTACATAATCAAATGAATCAGAAATATATATTATTTCAAAACACATTTTTACGCATTTCAAAACAAATGAATTGATGATGATAAATGCAAAAAATCTACGATTGTAAAATAGATTAAATTAAAAAATAACTGTTAAAATTAGGAAAATAAAAACAGGCCTATCATACGAAGAAAAAATAACGAAAATGTTGGTATATAGATTGTTATGTGTAGTTCAGAATCTTCGGAGGAGATAGCTCAGGACTTTACAATGGAAAACTCTGTTACGGTATTATCTATATAGATTGTCTGGACCAGGAGCTTTATTTACATTAATTTTGTCAATTAGCTCTTCTATTTCTTTCTTATGAATTTTGCATGAGTTGGAGTTTGTAAAATTCGGTGTATAGTTCCTTATTGGTGTATGGTGAGCAGTATCCGATATAGTTGTATCATCAGGAATTAGTTCATTAATCAGATCTTTTATTAGAGTTTCTTTAGAATCTACTGGTGCCTGTTCAATTATTTGTAATCCCTTTTGTTGATTAGAGGAACACAGTTTTTTTAAGGTTCTATAGGCGTTTCCAAACGGATTATTAGATCCATTTTCTTCTATAAAATCTCGCCAACTATTCCTCTTAGCTTTTCTAATACTATTTTTATATTTATTTCTGACAGACTTATATTCATTAACACTCATTGCTTTATGATGAAAGTATCGATTTCTCACATAATGAAAATACTTTTTCTTTTGTTCTAATTCTTTGTTCCACCACTTGATCCCGGTATCGAAAGTGAAGTTGGAAGATTTCACCTCCAGTGATTGATATGCAGCTTCCAGAATTATATCCGATAGCCTGTCAACTACCATGTCAATATCAGTTTCTTTTTCGACCTTTTTTACATCGTTTTCCAATCTTCTTACTTCCTGTTTAGAAATTGTATTTGAAAACAGTGACCAATCTGCTTTCTTTTCGCTAAATTTCCATGTAGATTTTTGTTGATTGTTTGTAATATCTAAGTTAACATTGATATCAAATGAAACTGTCACATGGTCGGAAATCTTTGTCAATTCAAAAGTTTGCCAATTGTTTACCAGTTTCAATGAATGTCTATTTGAAATAGTGAGATCTATTATGCTTTTATTACGACAGGTAGGAGTTTTGTTATTGTGAATAAAAATATTATATTCATTAATAATAGGTTGCATTTTATATCCGTTAGAGTTTGTAATTCTATCGAACCAAACCGGGTGATGGGAATTAAAATCTCCACAGAGGATTAGGGGAGTACTCTCGAAGGTAGCTATCAAATTCTTTAAAAAGTTCAAATGTTCGTCATCGCATTTGTTTGGAGGAATATAAAAGTTTGCTATTATCGTCCTAGATTTAGGTGTATTTATAGAGATTGATGTACAAAACTGATTTGTGAAACCCTCCAACTTCCTATATTTTATATTTTTATTAAATATAACCGTTGAAGTATAAGCGTTTTCTGTTGAGGAACAATGTACTATGTGCGAGTCCATATCGAACACGACCTTTCTATTTAAAACATAAGGCTCTTGAAGAAGGAGAATATCTGGGGGATTGTCTCTAATTGAGCTTCTGAGTTCGGTAGTTGCAATTATACTTTTCCTAATGTTCTGTTGTATACATTTAATTTTTCCTCTGGTTAAAATATTTGCTTCTTTCATAATGGAGATTTATGCGAAGCGCTTATGAGCCTGTTGTGTAATCTGTTCGCTGAATCATCAGGCTGATTTGTTTATTGTAAATTGGACAATCCTGAGAATTTGGTTTGTGATCAAGATTGTTATTTTTAAAATATGGGTGTTTGACGCAGTTGCAACACTTTATTATATTAGAACATTGATGTTGACCCCCTGTACCGCAGTTCACGCATTTTTTCAAGTTTGGGCAGTCGTTTTTCTTGTGGTTAGGGTTGAATAAAAAACAGTTCTGACATTGGTTAACCAGGACTTTGTCTCGAACTTCACATCTTTGTACATCAGTATAAATTTTGTTGGCTTTCATTATGGCTTGGTAGGCCCGAGGCGAAACCCTCAGCACCACATCATGATCAGGTTTATTAGACTTAATTGGGAAAAGTACCTTTAGTTCGTTTTTAAAGTTGTTAAGTTCTGGGTTCATCTCACAAATTGTGTTTGTTAGATCAGATATGTCTGTTGATTTATTTACATTTTTTATAACAATAGTTGGATCTCTTTGATTAGGCTTATAGATTTTACATGTTTGGTTCAATTCATCGATTTTCCTGAAACTCTCAATCAGGTGATCTATGTCTTGTTCGTTGGGTGATTTTAATATTGTACCCCTTCGTGTATTTATCAATTTTGAGATTTTGGCAGTATTTCCTTTTTGGCGAAATTGCTTTATTGTTTCATTCACCTTTTGGTGTACATGAGCTGTATTTTGATCATCATTAGCAAATATAATCAGTGTTTTCTCATCATTAGAGTATCTATTTTTTTGTAATATTTTATCATTTCTATTTTTGACTATTTCTGCGTATGAGTGCGATTCCTTGATTTTATTTAGTTTAACTAATTGTGCTATATCATTTTTAATATCTGTGAAATTACCTTGCAATTGTTCCTCAAATCTATTTATATTTTCGTCTAACTTTATAAGCTCAGTTACGCTATCTTTGACCTGTTTTATTGTACTTTTGAGAAAGCCAAGATCTTGTTTACTTATTGTTTTTTTGGTTATTATCAAATTTATCGGAGAAATATTTCCATATTTCATCCAATCGAGCAATTACCAGTGTATTCATAAAGGTTGGCGTTCAGCCAACCGAAATATTGGCAAAATAAATATTTTATTTAATCCAATATATGCCTTTTTATTATCTAAGAGAAATAAATATTTGCATAAATGATTACCATTTGCATATCAAGTTGGAGTGAACAGTGGTGTCATTTGGTGGTCCAGGGTCAAATATCAATTTTATAATTATATTCACTGATATTTTAGATCAATGAAATGCTACCTTGAAGACAATACACCTATTAATTAAATACTTTCTCTCATTAATTAGCATTCCTGCTTATAATGAAAATTATCATCATCACCACACGTTATTCATCATTATCTGACACTTACCCCCATGATTACTTCCGCTATAAAAAAAACTTGTATAGAAAGGCCGCTCCCCTTAACCCTTTAACTTTTTATGTGTAATAGTTTTTTAATTGTAGTGTGTTAAAAACTTTGGTATCAAAAATATATCACTAAATTACAGTTAAAAAAAAAGACGAATGATAATATGAGGTTTGTAAAAGGATTGAAAGAGATATTTCTTCAATATGCAACTTGCATGTTGCATATTGGGTACTGCCCCATCTAGCGGAATATACAGGGTGATCCAAAAGTCCCGCACAACTTTAAAAATTAATAACTCCGCGAATATTTGCGCTAGAGCAATGCGGTAAACACCATTGTGTTCAGAATGCAATGGGATTTTTTATGGCAAATATTGAAAATTTCGAAATTGATTTTAGTTACAATTTCATTCCCTAGATGGCGCTGTACCAGAATCAGAAATTCAGCGGCCAAATTGTTTGATTAATTGAAAAATATAACTGATCGACACATATTTTTCCTTTTTGTATACCAGGAAAGAATCCTAATAATATCAAATCGTTAATTAATAAAGCACCATTTCGCCAAAAGTTAGAAGAAATGGTTAACGATTTTTAAATACAATCTGAGATATGTAAAATAGGTATATGCAAATTAAAACATGTAGCAAAAAATATTTATATTTTTGATAGAGTTTTGTCAAATATATTGAATGTTTGAAAAACATAGCTGAATTCAATACACGATTTTTTGAAATGATAATATAGTACCAAAAATTATGATGGTACTACTAATAGGATTTCTTGCTATAAGGAATGTGTAATTTCTTGAATAATTGGCGACACTCGACTATTTAACTGGAAATTTGTCATGATCCAACAAATGAAATATAGATGGGAGTGACAAAATACATTTGTCGTACTTTATTCCAAATATCCTATGGGCTTGTCAAATGTTATCATTGTTTATTATACTGTACACGATTTTTAAAAATGTATCCCCTCAAATAAATATAATTTTTAAATCAACCTTTTGCGTTGAAAAACGTGGTAGTAAAATCATTTTGTATTATTTTTTTTTTGCCCAAAATTTCTAAAGGTGGGTGGTTACAGAGAATATTCCTTATGCTATTTCTTTTAATGAGCGAAAAGCGATAAATTAAACATAAGGGGTAAAATTGTGTGTACAGTGTTATTCTAGAAGTTATAACACTTTGGCCTGCACGACATAATATAAGATGTGAGCAAATGACAAACAAACAAAAATTACTTTTCACAAATAAAAAAGAGACAAGATATGAGAACATAATTTACAAGGTATGTCCCATAAGTTTCCGGACTGGGTCCATGAAAAAATAAATAAATGAAAAATGTAAATAAATTTGACAGTTTACTATAGAAAAAATATCTGGCAACACGGTGGTACCAATATCGAGGCGGTACGTGCACGCGCGCCAAGTTATTCTAATTTATTTAAAGGTTACACCTTACGCTGCAGCGATTTTACGATGTAACAAAAATTGAAGCAGAGGATTTGCATAGAATTTTGTGTTAAACTTCAAATATCAGCAACCGACACTTTTGAAATGCTTAATAAAGCATTCCCCAATAACGCCCCAAAGAGAACAACTGTTTTTGAATGGCATTCTAGATTTAAAGCTGGCAGAATTTCCATTGAAGATGATCCTCGTCAAGGACGCCCAACATTTCAAAGGACTGATGAAAATGTGCAAAAAATCACCGATTTGATAAAAAAAAATCCTCGAACCACTTTGCTGGAGCTAGAGCAAGACACAGGCATCTCTAAAACAACGATTGGAAGGATCGTAACCGAAGATTTGAGGCTCAAAAAGACTCCTGCAAAATTCATCCCAAGATTCCTCACTAATGAGCAAAAACTGTGTCGGCTTGCAACCTGTGAGGACATGCTGGAAATGACAAGAACGGATCCGGAATGAAAAGACAAGATAATCACAGGCGACGAGACATGGGTCTATGGCTATGACCCTGAAACCAAGCGTCAATCTGCCGAGTGGAGAGGTCAGGGTGAGCCTAGACCCAAAAAATCCAGGATATTGAAATCCAGAAACAAGGTGTTGCTGGTCGCTTTTTTGGATAACAAGGGCATTGTTCATCACGAGTACCTTCCTGCAGGCCAAACAGTTATTAAGGAAATGTATTTGAGCCTTCTTCGCCGTCTAAAGGAAGCGATTCGAAAAAAAAGGCCAGAAAAATGGACTAAGGGTGACTGGATCCTACACCATGACAATGCCCGCCCTCACACAGCGCACTTGGTGACGAGTTTTTTGGCGAAAAACGGGACAGAAATCCTACCTCAACCACCCTATTCCCCAGACATCGCACCAAATGACTTTTTCCTGTTCCCCAAACTCAAAGCAGTTCTAAAAGGAAGACATTTTGACACCAGGGAAGACATAATAGAAAATTCGCTGCTGGCATTGAAGAGCATTCCAAAAGAGGCCTATAAAAACTGTTTCGACAATTGGGTGAAACGATGGCGCTGGTGCGTTGAAGCAAGGGGGGATTACTTTGAAAAGTTTTAATAAAATTTTTTTAAAAAAATCTTACCTTTTTTTTATGGACCCAGTCCGGTAACTTATGGGACATACCTTGTATTTACCCATAACCCAACACAAAGAGCTGCAAAACATTGGTAGATAATATAATACATGGAAGCTTTTATAACACATGAGGTAACTGCCTTCTCTCTTGTATTAGGTCAGAATCCTTGTTCAATGTGGCGACCTTCATTCTCAAACACCGCCTGCAGACGATAGATGACAGAATGGACAGCATTAAATAAAATATCTGATGAAATTGATGAAACGTGCCGTCTGATAGAAGCCTTCAACATGACCAATGTGGTAGGCCGGCATCGATAAACACGCGACTTAATGTACCCCCATATCTAAAAATCGCAAGGCGTCAAGTCTGGTGATCTTGAAGGCCACTGGTGTATAAAGTGGCGACTTATCACACGATCTTCACCGAACGTATCCTTCAGCAATTGTTTGGCACCGCGGGAGATATGAGGAGGTCCTCCATCTTGCATGAATGTTATTTCGCTCAGTGCTTGTCTGTCCTGCAATATGGGGATAACCTTTTCTCTCAAAAGTTGAACATAACGTTCACCAGTTACAGAAACGGTTTCAAATGTTCTTCCATTTATTTCTTCAGAGAAAAATGGCCCAATAATAAAAGAAGAAGTGAACCCACACCAAACTATAACTCTGGGCTGATGAAGTGGCATTTCTGTAAAAATCCTAGGGTTTTCTGTTGCCCAAATGCGGCTGTTTTGAGTGTTAACTTCTCCGTTCAGAGAAAATTGAGCTTCATCTGTCCACAGAACATTCAACAGCCAGTTTTCATCAATATCAATTTGCCGGAAAACCCATGAAGCGAATTCTTGACGCTTCTCAAAATCGCCAACTTTTAGCTCGTGAAGTCTTTGAATTTTTTTACGGGTATTTTTTAAGACAAATTCTTAGTGCTCTCCAAACTGTTTCATACCAAATCCCCGTTTGTCGAGCACTTACTTCTCCATACGTGGATAACGTTTCAATAGCTTCAACATTCTGCGAAACCGTAGCAACCCCTGACTTGCATGTCGATGGTCTTCCACTCCGAGATTTTGCTTCCAGAGATCCAGTCTTCTTTAAAGTTTTTATCATTCGCCTTAGAGAGTAGCAACTCATGGGTCCTTTACCGCTTCGAATACCTTTAAAGGTACGAAACGCTTGTAAAGCTTCAGTGGCAGATTCTGAATTGCAATAAAAAAATTTCACCAAGAGTGATTTATGCTGTAGTGATGGTAAAATAAATTGTTGTGCATGTAAATAGATGAAGATTATTTGCATTTTTCCAAACCTCATTATGTAAAAATATATGTGTATATAGTAATTTAAACCAACAACCCCATACTGTGTATATAACTTATAATAAGATTGTCATGTTGTATATAGAGACACATCTATAAATAATTATGCGCATGATTAATCTGTGTCATTGCATCGCCATATGTAATGTAATTTGTACAAAGTGGATAAATAAATAAAATCTGTAATAGATTTAAGAGTTGAGCTAAAGCAGAGATCGAGCATAGTATTGCCAAAACAACAAAGTCTAAAGATGGAAGTCATAAATCAGGTCGATTTACAATTCCCACAAACAAGGCCACCCACACTGTCACATGTGGTGGAATGCAGAGACCCCTCTCACACCTGGACAGGTAAAGGCGCCCTTTCTCAAACGCCCCTGTCACATAAGGTCCCCCCCGTCTTTTAAGCTATAAATACATCACTTTTACAGGGACTTGAGAGTTCAGTACAGTACAGTTCAGTTCAGTTTAGTTCACCCTTAGGGCAAGCCGCGTCGGTCGTATGTTATGTCGATCTCATCCAACATGTAGTTAGTAAGAAAACGTCTACCTCCATCTTTTCGCTCCTAGCTCAACTTTTATCTATTAACGGAACTTTCTTAGTGCAACTATGTCTTCGTTTTTTGTGTATGGATATCCCCAAGCTTTTCCACTCTGCCTCGACCACGACTGCCTGTATTTTGTGAGAACTTTTAAAGGTCTTCCAAGGTGCAGAGAGGTACTGGAAAACTCTACATCCTAACTGTTCCTCTTGGTCAACACAGTACAACAAGAGCTACCAGGACTTCAACATTATTTCATTAATCGACAGGATCTCTACAAAAGCTACTGGAATTCTCATCTCATTACATGTATATAAATTGGATATTTGTTGTTGGCCGAACCAATAACCATACACACCTCATCTCGTTAACGGAATAATGTTCTTTATCTGGTCTGCCTTTTTTTACTCTCTTTGGAGTAGATTTGCTTTTTGATAGTTTTTATTTATGGAGCTGAACCAGTATGATGGCGGTGGCGGAGGAAGTCAGCAGGCCAACAAGCGGCCGCGTTCTGAGGACGAAGACCTCCTCCCGTCTTCCCATCACCAATTTAAATTCAACAGCACGGCGAACTTGTTCAACTTTGAGTGCCAAACCTTCGAAGCGATCATTGCCGACACCAGCCTGGACTTCCCCGAAAAAATACAGATGGCCACCAAAGGACTGATACTGACTCTCGTCCAAGAGGCAGAACTTCTTCTTAAGGACGCCTTCAAGGGAGCCAGTCTAGGAAGACCCAATCCCACAGCCAACGTCCCGATTCCCTCCACCTCTTTCGCCTCGGTAGTGGCAGAGAAAGATAAGCCGGTAAAGCCTGCACCTCCGAAACCCAAAGCGAAATTCACATTTGTGAATCTGGCTCCTTCCTTCGAATCGCATGTCGTCGTCAGGTCGGCTAACCCCAAAGCAACCCAAGGGAATTTTTGAGGGAAATTAAAAAGATTCATCCTTCCCTAGCGTCATCAAAACACGTGGTGGCGTCCATCAACACCAGCGGCGAGGTGGTTTTCCACCCCAAAACAACCCAAATGGCAAAGTAGCTGGCCACTGGGCTGACCTCCCTGCCAACGGGCCTAAGCTGCCCCGAGTGCCCGGTTATCCTACCAAGATACTGCCTCTTCAGAGTGGACGGGGAGGTGCGGGACGATGAGATATGCGAGAGCTTCCGCTCCAACCACTCCGTGCAGTCACTCCTGGAAAAGCGTGAAATCAGGGTAGTCCATCGATCGAATAATGCGGCACACAGCACTAGTACAGTGTTCATCGAAGTGGACAACCAAGTCGCCGAAATCCTCGGTCAACATGGACGTATTCCTGTGGCGGGTCTAGTGCACAGGTATGAGCGCAGTCATACTTTAAAGCAATGCTTCCGTTGCTGTGGCTTCGGCCACCGCGCTTCTGCCTGTCCAGCTACCCGTCCAATCTGCTATCGCTGCGGCTCTGCAGAGCATGAGGGCATCCGATGCTCGGTCGAGCCAAGCCAAAGCCGCTGCTGCCGCTGCAGAAAAAAAATCTGGAGCTCCCATCAACCACTTTGCCACCTCATCTGCCTGTCCCTTTGTAAAAGAGAGAATACCCCGAACAAGTAACAATGTCTAGGCCATTGCGTGTCCTGCAGGTGAACGCTAAAAAATCACCAACTGTCATTCTTGAAATTGCAAATTTGGCAAATTCGACACAGGCCGACATGTGCTCCTGCAAGAACTCTCAACTAACTTCTTCTGGCCCACACGTGGGTTTCAGGCATTTTTTTTTTTGTCCCAGGCGCCTACATCCCCTCGGGAATTGTGGCACGTAGCAACCTTCATCCCATCCCTCTAACCTCCCCAGACACCGCCATAACCTCCATAGCCATATGTCTAGAGCAGAGCATCATCGTGGTGCACTCGGCCTACTGGCACGGCCTTAGAGCTGCCGATGATTTCATCCCTCTTCTGGAAGATACGATAAGACGGGCCTCTCTTCCAGTGATCCTGGGTATGGACACTAACGCCCACTCTCCTACCTGGGGCATCGGTGCGAGGTTGGACTTCCGGGGTGCTAATCTTGAAGAGTTCGCCAGCTTCAATGATCTTCATTTCTTGGGACCCCCTGTGGTCTCTACCTGGTCAAATGGGTCTTTATCTTCTTCTATAGACGTCACTCTGGCCTCCAGCTCACTGGCTATCCATGTCACTAGAGGTTTATTAGATGAGATGGCCTTCACTGACCATATACCTATCTGGAATACATTCCTAGACATGGTCAATAACGAGACAAAATCCTCCTGGGTTGAATCCTCATGTAAAGAACAGACCTTTAAATCCTTCCTCAACTCTTCTCTCCACCAGGTAACTACCCTATTACAACAACAACAACAAAAACCTTCATTAAGACACTATTGTCTTACAAGGGGATTCCCCTAAGAGGTTATATATGTACATGAGTGAGGAGGAAAAGCAATTTAGAGGGGAGGTGGAGCAATCAGCCGTTGTCTGGGGAGTTGAGCACTTCTTCCCTCATTTTGTCAATCGCCTTGAAAAATTTTAAATATTTATAAACAAATGTTTTATCCAGCTGGAGAGTAGTAAAAATTGTATATACATGTTGTTCATTATAGTGAGTTAGCCCCGAAATTTCGCGAATTTCCAGTCTCTTTTCCTGTAGGAATGGACAATGGAATAGATAATTAACCAAATTTTTTGGATGCCAGCATTGCAGAAGTAGAAATTTAAAGGGTCGCTGTTCCAAAATCCCGTGATATCCTCGGGGGAAAATAGCCATAGAATCCTTTGACGGGCTATTTTCAAAGAGAGGTTTGATAGTAAGTAGTCCTCCGTCATAAAGGAGCTACTTAGAGATTGATAGTGAATAAAATGAGTTGAGTTTTGTATCTTAGCTCGGTCAAATTGGAGTAGCTGGTCCACTGTCGTTTGAACTATTCTAGGCATTTCTCCTCGCAAAACCATATAATCTTCACAGTTCTTAAGAAAAGAAAAACCCCAAGAGTCAATGATGTTATTCAGGTTATAAATAAAGTTGTTTCCCGCTTTTCCCAAAATTGAAACTTCCTAGACCTGGAACAAGCAAACATAAGGTAATATTGTCCTGTCCATTTTTAAAATCCGTATCTAGAACTTTAGAATCAATTTCGTAATGCTTAATTCAAGGGACATCCTTTCGGTTTCTGTTCGTAAGATATAGCCCGGAGTGTAAATTTGCGAAGGTCAAGAAATCGCCGTAAGAAAAATATCCTGGATCTGGTTTACAACTCCTATCTGATTCGTCGCCCACAGTGGGGCCGAGTATAATAACGTGGATAAAACTATGGAGTCAAGTAATTTCATCACTGCTCCGAACGATATGGTTCTTGACTTCGATAGTATTCTCCATACTGTGTTTGTAGCAATCAATGCTTTGCTTTTAAAGTGCTGCGCCACGTAAGCAGTTGGATTCTTGATTGTTAAGGGGTAGCCAAGATACGTATATTTTGAGGTAACTGTCAAAGGTTGTTGGCCCCAAAACCAAACGTCAGATCTAGCCAAGCGGCCTCCATTTCGAAACGCTGCGATTTTAGACTGGAATTGGTTCAGAGTTAAACTATTTTCCTCAAAATATTTTTTATTAAATTAATCTTTATTTGGATATTTATCTTGTATTCACCACGGAAGACTATATCATCCGCGAACAGGAGCAGGTGTATAGTTCCATTGCCCGGTAAGTATATACCTGGCAGGTCAGAATCATCCAGCGTAGCAACCAGATCGTTATTGAAAATAATAAATAAATACGGTGAAAGAGGTTCACCCTGAAGAACACCTGATTGTATTTTGATAAATTCTGTAAAAGAGCCGCTCCATCTGACCGCTGCCATCATTTGAGCATAGTAGTTCTGTATAAGTTTGATAAATCGCCCACTTAAACCAACAAGCGCAAGCTTTCTCCATAATAGTAGATGTGGAACTGTATCAAACGCTTTTTAAGATCAACAAAGAATGTGTAAAGTTTCCTCCTTTTGCGGTTTAATGTCATTTGAATTAGTGACGTAAGCGTGAAGATATGGTCTTTGCACGAGTAGCCCTTTCTGAATCCTGCCTGGTTTTCCGCTATGAGTTTTCTATTTTCAATCCAATTACTTAGTCTATTTTTTAATATGGATGTAAAATGTTTTGACAAGTTGCTTATAAGGGCAATGCCCCTATAATTTGATGGTGTAACTACCTTATTAAACGAGGCCTCTAGCCCAGAAGATATTGACAGGGTGGTCCTCCTTCTGACTTCCATCCTGCAATCAGCTTGTGACTCTTCCATGGGGGGACGCTCCAATACTACAAGACCGTCGAAGCCGTGGTGGACCCCCGAACTGAGTCGGATCAGAAGGTTGGTAATCTCCCTCCGCCGTTGCAGTCAGAAAGTCCGGTGTTCTATTAGGAATTTCTTCCGCGGTTTATACCGAGCGTGCCATAATCGACTGAAGGCGGCTATACGGAAAGCTAAAAGTAAATCCTGGTTTAATCTCTGCAAGGAGGTTTCATCCGCATACTGGAGTGACATACATCGATTTATCGCCCGGGGCCGCGGTTCCCCCCGAGGTCCGCCACTTCTCAAACATGATAACGGCTCTCTTTACAATCCTCATGAGACTTGCCAGACCCTGTTAAATCACTTTTTCCTACCTGACACCAGACCTCACCCGCAAAGGAATGCAATTTCTGCTCACTCAGACGAACCTGAATTCAAACCCTGGGAAGTTTTGCGAGCCATTCATCGCTGTGGAAAAAGGAAAGCCCCGGGCCCTGACGGTCTTGGTTTAGAATGCCAAGACCTGGACGGCCCTTCCTTGCAATTCCTGCTGGCCGAATTGTTCACCAAATGCCTTCGCATGGGCCACTTCCCCCGTCAATGGAAAGAAGGCCGCCTCATACTTCTGCCTAAATCCTCCAATTCAGCCACCAGTCAGCTGGAGAAATACAGACCTATTACTTTATTGAACACTGTTGGCCAAAGTATTTGAGAGATGTATCCTGGCCCGACTTCAGAGGCTCGCGGATCGTCATGGATGGTTCTTTGAAGATCAATACAAAACCGTATTGGGTACCGTAAATGGTCGTTCAGCGGAAGATGCACTGGCGAGTATCACTCAATTAATTGAAGAAAGACAAGCTCACTGGAGGAAAACTCTTGTCATCAGCTCGGACATCAGTAAGGCCTTCGACACTGTTTGGAGGCCGGCAATCATACAAAATCTTGAACGTCTAAATTATTCAGAGTCTATTACCTGTTTAGTAAAAAGCTTTTTGGAAGACCGGACGGTTTCTTACTCAGCTTGGACAGCAACAGAATGTACGTCCTCCCAACTCGGCACTCCCCTGGGTTCAGCGCTAAGTCCTTTCCTGTGGAACATAGTTGCTCGGACCATCTTCACCCTTCCCTCCATCATAGATAGCCGATTAATAGCTTACGCGGACGACTTCACCCTTATGACTCAGGTTCGTAGTCGCCTGCCGGTCTCTGCCACTAACACCTTCTTGGAGAGGTTGACATCTTGGTGCACGATAAATGGTCTTAATATAAACCCCAGTAAGACTCAAGCTTGCCTGTTCCAATGGCGTAATGTCCACCCCAACTCCGAGACAGGGCTTAGAGTCCTTGGTCAACCTTTAAACATCAAGAAGACCGTCACAATCTTAGGAGTGGAGTTTTACCAGACCCGCGGATTTGTCGCCCACCTACGCAAGATCACACGTAGATGCAGATCAATAATCCCACGACTCACCCACACCATACAGGGTAAATTTGGAATCTTCTTTTCAGCTGGACGGAGCGTCAGCATGGGGAGGTTGTGCTCTCTCCAGCGAAGGCATTAGGCAACTTAGGAGCCTTCACTGCAATTTTACGAAACGTGTACTGAGAGGAGGTCCTTACACACCTACAGTCTCAGCCATCTCCATCACCGGAAGCCCTCCTTTCGATATTATTGTTAGGTCTCGTACGGCGTTCCTGAAGGAAATCAATGAAGGAAATTTTGAATCTAGACCAGGCCCTGCTTCTTTGCCATACCCTCCAGATAGACGTCAATTGTCTTTCAGTCTAAACATCGAGGAGATAACAACACCTATAATATTCACAAACGGATCAAAAAATTAGGCTGGGGTGGGCGCTGCAATTGTTCCCTCATCAGAAGATCAGCAGCCCGTTCTCTTACGGCTCCATCCCGACTGCACAGCCTTCCAGGCTGAACTTCTGGCAATCCGCTGGGCGGTCCGTCTGGTGAAGGAAGGTTATTCAAGAAATGCGATCACTATCGCGTCGGACTGCAGATCAGCTCTGTCAGCCATATGTACGTCAGGTCCAGTTCGATCGACATTAGTAGCTAAGATTATTCTCACACTGAACACCAACCAAAACGTAAATCTGTGTTGGGTGCCGGGACACTGCGGCATCGACGGAAAGGAAAGAGCAGACAGAGCTGCTAAGAACGCGGCCGTTTTGATCTTAGAGCCATCATTTTCCATTCTGCCTAGAAGCCTGGCCCGTAACCACTCACGCGCGGCAGCCCTAGACGCATGGACGGAGGTTTATTGCCAGGACCACTACAACAGACACCTGAGGAGAATAGCCCATACTCCAGACCGGCTGCTCCAATTCCTCCCTAAGGTCTGTCCTGGAGAAGTCACCACCACCTCACTTACAGGACATGGCCATGTTCGGGCAGACTTGGTTCTCTGGCGTCCTGGGGAAGACCCATCTTGCCCACATTGTATGGAGGAACAACAGACTGTGGACCACCTTCTATTCAGATGCCCTGCTTTCATGCAACACAGAATAAAGACAGCTCTGCTGCTTGGGAAGACCTCCTTCGACCCAGTCTCGTTGGCTGGACTCCCGGGTTCTCTGCAGGCATGGAACTTCCTGACCAGCTGGTTTGGCTCTGCAATTGGCTCTATATAAATATAATCTAGAGTAACTGGTTTCTACTAGTGAGCTGGACAGCCCGGGCAGTTGGCGTTTCTTGCGCTCCAGGGGCCTGGGTTATCCTTATTTCTCTCTCTATACTCTTGGAAGACGGGGCAATTTAGCAGCAGATGAATAGAAATTTGTTCCTCACATCCACAGAAGCATCTTGAATCCTGCACTGCTTTGATGAATTTTAAAAAGCTTCTAAAATTTCCGTGATTTGTAATAAATTGATAGTTGTGGAAATTTGCCCGAAAATAATTCGGAATATTAGCGGGAAAGAAACTTTGAAATGTTTGGTTAGTATTTTTCTTCAATAGTGTAATTTTATATTTAATCAAATTTTCAATTATATCTGGAATATCCAAGTCGTATCGCTGTTGATCCTCGATCGATAAATATTTTATTCAAGCACGTTGTCGTTGATTTTTATTTGACAAATCCATGTTGTCTCTGGAGCTCAAAAGATTATTACTTTCATAAAATTCATAAATTCGATTTTTCAAAATTTTTTCGAAAATTTTTGAAAGATTTGAAATCAATGAGATAGGTCGATAACTTTTTGTTGATTCTAAATTAGATTTATGTGGTTTAGGAATTATCTTTAGAGCTGCTATTTTCCCTTTCTCCGGATAATACCCCTTTTTGAATACATTTATTAAATAGTTTGCATAACATATGCTTAATTTTTGGGTAAGCACATTTGATCATATTGTGGCGAAGAAATATGTTATTATTTAATTTAATATAATTCAATGAAAATACTCAACAGATTATAAAAATATATATTACTCTGTATTTGTGAAATCATCTTTAAAATATTTCTTTGCTTGCTTGCTTAAGATTCCCTAGCTGTAGATAGTTTTGCTGACTTGTTAATAATTGTCGACTCGTCGTTGTGACGTCATCAATAAATTATTTTATATCTTAGGATATTTCAAGGCTTGATTTCTACGCTACAATATTGTTACTTATGTTGTCTAAACCTGGAGCTTTTTAAACATCAGAATTAGAAATGATATTCATTATTTCTTCTACTTCGATAATAATTATGCTTGGATTATTCATTCGTGGCTTAAAATTTCTAATTATTTGTTGTTGAAAATTGTCCAAATTAGGATCGTCTTCAGGAATTAAATCGTCCATTAATTTGGTCATTGTTTGCTCTTTTAGATATTCTGGTGAATTGTCAATTATGGGAATTCCATTCTTTACATTTGAGGTTCTTAATTTATTGAAGAACTTATAAGCATTACCAAATGGATTATCTGTGTAATTTTCTTCAATAACGTTTCGCCAGTTAGTTCTTTTAGCTTTTCTTATTGCATTAGTGTATTTGTTTCTTGCCAACTTAAATGTATTGTAACTGATTGTTTTATGACGATAATACTAGTTTCTAATATAATGAAAATTATTTTTATTATTTCCTGTCCATTAGTCCACCAGTCAATTCTGGAAACATGTTTATTAATGGGGGATTTAACCTTCGAAGATTTATATGCTGCTTCTCTCAATAAATTCATGAGTGCGTTCACTATCCCATCAATGTCTTCCTCATCTTTCACTCTGCTTATATCAATTCCCAGTTTTTTGTATCTTGTAATGATATGTTATTAGAAAAATTTGCCCAATTCGCATTTTTTTCAAAGTGGAAATTTGATTATTGAATAAATGACCATTCTTTAACCTGATATCAAATTTAACAGCAACATGGTCGGAAATATTAGTCAACTCAGAGGTATGCCAGTTGTTTATTAAACTTAGTGAGTGTTTATTCGAGATTGTGAGATCAATTATACTTACTCTCCGCGGCAGGTGGGTGTTTTTTCAGGTTATGTATAAAGAGGTTACATTCGCGTCTATAATAGGTTGTAATCTATATCCATTAGAGTTTATAACAAACCATATAGTAGGTCTTAAATTAAAATCACCGCAAAGGATTACAGGTTGATTTATATACGTTTTGAGCAGATCTCTAATGAATGTTTGATGAACAGGGTTAAATGTATTCGGATGAATGTAGAAATTAGAAATAATTAATTTTGCTTTAACTGTAGAAATAGATATTGTTGTACAAAAAGAATTTGTGAATTTTTCCTCTTTGCTGAACTTTATATTTTTATTTAAAATTATAGTTGCCGTATATTTTTTCCCAGTTTTATTCGAACATATAATTTGAGCGTCCATATCATAAATAACATTTTCATGTAAAACATATGGTTATTGAATCAAAAGAATGTCAGGTGAAGGATATTCGCATATCAAACAAAATGTTAACGCGGGATTCGATCCCGGTTCATGACTGTCTGGAAACGAGGGTGTTACCCACTCGTCCTTGTCAGGTGGGTCATCTCTAGTGTTGGCCTGTAGTTTACTTATCGCAGTAAAACTTTTTCTTACATTTTGTTGAATACATCTCACATTTTCAATTATATAGGATATTAATCTATTTAAGATTAAGCTTTAAATTGTATTTGCTACATCATTTCCCTCGTATATTTGTGAATATTGTGTCCTTTGGATAATTTTGTTTATTTGTGATTTGTAAATCGGGCATTCACTTGAATTTGATTTATGGTTTGTAGAAAGGTTTTTAAATTTAGGGTGCTTAGAGAAATTGTGACAATTTGGCGCTTCAGTACAGTTGTGGCTACCCTGTACACCGCATATTTTACATATTTTAATGTTTTGGCATTCTTTTGTTTTATGGTTCGGATTAAATTCAAAACAATTTTGGCATTGTCTTACAAATATTCTGTCTTGTGTAGAACATCGCTCAAAATAGGTGTATATCTCATTACCCATTTTTCTTAAAATTTGGTAAACTTTAGGAGTTACTTTTAATACTATATTGTGATATGCAGAGTTAAATCCCATTCGCGGTACGAGACAAGCGATGCCAAACACGTCCGCACAGTTGGCTTCAGAAGCCATATATCGATTATGTTTATTTTAATTCATTTGAAAAATTCAACTATCCCTGATCATTTATTTTACTCTGGGATGCCGTCACTACAGGATAAAGTACTCTTGGTGAAATTTTATTATTGCAATTCAGAATCTTCCACTGAAGCTTTACGAGCGTTTCGTAACTTTAAAGGTATTCGAAGAGGTAAAGGACCCATGAGTTGCTACTCTCTAAGGAGAATGATAAAAAATTTTGAGAAGACTGGATCTCTGGAAGCAAAACCTCGGAGTGGAAGACCATCGACACGCAGGTCAGTGGCTGTTACGGTTTCGCAGAATGTTGAAGCTATTGAAACGTTATCCACGTATGGAGAAGTAAGTGCTCGACAAGTTTCTCGACAAACGGGGATTTCGTATGGAACAGTTTGGAGAGCTCTAAGAATTTTTCTTGAAAAATACCCGTACAAAATTCAAAGATTTCACGAGCTAAAAGTCGGCGATTTTGAGAAGCGTCAAGAATTTGCTGCAAGGGTTTTCCGGCAAATTGATATTGATGAAAACTGGCTGTCGAATGTTCTGTGGACAGATGAAGCTCACTTTTCTCTAAATGGAGAAGTCAACACTCAAAACAGCCGCATTTGGGCAACAGAAAACCCTAGGATTTTTACAGAAATGCCACTTCATCAGCCCAGAGTTACAGTTTGGTGTGGGTTCACTTCTTCTTTTATTATTGGGCCATTTTTCTTTGAAGAAATAAATGGAATAACTTTTAAAACCGTTTCTGTAACTGGTGAACGTTATGTTCAACTTTTGAGAGAAAAGGTTATCCCCATATTGCAGGACAGACAAGCACTGAGCGAAATAACATTCATGCAAGATGGAGGACCTCCTCATATCTCCCGCGGTGCCAAACAATTGCTGAAGGATACGTTCGGTGAAGATCGTGTGATAAGTCGCCACTTTATACACCAGTGGCCTTCAAGATCACCAGACTTGACGCCTTGCGATTTTTGGCTATGGGGGTGCATTAAGTCGCGTGTTTATCGATGCCGGCCTACCACATTGGCCATGTTGAAGGCTTCTATCAGACTGCACGTTTCATCAATTTCAACAGATATTTTATTTAATGCTGTCCAATCTGTCATCTATCGTCTGCAGGCGGTGTTTGAGAATGAAGGGCGCCACATTGAACAAGGATTGTGATCTAATACAAGAGACAAGGCCTCCAAGAGACAAGTTACCTCATGTGTTATAGAAGCTGTCATGTATTATATTATCTACCAATATTTTGAAGCTCTTTGTATTGGGTTATGGGTAAATAAATTCTGTCCTCATATCTTGTCTCTTTTTTATTTGTGAACAGTAATTTTTGTTTGTTTGTCATTTGCTCACATCTTATATTATGTCGTGCAGGCCAAAGTGTTATAACTTCTCGAATAACACTGTACACACAATTTTACCCCTTATGTTTAATTTATCGCTTTTCGCTCATTAAAAGAAATAGCATAAGGAATATTCTCTGTAACCCCCCACCTTTAGAAATTTTGGGCAAAAAAAAATAATACAAAATGATTTTACTACCACGTTTTTCAACGCAAAAGGTTGATTTAAAAATTATATTTATTTGAGGGGATACATTTTTAAAAATCGTGTACAGTATAATAAACAATGATAACATTTGACAAGCCCATAGGATATTTGGAATAAAGTACGACAAATGTATTTTGTCACTCCCATCTATATTTCATTTGTTGGATCATGACAAATTTCCAGTTAAATAGTCGAGTGTCGCCAATTATTCAAGAAATTACACATTCCTTATAGCAAGAAATCCTATTAGTAGTACCATCATAATTTTTGGTACTATATTAACCTTTCAAAAAATCGTGTATTGAATTCAGCTATGTTTTTCAAACATTCTATATATTTAACAAAACTCTATCAAAAATATAAATATTTTTTTGCTACATGTTTTAATTTGCATATACCTATTTTACATATCTCAGATTGTATTTAAAAATCGTTAACCATTTCTTCTAACTTTTAGCAAAATGGTGCTTTATTAATTAACGATTTGATATTATTAGGATTCTTTCCTGGTATACAAAAAGGAAAAATACGTGTCGATCAGTTATATTTTTCAATTAATCAAACAATTTGGCCGCTGAATTTCTGATTCTGGTACAGCGCCATCTAGGGAATGAAATTGTAACTAAAATCAATTTCGAAATTTTCAATATTTGCCATAAAAAATCCCATTGCATTCTGAACACAATGGTGTTTACCGCATTGCTCTAGCGCAAATATTCGCGGAGTTATTAATTTTTAAAGTTGTGCGGGACTTTTGGATCACCCTGTATATCAACCAAACGTCGACATTTTTTTTCCCCGCTTAATCAGGATATGTATTTGAAGTTATTATAAAGAGTGAAATATTTATGCTTTTACTAATAGATCATTATTTTTATATTTTTTATACCTGTAAACTTCCCTTATTATCTGATATTAAAAATAAAAGTCGGTGGACGAGTGGGTAACACCCTCGATTCCCGACAGTCATGAACCGGGATTAAATCCACGTTAACATTTTGTTTAATATGTGAACTTCACATATTATTCACTGTTTCAATTATCATAAACTAGTTTGCTCTTGTTGAGCGGTACCTAATAAAGTGATTTTGAACCTGATATCTGATATTTTAATCTTTTTTTGTCATCAAATAAAGCGCTGCGTCATTCTGAGGAGGGGGTTGACCTTCCTAATTGTGACAATATGTAAAAAGGTCCATATGACAATGGTGTGTACTACATCCAAATAGAGTTCTTCTGGCAATAAACAAAACAATTTAGCGAGTTAAAATTACGTAGAGAAAATATTCTTCATTTTATCACCTACTCCGGACAAACCTGAGCTTTCAAGCTATATAGATCTTCTTCAGAGGCCTTTTAAAAAAATATTGATCGAGCATCACATGCGAAGGATAAATTCGAAGATTGATAAAAAGGAATTCTAAAAAAAAAGAATATTTGAAGCCAACATTTATTTATTTTTTCAAAATGGGGTTGGGAGAGATACACATCAGTGATCATAGTGCCCAAAGTCTATCCTGTAGAAGTCAACAATTTGTCTTGAAACTGTCGTTTCAGAAGTAAATGAGAGAGCTCTTTTTAAAAAATGATTAGAATATCCCTATTACACGTGGGTTACAGACCATGATATTCATATTGGGTAGTAGTCAGTGTACTTACAGTAAACCACAAGTACAGTGTAAGTACACTGTAGTAAGTAATAAGTGTAATAAGTACATCACATGTCTACACATGTGAAAAGCATTTCGAATTTTGCACTTACAAGTGTACCAGAGCGTCGTTTGGTTACTTGCACTCACGGGTAGGTGTCCGATATACATGGTAAAAGGTACAACTCCCTTAAGTCCATGAGTGTATATTAAAAAAAGAAAAAAAAGAGTTTGTTCTCATAATTTTGTACACCATTGTGTATTTATATGGTGATTATAGAATATTATTTGAAATGCATTCAGTGCCATCTATCGGTAAAAAATATGAATTATAATCATTATTAGTGGTTTTACTAATGAAGAGAGTCAAAACCTCTACCCAATATATATTTTTCATCCATTCGCTAATGGTTGTAGAAATTTATCTTTTAAAATACACTCAAAAATAGTGATATTTATAATTCATATATTTTCACATTAAACAGGGTATACTCCAAACTAATCCAATACAATAGTATAGCGGTCTAGAGATTAATTTGGCGAAACCACTGAGAGAGTTCACTACTGATGAGCCAAGCCCTCTCATTCAATAACTTATATCATTGCAGTAAGGTCTGTAGAGATAATATTTGATGATATTTAAAAGAAACGCATTTCCAGTAAATTTATTTGTGTAAAATTTTAATGATAGATGGCAATTAAATTTAATTTACAAATATAGATGTACAAAGATGTAATTAAATAGATAGTATTTTGCATCATTTAATATTGTAACATAGAAAATTAGGAAAGGCAAACTTCATAATGACACAGCAATTTATTTAATGTAAAACCAAATTAAAACTAATAAAATAGTAGAGAAACAATGAGAACATTTTACAGCATATCAAAAAACAAATATCGAAATTTAAAAATCTTTTCATAGAATTATATATAATCTGCTACAATGTATTTTTTGTGTAAGGTCTGTTTATACTGAAGATAGAGGTTGCCTGGCCGGCATTCATATTTATATAAAAAATAGATACACTTCGGCCAATTAGAGTTTTTTTTTATTTTCTCAACGTTTCGACAAAAATCTTTTGTCTTCGTCAGGAGAAGTAAATAAAAATAAAACATTTGGCAAAAATTGTTCTCTTTATTTACTTCTCCTGACGAAGACAAAAGATTTTTATTGAAACGTTAAGAAAAAAAAAAAAAAACTCTAACTGGCCGAAGTGTCTATTTTTCATAGAATTAGAGACTTTTTGTTTTTGTTTTACATTTTACGACCCAGTGTCGGTTTTACGTTTTTACGAATCGAGCCGATTTAATAAGCAAATAAAAAAAAAAAACTTGGTGAAAGTTAATGAAAACTTTTTGATTACATTCTTGCAGAGATACTTTTCCCCTTCTTAGAAGCTAGGAATATAATTAAGATTATGATTACACACACTTTTTTTCATATTTACATATTTCCCAGATTACTTTCGGATTCCTGCTTTATTTTTATACATTCTATTACCGGATGGTTGGCGATCTATGGATACGCTCCAGAAGCCTGAGTTACCTATATGTTACTTACTTTCTCTTATTTCCTCCTTTTTTTATTGGTCTTAAGACTTTCTAAAAAAAAGTAGTAGCATTATATAATGTCGATTTGATACAGTTTTCGTTGAAATAAAAAAAAAAATTAACAATCGACTAAATCCCCCCCCCCCCCCCCTAACAAAATAATAATAATTCAGGAAAAGAGAGAAAAAACTTATGTAACATTTTTGTGGTACCATTGTTACCATTATACTTTATATTCCAAATTGATTCCTTTTTATTCGCGACAAAACCTTCCGTTGACGACATGTGGTGCAGAATTCATTGGAGTATTTAGATGTCTGTTGATGGGACATATGATGTAGGTAGGAATGTTAGCTGGACATAGTGGGACAGCCTTGGGTACCAGGAGTTCAGAACTCCAGACATACTGTTCCATCCAGGGTCACCTCCCCCCCACCACTTTGAGGCAGTTAACAGGTTTTGGGGGGGGGGGGGGGGGGGGGGGGGGAGACAACACGTTCCCTAAGCGACTATTTTCGTAAATTCAAAATTGGCCTTATTTATTCCAACCTTTACAATAAGCGACCACTTCCAGAATTAACTAGTCATATCTATGGTTTTGAACAACGTATCATAAAATGCCTTACTATATTCATCTTTAAAAATACCTCTGCCTTTGCCGGTCCCAAGCCCGGATGAAAAAGGAGGAGGGGGAGCAGTAACAAGCTCACTAAAAAACCTGGGCTCAGCTGGCCCGGCTGATAGTACCCTGTAAGGGCTCCTAATCCAGGGATACAGGATGAGCAGCGTTTGTACTCCATATGTTAGGAGCGGCTGTACATGGCGTCTGTTCCTCATGTCAGAGGCGGCCATTTCTTTTGGAGCTAAGTCGACCTGCTACTGAGTAGTGCTCCCAGTCTTAATAACAAAGGCATACGCATTCCACTTCACCCAGTGTGGAGATAAGAAAGAAGAAGAAGATAGTTTAAAATAAAACGATTACTGAGTTTTGGAAAACATAAGAGAGATGGATATTGTGGTTTTTCCTATCTATTTCCTCATCTAAGCAAATAGAAAAGTGATGGTAGGTCAAACTAATTAATCACTAACTAGCAAATAGAATAATAATTAGGGTTTTAAAAAAACAAACGTCAAAGATACCAATCAGAAAGTCATTAGAGATGTCATATCACGTTGACAGATATGTGTCATTCCATTTGTCGGCCCATTTCCTCCTTCGGCAAGTCAACCAGCCAATCACATCGCAGGGAATTATCGACCAAACGACATTGTAAATATCGTTGATAATGATCTTTCTAAACTTTCGGTTGAAGCAATTTCTTTCTTTTTTTGTGGTTATCACTTTCGAAAGCAATTTCCTACTTGCAATGCATTTTTTTAAATATAAAAATTTACGCAAAATGAATTAATTAAAACGAAAGTTTCGACAAATGATTTACCATTATGCGCTTTAAAAATATAAAATATCTTGTGATATCCCAAAACTTATTTTAAGCAATTTCTCTTGTGATTCTTATTCACTAAATCAATTTCTTCTCCAACTTTACTTCAGTAATTGAAAGATTTAAAGGTCCTAACTATAATCCTTGATGACACCTTTAAGTCAGTTACTTTCCTTTTAATAAATAAATTTGTTGTTTATTTAGAGTTCTCTATATTAAATGCTGTACTTTATTTATTTATTTATTTCAATTCAAAACGCTATGTCCCCCTAGGGACACTTGCGCTAAATGTACATACAAATATAACAAAGAAAATATTCAACATGGAAAGATACACAGAAAGCGACTTAGAAAGATTCATAAATATTATTTATATATAGAGATATTCTTTGAATTTTATTTACAGTTACATCATTAAATTTAAATATATATACATATATACACACATATACACGCATACACCTATATATTGTTTACAACCACAAGATATGTCCAATATTTCCTTGAGATCGTTACATCAAAGACCATTTTTCTTAATGAAATCCAAAATATATTTACAAACTAATAGAGAATATAGGGTCCTAATATTATAAACGTCAAAATATTCAATGATCGTTTTAAATAAATATTTATATACTAGCCGAGTGACCCGGGCAACGCCCCGGGTTTACTCGAAGGGCCCGCAGGTGAGAAACTATAGGCATTGGTTCCTATGCCTAAAAAATTATTTAAAATGAAAAAAGAAGAAAAATACTAACAAATCAGAAAATAAAAGTGCAAACAACACATCTACACTACTTCAAGAACATGAGAGCACATGCACTGTGTAACCATACGTGTACCATTCGTAAAGACCCTGCTTAGGATTAAAATATCTCCGAAGCATAACAATACAACCAACTCATGTTTGCTAAGCAATTTCAGGAAAGAAACTATAGGCATTAGTTGAAGAGTTTAAATAAATATATTTTGAGTGAAAAAATGACACAAATCAGCAAATAAAATTGCAAAAAATGCTACTATATCGCAGATAAGACAACATATAAAAGGAATGAAAATATTTAAAGGACCTCATTAAAACTACATTTCTAGTTTTATATATACAATATAACCTCGATAATTCGACCATGTTTTGTTGTCTTGACCTACAGCCTATCATATAACAAAGTGTAATTCAACACTATCGATAATTCGACCATTTTAAATTTCAACAATTGTTTGTTGCTCAAATATAACTTCACTGCTAAAAAGGTATTACAGAGAAAATGGCTGACATTGTAAATGTACAAAATGTATGTATAGAGCAGGGGAATAATAAATAAAGACCAAAATCAAATTAATTGATAATAAATAGATTATTGCCAAAAAAAAAAAATACAAAAAATATTTTTTTCTCCTTTCTTATCTTCACTCAATCATATTAGAGTGTCAAGCTTGTAAGCTTGAAATTAACAACCATCACGATTGGGTGAAGTAGAATGCGTCTGCCTTTGTCATCAAGACTGGGAGCACTACTCAGTGGCAGGCCACTGACTTAGCTCCAAAAGAATGTATCCCTGGATTAGGAGCCCTTACAAGGTACTATCAGCCGGGCCAGCTGAGCCCAGGTTTTTTTAGTGAGCTTGTTACTGCTCCCCCTCCTCCTTTTTCATCCTGGCTTGGGACCGGCAAAGGCGGAGTTTTTTTTCTTTCAGGTGAGAAACTTTAGGCATTGGTGAAAAGTGTAAATATATATTCTGGAAATGAAAAAAAAAGGATAAAATAAATCAGAATATAAATTTACAAACTATATTTCAGAGAAGACGATTTATAATAGGAATTCATTTAAATGACCTCATTAAAAACTACATTTTATATATACTTGGGTTCAACTTTACATGTATGCTATCCAAAGTTCGCACACTTGAAAAAGTCACATAAAGTGGCTGTGGCTAAATTGTAATATGTTAAATTAACATTATACTAAACTATTCAGTACAGTAAAGTTAATATTTACTTATAAAGATAAAAATGTTTTAGCCGATATAAAGCCCTACGGGATTGAGAATGGAACGTTACGTTAAAATTTGAAAGAGATTTTTTATATATATCGATAATATAGCCCTTCATTGTAATCATTGATTATAATCACTGCATTAATAAATGTCAGTGAACTCGTTTATATGTATTGTTTTTTGTTTTCGAGATATTCTAATAGAACGTTCTAACATTTTCTGTTAAATATTAATATATGCACAAACACAGAATATAATAACTATGTCTTAATTACGCTATAATTATTGTTATAAATATTATTCTAAAATAATTCGCCAGAAATCGTCCTGATAGTATACTAAACAACTTCCCAAAGTTTCATGGCAAACATCTAAAATAAAATAATACGTTTAATACTTTGCTACAATATTAAAAAGAGGGGGGCTTAGGTGTTTAAAATGTAAAATGTGCTCTAAATAGTATTACATAGAGCCTTCATAACAAACATATTTAAAATAAACCAATCAAAATATAATAATGCTGTAAAAACAGACCTTTCTACAATAATATAAAAGAAACGAAAATAAAAAAAGACACCCACGCTGAGCCTCGAACCTAGGTTTGTTACAAATATTATTAAAAAATTGTGTATGTTAATTTTTATTTTAAAAAGCCTACATTTTAAATAAAATAATATTTTTAATAATTTGCTACAATAATATAAAAGAAATGAAAAAAAAAAAACACCCACGCCGAGCCTCGAACCTAGGTTGCGGGGGTACGAAGCTGCGTACCTAACGTATAGGCTAAGCTTGACGTTACAAATAAGATCATGCGAGGCTATTTAAGGCCATATGTCTTCCGCGAGGGGGCGCTGATTGCGAGTGAATCTACGTTTTATCGTAAATAAAAATGCAACGAAAGGTTATTTCTAAAGAGTAATTAGCCAGAAACCATCCCGGTAGTATACTAAACATCTTTCCAAAGTTTCATCACGATTGGTTGTAGTAATAAGACAAAAGAACGCATTTCAAAACAAAAAAATTGATGATGATAAATGCAAAAAATCTACGATTGTAAAATAGATTAAATTAAAAAATAAAAATAACTGTTAACATTAGGAAAATAAAAACAGGCCTATCATATGAAGAAAAAAATAACGAAAATTTTGGTATATAGATCGTTATGTGTAGTTCAGAATCTTCGGAGGAGATAGCTCAGGACTTTACAATGGAAAACTCTGTTACGGTATTATCTATATAGATTATAAGGCAATAACACATACGCTGTTGTAATGGCTATGGTGTTATCCGAATAAGACTCGTTCTAGCTTTACAAGTTGAACTGAATGTTTATTTAATCCAGTAATCTCCTTTTATACAAAATAGAAAAATAGAGGTGAAAAGGAAATAGTTTACATAAAGTTAAAACAGTGAATTTGGAATAAGAAAAAGAAAATAAACTCAAAATCTAAGTTTTATCTACCACCTGATAGTATCTTCTGGCTTTGTAAATGGCCTACAAAATCATAAAAACGACAAATAGATGGTGGATAGTTTGTGCCGTCAAAATGCGCCTTATAATTTATGTTTCCAATAGGAGCTATAGACGATCCAGGGTGTGGAGAGAGAAGGCAGGATTCCTGTCACCTGCTTTATTGAATGTCTTCCAGAACTACAGAAAGACATTGAATACAAGGATCTTTTTATGTTTATAAACAGTAAGGACTCATATTTAAAATTTAGAAAATTCTGTAAATTTATCTATGATTTTCTCTCTAGGTTAAAAAAACCGTAATTGCTAAACTATGTATAATTGTAGAACGACATTTGAAAATTGTCCCGCATGTGTTTCTTTTGAACGAAAAATCGAAATTTATTTTAAGAAGAAATAACGATTATTTCTAACCTTAGGGATAAAGTATTAAAGTATGAATTGTGAAGAGTAATGTATATTTGTATTTATTTCATTGATTGTTCCTAGGTAAAATGTAAAATCAAGTATGATTTTAATATCCTTTTCACTTCTTCCTTAAACTTCTATTCAAACCTTGTAATTCACCAATTGTTTATGTAATATAGTATCTTAGTGTTGTTTCTTGACGTAAGTATACCTTGTGGAAATATATCGTCTGATTTGATGTTAATCAATATTCTCTAGCTGTAGATAGTTTTGTTGATAATTGTCAACTAGTCGTACTGACGTCATCAATAAATACTTTTACATCTTAAGATATTCAAATACTTAATTTCTTCGCTACAATATTATGTGACTTTTATAATGTTTTGAGAAAATAAAACATATATATATATTAGGTATTAAAATTCTCTCTCAAAACAACTTTTTATATTGTTACATCATGATTAATGGCGTATTTCTTATATTAGTTTTAATATATTTGAAATTTAAATTATATATTTATTTATTTTTATATAAAATATTCTATGATATTTATTTAAAACAGATTATTAATTTATCATCATTTGTATTTAGGTACACTGTGACTTCACTGCTCTCTTTGATGTGAGAAAATAAAAAAAGGATTCTGGTGGCTACTTAAAGAAGACTTATCTCGTTATTCCCTTTTATAAATTTGTAGGATGGTTGAAACACGCTCTGGTAAGATGCAAGACCCAGCACAGGAGAGAATCCAGGCTGAAGAGTCTGCCAAGCCGCAACCTGGTGTAACAATTGGTAGAGATGCTAGTTCCGACCCAGTTGTCCTGAATCCCAACATCGACATCCCCAAGTATGATGGAACGGAAGACCCTCGCCCATGGATTGAATCTCTTGAAGAAATTGGCTTCTTGTACCATTGGGCAGACTACATTATCTCTCGTTATGCCGCCATGAACATGACGGGAAGCGCTAAAACCTGGTTGAATTTACACAAAGCTAGTTTCACGAGCTGGGAAAATATTAAAATCCGCCTCATTCAGGATTTTTCTTTGGACGCGAATAAAGAAGAACTTAGAATGAAGCTCAACAGAATGCAACACTGGAATGAACCAGCAATCAGGTTCGCGGAAGACATTCTAGTGTTGTGCAACAAGGTTGACCCCGCAATGGAAGAAGAAACAAAAATTGAACATGTTATTGGAGGACTGAAAAAAGAGTACTCATTCGCGCTCTACCTGAACCCTCCTAAAACGACCGATGACCTTCTTGTCGTGTGCAAGAAAATGGATTCTTTTGAAAAGAAGTATCGGGAACGTGTGGAGAAATCCAGAAACCTATATAACGGTCCACGCTATTCTAGACCCCAACAACAATCGAGGTACGTGCCGCCGACTGCCGCACGAAACTACCAGACCACTTCCAGGCCCCAAGCCCCTGTTTCCAATAATTACAAGAACGACTCCCCTCCTACCCCCAGACAGTATCGAAACAACTTTCCCCAGCCCTCTACCCCTAGACGTCCTTATAATCCTAACTTTGTGCCGAAACCAAACCTTCAGAGAAACACTTACAATAAAAGCCAAGAAGTGAGCAAAAATAGGACGGAAGATGGAAGACCAATCTGCTTTAAATGTAACAAGCCAGGGCAAGTGGCCCGTTATTGTAGGGTCAAGTTTATAAGAATCCTAGAAGAGGATCCAGCAGATACCCAAGAGAAGGTCGAAGAAAAATGCCAAATGAATGAAATATCAGAGAAATCAGGACCTCGGCTTTATGCTGATGTATGTCATAGCACACAGACAAATATTCCTACCCGGAATAGATATTCCGTGTTGGAAGATTTAAACTAAGCGTCGCGCCTGAATCTGTCAATCAAAGCAAGTCGACCATAAACGGAATCAAGAAGTTGGACCCTAAATACAAATTAAAAATTAATGTGGACAAGATAGGGACTTTTGAAGCTTTGGTTGATACAGGTGCTGACCTCTCAGTGGTCGACCTCAGAACGGCCCTCGATACAGGCCATGGTATAAGTAAACTCGCAAAAATTTGTGCAGGACCCGATGGAAAAAAATTGGACATGGTAGGAAGTATATTTTTAAATATAAAAATTGATGACGAAACATTATCACACAACTTTGTGATATTGAAAACGCATTTACGGACATTAATTCTTGGGAGAGATTTCCTTAAGAAAATGAACGCAAAAATAGATTGTAAGCAAGAAACTATAAAATATGATTTGACGAATAATCATGACGAAATCAATTTTGAAATGTTGAAAATAAAGAGTGCCAAGGATTCCATTGTACCGGAATGTTCCATGAAATTGATCAAGGCATTGGTAGAAACAGAGGATGGAGAATATATTATCGAGGAGAGCAGCAAAATGTTTCAAACAAATGGACTTCGTCTAGCAAGAAGCTTGATCAATGTTATAAATAGGGAAACACACATCTGGATAACTAATCCGTATCCTCGACCGTTAAAAATAATGAAAAACCAAACATTGGCTTTTGGAAGTAGTCCAGCGAAAATAAATGTGAGTCGAGAAAGAGAGGTAGAAAAGAACGAAGAACCTAGATTCCAAATAAACGAAAATCTTTCACCAAAGGAACAGAAGGAGTTAAAACAAGTTTTAGAAAGGTATGGAGATCTTTTTTCATCGAGATTAGGGAGAACCAATTTGGCAAAACATTGGATAGACACAGAATACGCGAAGCCAATTAAACACAAGCCTTACCGGGTAAGTGCTAAAGAACGAGATATTATAAAAGAGCAAATTGACGAGATGCTTACAGAAGGCATAATTAGGCCATCTTCTAGCCCCTGGTCTTTTCCAGTAATATTGGTCAAGAAGCGAGATGGTAAATACAGATTTTGTGTGGACTACAGAAAACTGAATAATGTGACAGTAAAAGATGTCTATCCGATCCCTAGAATAGACGAAGTTATGGATACTCTCCAAGGATCTACACACTTCTCAGCAATAGACCTCAGATCTGGATATTGGCAAGTTGAAGTCGAAGAAAGAGACAAAGAGAAAACAGCTTTCACTACAGCGCATGGATTATATGAATTCAACGTGATGCCTTTTGGACTTTGTAACGCGCCTGCTACCTTTGAGAGAAATATGGAGAATATGCTTGGAAATCTGAGATGGCAAATTTGTTTGTGTTATCTGGATGATGTTATCATATATAGCCCGGATTTTCCAACGCACCTCAAAAGACTTGAAGCTGTTTTTAGATGTTTTCGTGAATCTAATTTAAGGTTAAACGACAAAAAATGCCGATTTGCTTTTGAAGAATTGGAGATTCTCGGCTATATAACGAGCAAACATGGTATAAAACCCGCGGAACATAACATCAAAGCTGTCAGAAATTTTCCTCGACCCAAAAAGGTCAAAGAAGTACAATCCTTTTTGGGAATGTGTTCATATTATAGAAAATTTATCAAAGACTTTTCAAAAATTGCTGACCCTTTGACCAACCTTATAAAAAAAAGTGTATCATTTACCTGGACAGAAAGACAAGAGGAAGCGTTTCAAACCCTAAAAACAGCACTATTAAGTCCACCAATTTTAGGTCACTTCAATCCAAATGCACCTACTTATGTTCATACTGATGCGTCCAACATCGGCATAGGTGCAACACTTGTCCAAGACATCGGTGGTGAAGAGAAGGTGATCTCATATTTGAGTCGTACCCTAAGTAAAGCGGAGCAAAATTATTCAACCACTGAAAAAGAATGTCTGGCCGTTGTCTGGTCAATGTCAAAATTACGACCCTACCTTTATGGAAGACACTTTAAAATAGTAACAGACCATCACGCCTTATGCTGGCTCAAAAACTTGAAGGATCCAACAGGTCGATTGGCAAGATGGGCATTGAAAATTCAAGAATATGACTTCGATATAATACATAAATCGGGAAAGAAGCATCTGGACGCCGATGGCTTATCTAGGGGGCCCTTACCAGAAACTGATTGGGATGAAGATTTTGAAAGGCTATTTTTAAATCAAATAACAGACGAAGAGGATAAATTTATCGAAAGTGTTAAGAAAAACCTTAATGGAAGCAGGCGATCAATTGCGCAAAACTTTAAAGAAGAAGATGGATGCCTCTTTAAGAAAAACCCGAACCCTGAAGGCAGGGCGTGGTTGCTTGTGGTTCCAGAGAATAAAAAGAGAGAAATTATGAAAGAATATCACAATCATATGTCGAATGGCCATCTGGGCGTCGCCAGAACCATGTACCGAATAAAGAGTAAATACTTTTGGCCATCCATGCTAAAGGATGTCTCAGAATTCGTTAGGACGTGTCACCTTTGCCAAAGTAGGAAAGGCTCAAACCAATTACCTTCTGGACTACTACAGCCCATCCCCCCAGCCAACTTTCCTTTCGAAAGAATTGGAATTGACTTTGTTGGTCCACTACCATCTACGAAAAACAGGAAAAAATGGATAATCGTGCTGTCGGACTACTACACTAGATATGCAGAAACAAGAGCAGTCTCGGAAGCAACAGTGAAAGAAGTTTCTAAATTTCTAGTAGAGGATATTTTTCTTCGGCACGGAGCCCCACAATATCTTATTAGTGACAGAGGCTCTCAATTTACCAGTAATTTAATGAAAGAGGTGATGAAAACGTGCAAGATTAAACATTGCTTCACAACGAGCTATCATCCCCAGACTAATGGATTGACAGAGCGGTTAAATAGAACATTGATCAATATGCTCAGTATGTATGTGAACACTGATCAGAAAAATTGGGACGAAATACTCCCATTCATCACTCACGCTTACAATACTACAATTCAGGAAACCACAGGATATTCTCCCTTTTTCCTGATGTTTGGAAGAGAACCCACGTCTCTTTTGGACGACAGGAATATCTCGGTGGACATTGACAAAGATGATTATGATGAATACATAAAACATCACTTAGACAAAATAAACAGAACAAGAAAATTAGTTATTAACAACACAATAAAGACTCAAGAAAGAATGAAAGAGAACTATGACAAGAAACACATGGAAAGAAGCTACGAACCAGGAGAATTAGTAGCAGTTTGGACACCAATTAGGAAAATAGGAAAGTGTGAGAAACTACTGAGAAAATATTTTGGCCCATATAGAATATTAAAGAAGCTGTCCAACGTAAATTACTTAATTGAACCAAAAGATAATCCTGGCCAAGACCCATTGATTGTCCATGTCTCAAGAATCAAACCCTATTTTGAAAGAATTGATGAGGTCAATCACGAGGACGTGACGACCTCTGGAGAGGGGGAAGTGTTACATCATGATTAATGGCGTATTTCTTATATTAGTTTTAATATATTTGAAATTTAAATTATATATTTATTTATTTTTATATAAAATATTCTATGATATTTATTTAAAACAGATTATTAATTTATCATCATTTGTATTTAGGTACACTGTGACTTCACTGCTCTCTTTGATGTGAGAAAATAAAAAAAGGATTCTGGTGGCTACTTAAAGAAGACTTATCTCGTTATTCCCTTTTATAAATTTGTAGGATGGTTGAAACACGCTCTGGTAAGATGCAAGACCCAGCACAGGAGAGAATCCAGGCTGAAGAGTCTGCCAAGCCGCAACCTGGTGTAACAATATACAATAAATTTAGTCAATTCAGGTAGAGAAAAGCATACGAAATAGAAAATTTTCATTTGAAATTTAGAAGTTTTCCTATAAAAGATTTAAATTCTCTATTCCATAAAACTCTTTCTCTCTAATAATCAAGAAATAAAAGTAATACATCTAATGAAGAACTTACAATAAAATAAAATTTAAATACAGCAACAACAACAGCAAAAAGCCTTTATTCAGGGTCACTGACCATATACAGGATTCACCAGAGGTATGCATAAGAACAAAGCAGTGAGCCAAAGGAAATAGCGATATATACAGAAGAAAAGGAAAAAAAAACAAGAAAGAGAAAGAGGGAAGCAAGAAAAACAACACAAAAAGAGTAGCAGTAAGAAAGTGAGGAGTGAGCGTCACTTGGCCTTCTTCTGAGATATGGACTTGTGGAAACCATAAAACGCCGTAGCAATATACTTATTCTGGGTCATATTGTCAATTATTGATGGAAGTGAAGCACAGAGTTGCCCAGTTTTGAGCATAAGGGTTCTTCTTTCAGAGCATAGCAATCAAAAATATAGTGAGTGATTTCATTTTTTAGTTTTGAATTACAGAAGGTACAAATCGGGTCCTCACCGCAGAGCATCTTGGTGTGGTTTTCTCTAAAAAAAATTCCATCTGCTATTTGCTTTTGAATATATGTAGACAGTTTATCTAAGTTATGCAGCTGTATTTGGTTTGGAGGAAGGTATACAAATATCAAACAGATAACATGTTGGAGGGCTCTTGTGTTTGTTGATAAGAAAATAGATAACCAAGTGCCATCCTTTTCTGAATTGTCTAATCTATATTGCCCGCCTTCCCTAAAACCGACAATCATACCCCCTGACCCTCTTCCCCTTCCAGATTCTTTGGTGGCAGGTAATTCGATAATATGATAATCTTTTAGTGTTATGTTAGTCCTGTTCAGGCACCATGTTTCAAGTAGAGCAAAAATTTCGTAATTCTTTATGTGCTCGAGGAGTGGAAATATCGAAAGAATCCTATAGAAACCATTTATATTCCAACATATTATTTTTTCCGCGATGTCTCGCGAATTTTCAGAAAAAAATTGCATTGTCAGCGTCTTGAAAATCGAATTTACATGTATTTGTGTCGAAGTAACTTTCCGTTATTTGATTGTTGGGTGGAGAATTAATTTGTGATTTTGATGTCGTATTTCTTCTATTTACACAATTGTTTCTACGAGGTTGTTGCTAAATAAAATTTAAATAAGAAATTAATTTTTATTGCAATTTTTTTAAATAAAATACTTTTAACAATTTTATTGAATTCATCTTTAACTAAAAAGGCATATATTTGGATCAAAATATCATTTATTTTACCAATATTTCAGTTGGCTGAACGCCAACCTTTATCAAGGTGTTATAACATTTTAAAGCTTTTATTAAAGCTTAAATAAATGATATTTTGATCCAATATATTAAAGATTTATTTATGGATTGCTCTATTTAAAAAAAAAAATTAATACATCTAATTGGCCACACAACAACACGGTTAAATATTTCAACGTTTTCAAATTAAGAATGCCAATCTCTTAATTTTATAAAACATTCTAGAGTGTGTTTAACATTTTAAAAATTTCCATACGATAATTTGCAATTATTTATCAATATTTTCTATAAATGAATATTTTTATACGAAAAATCTTTTTACACATAGTACAAATAATTATAAATATAAAATAGGCGTTATTGTTAATTTTCAAAATATTCACTCCCATATTTTACAAAATGTATTTTTGTCAATAATATAAATATATATATATCAATTTTTTTCTCCCCATTGAATATAACAAAATATTTTTAAAACTTAATTCTGTTGACGTTATGTGACGCTGAGTTTGTTGTTGACACACATTAAATATGTTATAATACATTGATAAAGGTTGGCGTTCAGCCAACTGAAATATTGGTAAAATAAATGATATTTTGATCCAATATATGCCTTTTTATTTAATTGAATATTTTTTAAAAAGGTTTATTTTAAGTGCGCGCGCGCGCGCACACACACAAAGAAGCGCCGTTATATATATATCAGGTTATGCATTTGAATTCGTGACCTTATATAATAAATAAAAAATAAGGATGCAGAAGATAAATTTTAGGCCTAGAGCTGGCTTTAAGTAACAACACAATTCACCACTTTACTTCCATTAACTTGGTGGGTCAAGGATTTGTCCAAAATGGCGGTTCACGCCTTCTCTGGTTGGCTGATTTAATTATACAGGCGATACTTTTGTTTATTCTGGTACGCTTTAAATTATCAAAAGTTGAGAGATATCTTTGAATTGTTTTTTTTTTTATAAATTTACATGATTAGAGCAATTATTTTAAATAAATATATTCAGTATATTATAAATTAATATTTAGATTCATATGTTTGTAGGGTATTTTTAAATCGTTAAAATAAAATGTTTTAAATGTACGTGTTTGAGATAAAAGATTAAAATTTAAAAAACATACCAATTTTTCCATGGCATCAAATTTTGAAAGTTATGCATTTAAATGAGCACAACTAAAAATGTATATATCTTCTCCTTTTATTATTATTTACTTTTAAAGCTTTTCGTGAATGATTTTTATTGTGCATGAGTCTCTTTGATTATTTGATATGTTCATTTTTGATTTTTTGAAGGATAATTTTTATCACCTTGTATTTTTGTGCGCAAATATAGGTTTGACACGTTTAAGACAACATCTTATAACATTATTTTTGTTAATTAAAACATTTTAGAGCTTATTAACAAAATTTTAAATTTTAGAAACAACATTTCAAAACTTATTATCGAAGCTTAATAAGAAGTGGTAAAATAAATTTTGATGTGCAAAATAACATTTTACTGCTTGTTACTGCTTCCTCTCCTCCTTTTTCATCCGGGCTTGGGACCGGCAAAGGCGGAGTTAAATGTAAATTACAATTTAAATGTGAAGAACCTGTACATATTATCCATTTGAAAAAAAAATAATAAGAAGAAGAAGATGAAAAAATTCATATAAAAAAAAGTCAGGTGTTAATATTAAAAACAAATTAGGCATATCCTGACCACTAACAAGTGCTTTTTAGATAACAGAACGCCATCTAGTGGAACAAAAAACAACTAATACTACCCATTGTAAATACCATAAGCTAGGTTTTTCTTTTTGAGAGGTACATAATAATGTTATTTTGTAACTGAACTTTAAACTAAAAAGCAAATATTTAAAACACGATGACCGTTAAAGAATTCCAAAGTTTCTATAAGATTGTCCAAAATGTTTTTCTTATTACTTGGCAAATAATATTATTATATGGTGTTAATACATAATACAATTACTTTATCAAAATTCGAAATTATTATAGACGCGTATGATTCTTTAAAAAAATAACGATTTTTGTTCTACTATATGGTACTCTGCCATCTAAAAAAATTCTCATGTTAGTGGTCAGAATATGCCTAATTTGTTTTTAATATTAACACCTGAACTTTTTATTTTTTTTCATATTCTTCTTTTTTTTTTCAAATGGATAATATGTACACAGGTTCTTCACATTTCTAATTTTGATAACAGATGGCGCGCTAATGCATCATAATACAGTTACACCCATACCTCGCTTTGCGTCGGGGTTACGTTCCAAAAAAACACGACGCAAATTGAAACGACGCAAAGTGAAAATATGTGAAGGCGCAATCAAAAACAAAGGTGTTGCCATATTTTAGGGAAAAAAAATTCAAAAAAATTAAAGACTCGAATCCAAAACAACGCAACTTCGAAAATCTAACGACGCACAGTGAAAATCAGTAAAAATTAAGCAGCGACGCAACTTCGAAAAAAAAACGCAAAACGAAACGACGCAAAGCGAGGTATTGGTGTACTTTATACATAATACAAAGACATTATACATAACGGCGAATAATATTGGTATTTAATTTTTTTTTTGCAAGTGTTTACGAACTTTTGGGATAACCTTGTATATAATAATAAAAATTGAACAATCAATATTAGACATGAGATAAAGACATGGGATGAAGCCTTAAATTAAAATGTCGAGGGATCTCATCAATTTATATAAAGATTGAATCTTCAATTTGAAAAAGGAGGTCAAGTGTTTTCAAATGATGATCATTTTTGTCAAGCGATCATTCAGAATATAATTTTTCATCTTTTGACGCTACTTGATTGCCCCGGCCATCTTTCAAGTGTTTAATTTGAGTTCAAACCAATTGGTCAAGAGTCAATTTATATTAAATAGTTTTTATTTATTTATCATTGAATTTTTTTTTTTCGTATCTGAAAATTAATTATACTAAGAATTTAGTATTTGATTGATATTTTTATGCAAAAATGTTGCAGCATTTATATTTTAAATACATATATTCATTATTATAGTATTATCATTTATCATTATTTTTTAATATAATACTTCTATATATTTTTAAAGTTGAAAATATTGTAATTTTTATTTAGACAGAAATATTATTGTGGCAGCTGTTAGACCATTTATCCAAAATGTATCAAATTTAAGTTCTTTGCTTCCACAAATAAAATAAAAAAAGACAAAAATACGGTGGCGAATATTCCCCCAAAAAATATTTGGGCCGAAAATCGAAAAATTTTAGTTGAATTGATATATATTGACGTTTTATAATATTTTTGTATTTATTGAAGAACAAACCTCAAGACATCTACTGATCGATTGCCCAGAATTTCAAGATTATAGAATGAAGAATGAACTAGTTGTTTGTGAACTTAACAATTTGGTTTCCGATAAAAAAAATCATATTTAAAGTTCAATTCATTTTGTAAATACATTCTAAACTTTCTACAAAATCTGGATCTCTAATGTTTTCATGCGTTGAATAATGTAAATAACTTATGTAAATAAACTTTTCTCCTTGTTTGGCGCAAGTATCCCTTGCGGGATATAGCGCTTTGGAAATGAAATAATTGTAAATATTGTTGTATGTAAATATAAATAAAAAGAATTGCGGCATCTTATTATTATTATTTTTTTTTTTTTGTAATTTGTCGAAATACACAATCCTGTTGTAATGAATTTACATATATGCTTAAAATAATCACAAAATAATATAAAGTAATAACGTCCAATCTGTACATAAGATATAAAAGCATTCAAGTACGAATTTTTCTATTACACACAAAGCAAACTTTGTCCTTAATTTGATGAAAAAATATTGGGAAGGCTTGGCTCATGAATCTTCCAATACAGTATTAGAGCTCTAAGAAGCTGTTTGGTAGATTAAATTGGTGAAACCGCTGGGAGGGTTCACCACTGATGAGCCAAGTCCTCCCAATATATATTTTTCATCGCAGTAAGGATAGTAGAAGTTTGGCATAAACCAATACAAAGCAAAACGCACCATCTATATATAATGAATGAAGACATTAAGACGCGAATGTTTCTTTTCACAAATAAATCAAACTTCTACTGTCCTTACTGCGATGAAAAAAAAATTAAATATAGTAGTTTAATTTATTATATATATACCGGAATTTTATAATGTAATATTCCCTGCAGCCACCCAACCCCCCAATGTATCATGAACGCATGACGCACGAGTAGTCTCACGTGTGTTTGTTTCTGATATTTATTTTCTATAGTTCGTTATCCCCACTGCCAAGATGAAGACCAAACCGTAGACCACCTCCTCTTCACTTGCCCAACCTTCCAATACCAAAGATTCCAGACAGCCACTCTCCTAGGTATCACCAACATATGTCCAGCATCCCTAGAAAATCTCCCAAGAAAGAAGTCTGCCAGGCGACACCTCATTAATTGGACTTCCACTGGCATTGTATATAAATCCAAGAAGACTTAGTTCAGAAGGACATCCCGGGTAGTTGGCGACTTCTGTACGCTCCAGGAACCTGGGTTACTTAAATAAATAATAATAATAATAGTTCGTTATACATTTGCCTCGCTTAATCTCAGTGTAATATAATTTAATTTACTTTATTTTTAATTTTCCTGTAGAAGGGCGTTGCCCGAAAGCTCGAAATAAATTTATTTGCAAAAGAAACTCATCCCTCAAGCTTATTGATTTGAACATGGTAGTTTGTTTGATGAAAAAAATTGCTGTTTTATGTATAAAAGAAACATTCGTTATTAAATACTTTTATTTCTTACACAATAATATATTTTATTAAAAAGACATATATTGGATCAAAATATAATTTATTTTACCAATATTTTAGTTGGCTGAATGCCAACCTTTATCAAGGTGTTATAACATTTTAAAGTGTGTCAACAACAAACTCAGCGTCATAATTCTGTTGACGTTATGTGGCGCTGAGTTTGTTGTTGACACACATTAAAATGTTCTTGATAAAGGTTGGCGTTCAGCCAACTGAAATATTGGTAAAATAAATGATATTTTGATCCAATATATGTCTTTTTAATTAAATATTTATTTATGGATTGCTCTATTTTCAAAACAATAATATATTTATTATAAATATAAAAAATAATTTAGGTTAAAGGATGGAGGACGTCACATCTTTTTTTCTTCTTTTTTCTTTTTTTTTTTTTTCATTACGACAATGTTATTGCAGAGGTAAATTTCCCTCTTCGTACTCAAACCAATATTTTGCTACAAGTATTGACATAAATAAATCAAAATAGAATCATAATTATTTATACCAAACGAACTCATGATCCAGTTCCTTCCTTACCTAAGGAATGTTGCAGGTTGACATCCGTTTCAAGGTCACAACGTGACCTTGCCTTCAGGATAGAGAAGGCACGCATTGTTTCAAACGATAATTAATAAAGATGAAATTTATCGTCTGCAATTACCATGGCAAAGTCTTCCATTTTTCACTTTCTGACGGCTTTCCTATGGCACATCTTTCTCTACCCATAGATAACGGGCTTGAATAGATTTATATTTATAAGGGGTTTATTCCTTTTTTTATTTTTAGCTCTAGGCAAATACATTATTCTCTAAAAGATAAATTTCATAGTATTTTTGGAAGGAAGATATAAATAGAACTATTTTTTGTTTGTTTTTATATAAGATAATATAATTTTAAAAATATACATGTTAGTTGTTTTTTACAAATATAATAAATTTAATTTGCGATAATAGCCTACTCTGTAAAATCATCATTAATAATGTTATACAATGTCAGCATTTTATTTGTAAATAGTTTGTTTACATATATCTCGGTTGTATTTAGAGATTTGGAGAAATATGTAAATATAGTCGACTCTCGATAATTTGAAACTCAAGAGAACAGAGAAAATTTTCAATTTATCAAGAGTTCAAAATATCAAGAGTGTAAACAACTAAGAGAGAGGGGAAAAATCAAGTAAACAAAAGTTTGAAGTTTTAGCTGTTTCGGAATATATTGTGTTATGATTACTCATTCTGGTCTGACTTATAATATTGAAATGGACCAATCGAATACTGGCATGAAGCCAGGACTATGCAACAATATATATTTACATATAAGCTATATACAGTAAAAGTTCGATTCATTAATGCTGTAAAGACCAGGATATCCTAAAGGATATTTGGTCATCAGTTGGTGATATCTGTCGATCAAAAGATCTAGCCCGAGGGCGCATGCCGGCCATCACCTTCCTCGGAAGAAGCCGCTCCCAACATGGAGGACAGACGCTTCATCAGCCGTTCCCAACATGGATGCAGAGATGCACCATATCCTAAGGGACTGTCCTCGAAGATTCTTCCAGGGAACACTTGGGGATATCCACCGGTGCACAGAGGAGGCCCTGGAGTGGATTCGTCACCTCGACATTCCACTCTAGAGAAACTTGCCAACATTGTTGTATTGTGCTGTAAAAAACAATATCATACGCAATATATATATATATACAGTAAAAGTTGGATAATTTGAACGTCTATATAAAATTCGTCTGGTTCAAATTCACATTAATAGGTACCGCTCAGCAAGAGCAACCTAGTTCATGATAATTGAAACAGTGAATAATATGTAAAGGTTATTCACATATTAAACAAAATTTTAACGCGGGATTCAATCCCGGTTTATGACTGTCGGGAATCGAGCGTGTTACCCTCTCATCACCGACTTGTATATGTTTTTTTTTATAAAATTCGAATATTTATCTTGTTCCCTAGAGACTTTCCTATAAATATAATTTCCGTTTTTAATTCGAATTTTTGGATAATTCAATTTTTTTTTTGTCCCTTGGGCTTCGAATTATCCAAAGTTCGACTGTATATTTAAAAAAAAAAAAAAAAAAACTTTTGAATTAAACACATTCACTGAAATCTATCATCATCAACCTAATGGATGGAATACATGACGTAATGCAACGTCACGAAGTTGTTTACAAATTAGTAGATGACAGACGAGAGTGGCCATCAAACACACAACGGGGTCTTCTTACCTACTTTCAGGGAAAAATGATCGTCTGAATCAATTAGTCCTTCCATGCTCTGACCTCTTTGTTCCGCTTTGTATTGAGAGCAAGCAGCGTAGCCGGACTATAATTGAAATACGATGTACTCTGTGACCTTATATGATAATATATTATTTAAATTATTTCCCAGAATGTGTTCGGAATTTCAGGGTAGATGGTCTTTCGGATTTTTACGTCGCATTTATGACGGAGCGAATGTTTTAGTTTTCTATATATCTAAATAGTGTTATTACTATAATATAATGCGGCTTATGATTGTAGAACGACATTTCAAAATTATTCCGCATGTGTTTCTTTTGACCGAAAAATCGAAATTTAATTTAAAGAGAAATAACGATTATTTCTAACCTTAGGGATGAAGTGTGAAAGGATGAATTGTGAAGAGTGATGATGAACGGAAAAATAGTGTCCAGGGATGGGAACTGGACTTCTGGACACTTTATTTTTCCGTTCATCATTACTCTTCACAATTCATCCTTTCATTCTTCATCCCTAAGGTTAGAAATAATCGTTATTTCTCCTTAAATTAAATTTCGATTTTTCGGTCAAAAGAAACACATGCGGGATAATTTAAAATGTTGTTCTACAGTGTTATTAATGTCGTCTGGTACTTTTCTAAAATTGATTGCCCTGTTTTCGACGCCCCCCAACAATAGAATAAAATTTGAAACTATTATACCAGAATTATTCCAGAATTGGCCAAATACCCATTCTTGATTAATCAATAAAAGCTAACCACCAGGGTATTATATATAAGAATGGGTATTTGGCCAATTCTGTAATAGTTAAAAATCAACTAGAATAGTTGATATTTATTCCGATAGATGGCGAAAGCCATCAGCAACTTTCAGCTGCACGATGAGGAGATGCCTTTTTCATATTATAGACGCGTATGATTTTTTAAAAAACAAAACAATTTCTACTGCCCTTTCTACCTTTTAAATTTATATTGCAGTAAGGGCAGTAGAAATTGTTTTATTTTTTAAAAAATCATACGCGTCTATAATATGAAAAAGGCATCTCCTTATCGTGTAACTGAAAGTTGATTTTCTAGTTGATTTTTAACTATTCCAGAATTGGCCAAAAATAGCCATTCTTATATATAATACCCTGGTGGTTAGCTTTTATTGATTAATCAAGAATGGGTATTTGGCCAATTCTGGAATAATTAAAAATCAACGAGAATAGTTTATATTTATTCCGATAGATGGCGCAAGCCATCAGCAACTTTCAGTTGCACGATAAGGAGATGCCTTTTTCTTAATTTATACACCTTATCCCAGTACAATATCACATTTGTACTGTTTTTTTCACATTGCGTCTATAATAGTTTCGAATTTTCATAACAGATGGCGCGCTAATGTATCATAATATAATAAAATACAATATAACGCGGCTGATGATTGTAAAACGAAAATTGCAATTATACCGCGAATGTTTCTTTTATAAAAATCGAAATTTATTTTCAAAGAGAAATAGCGACATTTCTAACTTTAAGGATGAAGTATGGAAAGGTGAAACATGAAGAGTAATGGCGAACGGAAAAATAAAAAGTGTCCAGGTGCGGGAATCGAACCCACACCCTTCTGCTTACCGGGCAGGTGCCTTGTCCACTCGGCTACCCTGGACGTATTTTTTTTTTTTTTTCCGTTCGTAACTATAGTTAGAAATGTCGCTATTTCTCTTTGAAAATAAATTTCGATTTTTATAAAAGAAACATTCGCGGTATATTTGCAATTTTCGTTTTATAGTTACGAACGGAAAAATACGTCCAGGGTAGCCGAGTGGACAAGGCACTTGCCCGGTAAGCAGAAGGGTGTGGGTTCGATTCCCGCACCTGGACACTTTTTATTTTTCCGTTCGCCATTACTCTTCATGTTTCACCTTTCCATACTTCATCCTTAAAGTTAGAAATGTCGCTATTTCTCTTTGAAAATAAATTTCGATTTTTATAAAAGAAACATTCGCGGTATATTTGCAATTTTCGTTTTATAGAATAAAGTGTTATCTCTAAAGGAAAATATTTAAAATAGAATTCAACAATAGAACTCTCTTTTCTCTCTAAAGGAAAACACCTAGTTTCAGAGTCAAAGTGTCATTTAGGGAAAGATACTAATTGGTGAAAATGACCATTTTGGTGATGAAAGCTGTTCTTTGTATAGAGGTGTCCGCTAGCAGGAGTGTTCGCTTGTGAGAGTTATATACTATAATTGGAAAGATTTTTTTTCTAGTGATTAATATGAAATTCATAGAACTAAATTTAATTTGACCAAAAAAAAAACGTAGTTTCAAAATTTTCAAATATATATATAAACACTCACGGACAAGTTGTGCCATTTACCATGTATATCAGGATCCAGACAATAACTCTGAAAGATATTACAGTGACCTTTATTGAATACACACGAGGTAACCAAGTGTGAACAAAATTGCCTCTGTCTCCTTAAAAAAAAAAAAAACAGACGACCAGCGACATCAAAGACACTCCACTTCCTTAAGTTTTGTCCATGAGTTGTATTTATACCAAACTAGCCGAATGACCCGGGCAACGCCCGTGTTTTACCCGATTGAATGTTTTGATTCAAATACTATTTGTTACAATTATAAATTGGCGCCTTAAATAAATGCATATATTAGTTAATAACTATAGCCTATGTGCTTTATCTGTCTATGTACTGTTGGCTTCCGTAGGCGTCTCTTACTGGGAAAAAGAAAGAGAGGATTCCATTTAGTTATTAACTAATATATGCATTTATTTAAGGAGCGACCCGCTCCAACACAATAGTTACAAAAACCAAAAAGCGAGTGGGGGGGGGGGGCAAAGTCAAAAACAAAGTGTCTCGCGTAGTGGCGGCGCCATCGTAGCCACGTGATCGTAGCCAACCAATAGGAGAGCGCCATTCCAAACAAAAAGCAAACGGTGACAGAGATGATGACGCTCGTAACTGTATATAGAATGATTATTAATTATTGAATATATATGCTCCAATGGCCCCCGATTCTAGCAAAAGTCCAACCCCACCAGCGAGTGCAAGTAACTAAACGAGGCTCTGGCACATTTGTAAGTACAAAGTCGAACTGCTTTTCACATGTGTAGACATGTGCTGTACTTACAGTAAAAGCAGTCGCCTACTTTTACCCACCATGATTATCATGGCCTGCACCATGTGTACTAGGGATAAGCAAAAAAAATTATTGAATATTATAAATTCATTATCAAATCATTATGAATATCACAATGACAAAGGCCAAACGAATTTGAGTAAATAGAATCTAATTTTGACATGTTTTTTTCAATTAGACTTACGTCGTTGTTGTCCAGAAATTTCAGTTAGTTGGTATTCATCCCTCCGGGAATTCGTAGTTTCTTGATGTCCATGGTCAAATATCTTCGTTTAATAATCATTGATATTTCTTGAATTATTCTTCAAAAATAAAGTTTTTCTTAGACAAGTTTCTTTACACCAAGAGATTTAGAATATTTTACATTCATATTACTTCATCCAAATAACATATATTTGATATAAAATGGTTGATTACAGATTGATAAAGATTTAATTAAATATATTTCTTCATTATAATTTTAATTATAGATATATAGAAATTGAGCTGAGTCATCGAATGGGAAATAGAGTTTTCCTAGGCAGACGACTTCTTTGTTGATAATTACATTACGAGATAACAACCATTGTTATACGAAATTTTTAAAAAATATATCAAAATCTATAGTAAAATAATATACAGTTAAACCTCTATATAGCGCCCGATTTTAAATACGTAGTACGATGTGATTTACATTAAAAGTGACCTGTCTATAGCACCCCCTCTCTATAACACCCTATTTGTAATGTTTTTTTTTTGTAGCATAATAACTTAGAAGGTTTGCCGATTTGTCATCGTAAGAACCATATTGTAAGGTAGGAAATTAGGAAAGACAAACTTCAGGATGACACAGCAATTTATTTAAGTCACAAACTAAAATTTAAAAATATAAGACAAGCAATGAGGAAAGTTTCCAGAGAGAGTAGCAAAATATAAATAATATATATTGTTGCATCATGGCTAATGAACCTATTTTATTTTAATTTCTTATATTATTTTTCATATATTTTAAATTTATTTATTTTATATTTATTTTATAGTATTTTATATTTATTTATTTTATTAAACAGAATATATGTATTATAAACAGAATATATGTATTATAGAATCATAATTTGTATTTAGGTACACGTGTGACTTCACTGCTCTCTTTGATGTGAGAAATAAATAAATTATTCTGGAGGCTACTTAAAGTAGAGTTATCTCATTATTCCCTTATATAAATTTGTAGGATGGTTGAAACACGTTCAGGTAAGATACAAGACCCAGCACAGGAGAGGACCAAGTTTGAAGAGTCTTCCAAGCCGCAACGTGGTACAACAATTGGTAGAGATGCAAGTTCCGACCCAGTTGTCCTGAATCCCAACATCGACATCCCCATGTATGATGGAACGGAAGACCCTCGCCCATGGATTGAATCTCTTGAAGAAATTGGCTTCCTATACCATTGGACAGACTACATTATCTCCCGTTATACTGCCATGAATATGATTGGTAGCGCCAAAACCTGGCTGAACCTACACAAGATAAGTTTCACCAGCTGGTAAAATTTCAAGAGCCGCCTAATTGAGGATTTTGCCTCAGACGCCAACAAAGAAGAAATGAAGATGAGACTGAACAGGATGCAACAGTGGAATGAACCTGCAATCAGGTTCGCAGAGGATATTCTTGTACTGTGCAACAAGGTCGACCCCCAAATGGAAGAAGAGACTAAAATAGACTGGGTTATTGGAGGGTTAAAGAAGGAATACTCTTTTGCCCTCCACCTCAACCCTCCTAGAAATACCAACGAACTTCTAGAAATTTGTAAAAAGCTGGATTTGTTCGAAAAGAATTACCAAGAACGTGCAGAAAAATCAAAAGCTCTATATAATGGACCACGCTCTCCTCGTCCCCATCATCAAGAGCAATGGAAGAATGCTACGTCGTTCAGAAGACCATATCAGAACACCTCCAAGCCCCAGGCCCCCGCTCCAAGGTACTACCAGAACACCTCCAAGCCCCAGGCCCCCACTCCGAGGTACTACCAGAACAAGCCTCTGCCCCAGGTATCTGCCCCTAGTCGATCTTACACTCCCAATCCCGAGCCAAAACCAGTCTACCCAAGGAAAACATACAATAAGAGTCCAGATTCAAACAGGAATAGGACAGAAGACGGGAGACCAATATGTTTCAAGTGTAACAAGCCAGGACACGTAGCGCCGTATTGCAGAGTTAGGTTTGTAAGAATTGTGGAAGAGGACCCCATAGTTACACAAGACAAGGTCGAAGAAGAAATCCGAATGGATAATGGAACTGAGAAGTCGAGACCTCTGCTCTACGCTGACGTAAGTAATAACACGTACCCAAGTATCCCTACAAGAAATATATATGCCGCATTGGAAGATTTAAACTAAGCATCGCGCCTGAGTCCGTCAATCAAAGCAAGTCGACCATAAATGGAATTAAAAAGTTGGAACCCAAATATAAAATAAACATTAACGTGGATAGAATCGGTATCTGCGAAGCTTTGATTGATACAGGCGCCGATCTTTCAGTGGTCGACCTTAGTACAGTTCTTAATACAGGTCTTGAAATAATAAATCCTGATAAAATGTGCTCCGGACCCGATTGCAAAGAATTAGATATCGTAGGAAATATTGTTTTAAATATAAAATTTGATGACAAAACGATTACACATCAATTTGTGATAATGAGAACACATTTGCGAATATTTATACTTGGACGAGATTTTCTTAAGAAAATGAACGCAAAAATTGATTGTCAGCGTGAAATAATCAAATATGACTTGACAGGAAATCGTGACGTAATCAAATATCAACAGAAGAAAATAAAAAGTGCAAAGGATGCCATTATACCAGAACTTTCTATTAAATTGATTAAGGCATTTTAGAAGCAGAGGATGGCGAATACATCGTCGAGGAGAACCATAAAATGTTTCAAACAAATGGACTTCGACTAGCGAGAAGCTTAATAAATGTTTCGAATAAAGAAACATATAACTGGATAACAAACCCTTACCCTCGACCATTGAAAATATTAAAAAACCAAACATTGTGCTTTGGAAGCCAGCCAGCCGAAGTGAATCTTATGGAAGAAAGTGAACAAAAGGAGCATGAAGAACCTCAATTTCAGATAAACGAAAATTTATCATATAAGGAAAAGGAGCAATTGAAACAAGTTTTGGAAAAGTACGCGGATTTGTTTTCGTCGGGATTAGGAAGATCCAACTTAGCGAAACATCGGATTGATACAGAAGGCGCGAAACCGATCAAACACAAGCCGTATAGGGTGAGCGCGAAAGAGCGAGAAATCATAAAAGAGCAAATTGATGAAATGCTCAGAGACGGCATAATCAGACCATCCTCGAGTCCATGGTCCTTCCCCGTAATATTGGTCAAGAAGCGAGATGGTAAGTACAGATTCTGCGTTGACTACAGAAAATTGAATGATGTAACAGTGAAGGATGTTTACCCCATTCCCAGAATTGATGAAGTATTGTACACACTTCAAGGATCTAAATACTTTTCAGTAATTGACCTTAAATCAGGATATTGGCAAGTAGAGGTTGAGGAGAAAGATAAAGAAAAGACAGCCTTCACTACAGCACATGGCCTATATGAGTTCAACGTAATGCCCTTTGGACTATGCAATGCCCCTGCTACATTTGAGAGGAACATGGAAAATATGCTTCGTAATCTAAGATGGCAAATTTGCTTATGTTATCTAGATGACGTAATCATATATAGTTCGGATTTTTCAACACATCTCAAAAGAATAGAAGCTGTTCTAAGATGTTTTCGCCAGGCTAATTTAAAATTGAACAACAAAAAATGCCAATTTGCTTTCGAAGAACTGGAGATTCTTGGCCATATAACTAATCAACATGGTATAAAACCAGCGGAGCATAATATCAAGGCTATTAGAGATTTTCCTCGACCCAAAAAGATAAAAGAAGTTCAATCATTTTTAGGAATGTGTTCATATTATAGAAAATTTATCAAAGGTTTTTCGAAAATTGCCGATCCATTAACCAGTCTTATAAAAAAGAATGTACCTTTTACCTGGACAGAAAATCAAGAAAAAGCATTTCAAACCCTAAAAGTACATTGATATATCCCCCAATATTAGGGCACTTTGATCCGGATGCAACTACTTACATTCATACTGACGCATCTAACATCGGCTTGGGTGCAACATTAGTCCAAAAGTTCGGCGATGAAGAAAAGGTGATCTCATATTTAAGTCGAACACTGAGCAAACCTGAGCAAAATTATTCGACTACCGAAAAATAATGTCTAGCTGTTGTGTGGTCAATGTCCAAGTTACGACCCTACCTATATGGAAGGCACTTCAAAATCGTAACTGATCATTATGCACTATGCTGGCTTAAGAATCTGAAAGATCCGACCGGCCGATTAGCACGATGGGCACTGAAGATTCAGGAATATAATTTCGAAATTATACACAAATCTGGTAAAAAAAACATCTGGACGCTGATGGTCTATCTAGAAGACCCTTACCGGAAAACGAATAGAGCGAAGATTATGAGAGACTATTTCTGAATCAAATAATAGACGAAAAAGATTATTTTATTGAGAATATTAAGGAGAACCTTAGTGGAAACAAGCGTTCAATTACACAGAACTTTAAAGAAGAAAATGGGTGTCTCTACAAGAAAAATCCAAATCCTGAAGGTAGTGCCAAAGAAGAGAAGGAAGGAAATCATGAGTGAATACCACAACCATATGCTGAATGGCCATCTGGGCGTCGCCAGAACCACTTACCGATTGAAGAATAAATACTATTGGCCTTCCATGTTGAAAGATGTTTCAGAATTTGTAAAGACGTGCCATCTTTGCTAAAGTCGGAAAGGTTCAAATCACTTGCCTTCTGGACTTTTACAACCTATTCCCCCAGCTAACCACCCTTTTGAAAGAATCGGAATTGACTTTGTTGGCCCCTTGCCATCAACGAAAAGAAGAAGGAAGTGGATAATTGTGTTGACTGATTATTATACCAAGTATGCTGAAACAAAGGCAGTATCAGAAGCAACCGTGAAAGAAGTCTCTACATTTTTAATCGAACATATTATTTTACGTCACGGGGCCCCAAGATTTCTTATTAGCGATAGAGGTTCACAATTCACTAGCAATTTGATGAAGGAGGTAATGAAAATGTGCAAAGTTAAACACTGCTTCACAACGAGCTACCACCCCCAGACTAAAGGACTAACGGAACGGCTAAATAGAACTTTAATCAATATGATCAGCATGTATATGAATACGGACCAGAAGAACTGGGATGAAATCCTCCCTTTTATCACCCACGCGTATAATACCACGATTCAAGAAACCACAGGCTACTCTCCATTTTTCCTGTTGTTTGGAAGGGAACCCATGTCCCTCTTAGACGACGAGAATATCCCAACGGACAGTAACATGGACGATTACGACGAATATACAGAAAACTACTTAGATAAAATAGCAAGGAGAGACGAGACAGGTAGTCATTAACAACACAGAGAAGACTCAGTAAAGAATGAAAAGAAACTATGACAAAAACACAATGAGAAAATCTATGAACCAGGACATCTAGTGGCAGTTTGGACACCAGTCAGGAAAATCAGAAAATGTGAAAAACTATTGAGAAAATATTTTGGCCTATATCGAATATTAAAGAAGCTGTCTAACGTAAATTACTTAATTGAGCCGAAAGATAATCCTGGCCAAGACCCATTGATTGTCCGTGTCTCAAGACTCAAACCCTATTTTGAGAGAATTGATGAGGTAACTCACGAGGACGTGACGACCTCTGGAGAGGGGGAAGTGTTGCATCATGGCTAATGAACCTATTTTATTTTAATTTGTAATATTATTTTTCATATATTTTAAATTCAAAATTATATTTTATATTTATTTATTTTATTAAACAGAATATCCCTATACAGTGGACCCTCGGTTTACGAGCACCTTGGAGTACGAGCTTTTCTCTACGAGCAAAATTTTGCTGCAAAATTGTTCTAGCAAGAAGAATTGCCCGAGTTTCAATTATTAAAAATAAGAAATTAGTTTCGCACTACGAGCGTTTTGGAGTACGAGCATGGCTCTGGAACTGGAACGGATTGTGCTCGCAAACCGAGGGTCCACTGTATATAGTCACGACCGTCTTTCCTCATCGGCCTCTGTCACGGATGCGCGCGCACAGGGAGGTCACGTGCTCGCCGGCAGCCAATAAAAATAAAAATAAAAAAACTCCCTCGAGCCCGATTTGAACCAGCGACCTAAGGATCACCGTTCTAACATCTACAGTCCTCCGCTCTGCCAACTGAGCTATCGAGGTATACAAACTGTAAGAATAAGTTTGCCTTATAAAGTCAACTAATCCTATTTCTACACAAAATGTACTCATACATATATTATACTAGACGAATGACCCGGGCAACGCCCGTGTTTTACCCGATTGAATGTTTTTATTCCAATACTATTTGTTACAATTATAAATTGGAGCCGTGGATGTCACTCTTGTGAAACGTCCCGCTCCAAACTTTACATGTACATTAGGTCAGCTGGTATTACCCCTCGTTTTCACCGCTAGAGGCGCGAGCGAATTGACTTTTTGTAAATATACATAATTATAAAGATAGAAGCTTCTATAGATGATAATGATCATAATGATGATGCGCGCGCATCCGTGACATGAGGAATTGAGGAAAGACGGTCGTGACTATATATATATTAATAATAAATAATAAAATAATAATAATAATATAATAATAATTATTATTATTATTATCATTAGATAATGATCATAATGATGATGCGCGCGCATCCATGACATGAGGAATTGAGGACAGCGATGAGGAAAGACGGTCGTGACTATATATGTTGATTATATTATATTATTATTATTATTATCCCTATATATAGTCACGACCGTCTTTCCTCATCGGCCTCTGTCACGGATGCGCGCGCACAGGGAGGTCACGTGCTCGCCGGCTCCCTCGAGCCGGATTTGAACCAGCGACCTAAGGATCACCGTTGTAACATCTACAGTCGGGTAAAACACGGGCGTTGCCCGGGTCATTCGGCTAGTATGTATTATAAACAGAATATATGTATTATAGAATCATCATTTGTATTTAGGTACACGTGTGACTTCACTGCTCTCTTTGATGTGAGAAATAAATAAATTATTCTGGAGGCTACTTAAAGTAGAGTTATCTCATTATTCCCTTATATAAATTTTTAGGATGGTTGAAACACGTTCAGGTAAGATACAAGACCCAGCACAGGAGAGGACCAAGTTTGAAGAGTCTGCCAAGCCGCAACGTGGTGCAACAATATTGTCGCGGAGATAAATAAAGCAAGGGCAAATTTGGGAATAAATAATTTATTACAAGGGGTATTTGTAGGGAGAGAGAGTTTTTGTACAACTTACCCAAGTTAAAAGTTAATCCTAATGAACGGCGTTAGCCACCGTCCCGTTTTCCTTATTTACATATCAGCTTCCCCCCCTCCCGGGGTCCAGGGATGATTGACAGTTGTCCCATCTGGATGGAGCTATTTGACATTACTCCCTCTTTAGAAAAAACAGCGACCCGCTGATTAGCTTGTCTCAGCCCTTGTTCTGGAAGGAAATCTATCACGGCCTGTGTTCCCTAGCAGAATGGAATGTTGTTCTTCAGGGTCCAGGTAGGGCTTCATCCGAATGACATGAACGATATCCTTGGATTTCCGTGATCGGGGAGACGGGTCCACGGGCTCTACTTCATACGTAACTTCTGAAAGCTTCTTGGTCACCTTGTAGGGACCGAAGTATCTCTTCAGTAGCTTTTCTGAGAGCCCTACTTTTCGGATGGGAGTAAAAACCCACACAAGATCATCCTTCTGGTAATAAACTGGAGTATGTTTCTGGTCGTAAAGTCTACGGTCTTTCGCCTGTGATTGTAGAAGGCGTGATCGGGAGAGTTGACGCGCTTCCTCAGCTCTGGTCACAAGTTCCCCAACGTAGTCGTCAGAGATCTCATCTGGTAGGTAGGGTAGTACGGCATCGATGTAGGTCTCGGCCTCGCGGGCGTGGACAAGAAAGAACGGAGTGTAGCCGGTCGCCTCCTGTTTAGCAGTGTTGTAAGCAAAAGTCACATAGGGTAAAACTTGGTCCCAGTCCTTCTGCTCGACACCTGTGTACATGGACAACATGTCTCCCAGAGTTTTGTTGAACCTTTCAGTCAGGCCGTTGGTCTGGGGATGGTAGGCCGTTGTAAATCTGTGCACAATTCCGCACAGAGCATTGATCTCTTTTATTACTTGAGAAATGAAATTTCTTCCGCGATCTGTTATCATTTCTCTAGGAGCTCCATGCTTCAAGATAACATCTTCAACCAGGAACTTAGTTGTTTCGATTGCTCCTCCGTCTGGGATCGCTTTCGTTATGGCATACCTTGTCATATAATCGGTGCACACAATGATCCAACGGTTTCCATCTTTAGAAACTGGAAATCTTCCAAGGAGATCGACCCCGACCTTATAGAATGGCTTTTCTACGGGCGGTATGGATACAAGTTGTCCAGCCGGACGTCGAGGTAATTTCTTCCTTCGTTGACACTCCCGACAATGGCTTACATATTGGCGAACAGTTCTATAAAGGCCAGGCCAATAGAATCGTTTTTTGACTTTGTCATACGTTCGGGCGAAACCCAAATGCCCAGCTGTAGGAGCGTCATGTAAATCTGCCATAACTTCCGATCTTAAGTGCTTAGGGATCATCATAAGCCAGGGTCTTCCAGTTGTGCTATAGTTTTTCTTGTATAATATGCCGTCGATAATGCTGAATTCCTTTCTGGTGTAGCCCGAGTTTAAATTATCGATTATTTTAGCTAAATCCGGGTCTTTAGTCTGCTCTATATCGACGTTGGTTAGTGACATCACAGCACTTGGTGGATCGTTCTCAAGCGGGCTCCTTGACAGACAATCGGCATCCTTATGTTTGCGTCCGCTCTTGTAGATAACGGTCACGTCAAATTCTTGCAACTTCAGCGCCCATCTTGCCAAACGGCCAGAAGGATCTTTCTGCCCTACCAACCAACATAGAGAATGATGGTCAGTGACAACCGTGAATGGTCGACCAAACAAATATGGGCGGAATTTGCTAATAGACCAGACTACAGCAAGGCATTCTTTTTCCGTTGTAGAATAGTTATTTTCAGCCTTTGTCAAGCTTCTAGATGCATAAGCTATAGGCCGCTCCTTTCCACCTTGTATTTGTAGAAGAACAGCTCCAATACCATGTCCGCTTGCATCCGTGTGTAGATGGGTATCAGCGGATTCATCAAAGTGTCCTAAGACAGGCTCTGAAATTAGAGCTGTTTTAAGGACTTCAAACGCTTTCTCTTGAGCTGCATCCCAATAAAATTGTTTTTCAGTCTTCAGTAGGTCATGCAAAGATCTAGCTTTGTCGGCAAAGTTCTCAATAAATCTTCGGTAATAGGAACATAATCCAAGAAAGCTCCTCAGTTCAGAGATATTCCTTGGCCTCGGAAATTTAGAGACGGCTTCAACTTTATCTGGATCTGGATGAATTCCATTGGCGTCAACAAGGTGTCCCAAAATCTTTATCCTCCTTGATCCAAAAAGACACTTTTTGTGGTTCAAGCTTAGTCCAGCTTGCTGGATGCAGCTTAATACAAGTTGTAGACGACGTAGATGTTCCTCAAAGGTAGGTGCGTAAACTACGATGTCGTCCAGGTAGCAAAGGCACATGTTCCATTTAAGACTGCCCAGAACACTATCTATCATCCTTTCAAACGTTGCTGGAGCGTTACAAAGACCGAAAGGCATTACTTGGAATTCATACAACCCATCTGGAGTGATGAAAGCAGTTTTCTCCCTGTCTTTTTCGTCCACTTCAATCTGCCAATACCCGGACCGAAGATCCATCGTGGAGAAGTAACTAGAGCCGGCTAAACTATCCAAGGCATCGTCAATGCGTGGCAGAGGGTAAACATCTTTTTTTGTTATCTTATTTAATCGACGGTAATCTACGCAGAATCTCCAGGTCCCGTCTTTCTTTCGAACTAGAATAACTGGAGATGACCAAGGACTTTCAGAGGGCTTCACGATGTGATTTTCAATCATCTTGTTCACTTCATCTTGAATTAGTCGTCGTTCACTTGGTGCTACTCTATAGGGCCTCTGTTTGATAGGAGAGTGGTCTCCTGTGTTTATATTGTGCTTCACAGTACTGGTGGGCTTAATAGAAGTACACCCAAAGTCAAATATGTCGATAAACTCGTCAAGGCATGAAACAAGCTGTAACCTTTGAATTTCAGACAGCCCTGGATCTAGAGTAAGGTTTATCTTCTGTGACCATTCACGTGACTTTAGCTGCGTTTCTTGTAACTTATCGCTGGATTCAATAAGACTGCAGATATTCCCATTCTCATAACTTTCCATGGTGCACATATTCATTCCTGATGGAATCAGTTGCGGCCAAGACGCTCCATTCGCCACCCAAATGCTACCTCGGCCGTGTCGAAATGTAACCAATGAGTTTGGTATAAGAACTTCTTTTCTTAATAATAAGTCCTTAGAAGTTGAGACTAAAACATCTCTAACACCGCATACTTCTTCGTTTATCACACTGATCTTTTTTATTGATTTAGGCGGGATGACAAAGTCGTCGGAAGCAAACAATCTCTGGTTTTCCTCCTCTCGAGATTCCAGGACGGAGGTTTCCCCGAGATGGAGTTCATTTCTGCCACAATCAATGACGGCTTCGGTGGCCTTGAAGAAGTCCCATCCGAATATGATGTCATGGCTGCATTCCACCATAACAACGAATTCAAAGGATATCTTCAGACCATTAACTTCTATGTTCAGGACACATTTTCCTAGGGTCTCTATTAAATTTTTATTTGCGGCTTTAAGAATGGGACCTGGTTCTTTGAAGAGAGGTGTCTTTAGTTCGCGTCGAAATTTGTCTGAAATAACAGAAAAGTCGGCTCCTGAATCCACCAATGCTTTAATTTTGCGTCCATTTATTTCGACCATAACAAAATTTTCTTTTAATTTAGCGGCGATATACCCTGGAGGATTTTCCTCAATGGCGACCTCACCCCCGTTAGAAGCCGCTCCACTTAGTTTTTCATATTCTGAGGCTTGGGAGAACGGCTGAAACGACGGGTTGGCGACTGGGATTGTCTTCGGGCTGGCGACCTTGCGCGGCTTGGATGTGGGGAAGAGCTCCTGTAGAAGTACGTCGAGGTTTGGGGCGTTACATAGTCGTCGTCGGCGTCATATCTCGGGGGTCGACTCGAAAATCCAACATTTCTTCCTTCTCCGCCATTCCTTGTCCTGGCTTCAGCGAAGACCTGCCGTCGTTCCCTACAATAACGGACGACATGTCCGGGTCGTCCGCAGTGGAAGCAGATAGGTTTGTCGTCGTAGGTTCTCCAATGTTCCGTCTTCCTGGGTTGGGTTGGTCGGTCGATATTATAATAGGGCGTTCGTGGTTGTTGTTGTACCACGTTGACTTGTGGTCTGGTAGGTTGTAGAGCACGGCTGACCTCTTCCCTCACAGTCTGTTCCAGGGCGTTCACCTCTCGGAGAGGATTGATCACTTCAGGTGCTGAGAAAACCTTTTGTATCTCTTCTCTAACGATGCGGCGAATTAAGCCGGCCAAGTCGTCTGAGTCGTCAACACACGAAATGGGCATTACGTTTGACAACCTGGCGAATTTCGTACGGCCGATCCGGCGCTGCTTGACGGTTGTCAGATGACGGCAGAACTTCAGGATCTCATCTACCGTCTGTATGTCTTTCGCCACCAATACCTGGTATGTGTCCTCCGAAATTCCCTTTATAATGTGAGCAACTATCTCACCTTCTTCCATGCGAGGGTTCACCTGGTGGCAGAGACTAAGAATCTCCTGGATGTATGACTCGCTGGATTCTTCGGCCTTCTGTGCTCTTGACTTCAGAACTTCCTCGGCGCGTCGAGCAGAATCCTCCTGCAGTCCGAACACACCGCGGAATGCGTCTTCAAAGCTTCTCCACGAGTTGAGTGATTCTTCGTTATTATCAAACCACCTTCCAGCAGTTCCGTTCAAGTAAAATACGACGTTGGCAAGCTTCATGGTCTCGTCCCATCTGTTGTACTTCGAAACTCTCTCGTACTCTTTCAACCACTGTCCAGGGTTTATATTTCCATCTCCAGAAAAGGTAGAAGGATCTCGTTGGCGTTGACAAGGGAGGTAGGATCCGTTAACAGTAGGTCTGTGGTCGTCTTCCATTTCTATTCGTTGTGGCAAAGGTTGAAGAATTGGTTCACGTCCCTGTAGACGTCGACTTCTTCGAAGTTCCGTCACGCTACCCAGCATCTCCACCAAAATATGTCGCGGAGATAAATAAAGCAAGGGCAAATTTGGGAATAAATAATTTATTACAAGGGGTATTTGTAGGGAGAGAGAGTTTTTGTACAACTTACCCAAGTTAAAAGTTAATCCTAATGAACGGCGTTAGCCACCGTCCCGTTTTCCTTATTTACATATCAGCTTCCCCCCCTCCCGGGGTCCAGGGATGATTGACAGTTGTCCCATCTGGATGGAGCTATTTGACAATATAATAATTAATAATCTGTATATAAAATATAATAAACACTTTTCTACATAGCTCCTTCACTATAGGAACTGTGACTCACAGCTTGTAAATACTGACATGGATCTAACGTGCTTCTGCCAAGGATTCTCTTAGTCTTGAAATATTTTTTCCCAGTAGCTTCGCATCTTTTCTCTTGTGGCGTGAAGAGCGGCGTTGTATCGTACATCTTCTTCTTGTAGGGAAGCCTTGACTTTGACATGGCGGTGAAATCATGGAGCCAGTCTTGGAAAATGTAAATCACAGCACCCAAAGCCTCAATGTCTTTTCGGCGATCTTCAGTTTGTCTTCCCTAATCTACCCTGCATATATCTCCACCAAATGTCATGTAGAAAATTAGGAAAGACAAACTTCAGGATGAAACTCTCTACTCACCTGTTTTCTTTCCTCTTTTCGCTTTCCACTTCTCCCATCCATATTTCCATTTTTTTTTTTTTTTTACAAATCCATATTCTTCTTTTTCATAGGATTATTCAAATAATAATCTGTATATATTTACCATGTGTATATAATCTTTCTCCATTTTTACCCCTTTGTATATTTCCCACTTTCATAGGTTTCTCCGTCTTGTAACCCCAAGGAGAATCCTCTGTAAGACCTGTGTGTCTTAATAAAGGTTTTTGTGTGTGTGAAACTCTCTACTCTCTTGAAGTAACCCGGATTCCTGGAGCGTATATGACACAACAATTTATTTAAGACAAGAACAAAATCAACATTTATAAGATACAAGATAAGTAATGAGGGAAATTTCCAGAGAGAGAGAGAGAGTAACAAAATATAAATAATTTAAATATCAAAATTAATAATATATATATAAGACATTATTCGAAACTATTATAGACACGTATGATTCTTTTGAAAATTAAACAATTATATCTACTGCTAATGCATCATAAGACATGATAAATACTTTGCCACAATATTGTCTAAAAGCGAAGTTATACCATACATAACTTATGCAAATTTAACTTGATGTATTTTCGTATGCTCTACTAATAACGTCATAGTTCTACTAGAATACATAATAAGCCTTGTTAAGCATGATATTTTCTTTTTTAAAGTTTTTAATAGACTTTTTTTTTTTTTTGCTTGCCGAAAAATATAGTGGGATGCTTCACTTTTACATATAAAACAAACTTTGACTATCCTTAATGCAATGGAAAATATATATTGAGAGAACGTGGCTCATCAGTGGTAAATCCTCCCAGCGGTTTCGCTAATTTAATCCACCACCGCTCTCTTAGAGCTCTAATACTGTATTGTACAATTCTACTTCACATCTGTACATTGCTGTTTCCATCTTAACCATCACAGAGCTGAAAGAAAACTCAACCTATTTATCAATAACTCTCAGATAACTCATAGCGAACATCCCAAATACCTAGGCATTCATCTTGACCGCACTCTCACCTTCAAAATTCATCTCACCAAGTTAAAGGGGAAACTATCATCATGTAACAATATCCTCCATAAGCTGGCCGGCTCTTCCTGGGGCAGTGATGCCAACATTGATCTTCTCCACGGCTGAGTATTGTGCTCCAGTCTGGGAGGGGAGCTGCCACACGAAGCTAATAGACACAAAACTAAATTCTACCTTACGAATTATAACAGGGGTTTGCCAACCTACAAGAATCGACTGGCTTCCAGTTCTTGCTCACATCTCTCCACCTGAGCTACGCAGAAAGGAAGCCACCAAGAAAATGTACCAAAAACTCTTGGATTCACCCGACCTCGAAATTAACCCTATCCTACAGTCTCCCCCAAATCATAGACTAAAATCAAGGAAGCCGATATGGTCCAGAGGAAACCAACTTCTCTCCCAAAATTTTAATATCTCAGAAGCATGGACAAATTCCTGGATCAGCTCCGATATCCCAAACAAGAACCTCATCACAAGCCCAAGTGTCAAGATCTCAGGTTTTTCCTTCCCTCGACGAGAATGGGTGCTTCTAAACCGCCTTAGGACAGGTCAGGGAAGGTGTGCAGAGCTGATGAAGTTATGGGACTACACCAAAGATCCAAATTGTGCCTGCAACGTCCCACAATCAATGTCCCATATACTAGATGACTGCCCGCTGTACAAATTCAATGGAGGAATCTCCAATCTCCATTCTGTCACCCCGGAAGCCCTGAACTGGCTGAAGGCCTTGCCTCTCAGACTTTAATGACCGATATGTCCTCACTTCTTTTTTCTAGATTTAATTCATTTTGTCTCCTCTCTAATTGTAAATACGCTGCTGTATCACCTCATAAGCATAAAATACTTCACACACACAAAAGCCTTTATTAAGACACACTGGTCTTATAGAGGATTCTCCCCGAGATTACAAGAGAGATAGGCCTGTGAAAGTGGGGAATATACAGAAGAAGAAAAAGAAATATTATGTAAGTATGATATATACATACACATACACATATACAACATAACAACAAAAGCCCCCATTAAGACCCAAAGTCTTACAAAAGACTCGACTGCAGGATCCAAGAAGCAAAGTAAGAAAGAGATAAAGAAGTGAACAACAACAACAACAAAAAATATATATATATATACACATATACACATAGTACAATTTTACTTATATATGCAACAATGAAATTTGGAATCTTAGTTATGCATTTAAGTGCAAATTATAGACATATGCTTTTAGGAACAGTATATTTGCATATAAATATTTGCATAAAGCAATGGTATAGTCTAACTCCTCTAGCATTATTATATGCAGGAAGTATAAAGGAAAAATTCCTAAGGAACAAAACATAATTTTCCGGTATCAGAGCCCATAACCATATGTTACAAAGAACTGCTAGAGAAGTAAGAAACGCTCCCGTAAAAAAATCACCACCTATTAAACTGCCCTGACCTCTGGTGTCCAGGTAGTTACACCTAATTCCACGTGACCTCTGTGACCTTTCCTTTTGTCACCGTAATCGTGAGAGCTCCGCTCCCAAAAAGGAACTCTCCCATTAAATTTAAGTGAGAAATAAGATTATTTCTATTTAAAATTGCTTGTGTCGTGTGTGGGAAGCATATTTTCGTTTTTTAAATGTGTTTGGATTTTTTTTTTTACTAAATAATGGTTGAGAAATTTTAAAAAAGAATTGTACCACACTGACGAGGGCCAACAGCCCGAAACGCGTACGTGGTTAGCTTTTCTTGATTAATCAAGAATGGGTATTTGGCCAATTCTGGAATAATTAAAAATCAACGAATAGTTGATATTTATTTTCATATAGATGGCGCAAGCCATCATCAACTTTCAGTTGTACGATAAGGAGATGCCTTTTTTTAAATTCTTTTCTTAATTTATGCACCTCCCAGTACAATATCACATATATGCATCATACTATAAACAATATACATGGCGCATCTGCCATCCCATTCAATGGGGAGAAAAAAATGATATATACATTTATATTAAAAAAAGATGGCGCTCTGCTTTCTGTAAAGCACATGTGCTCTTGATCAGGATATGCCATTCTTAATATACATTTATATTATGGACAAAATAAATATATATATCATTTTTCTCCCCATTGAATATAAGCAAAAAAATACTTTAAAACCTAATTCTATTGACGTTATGTGGCGTTGAGTTTGTTGTTGACACACATTAAAATGTTATAATACCTTGATAAAGGTTGGCGTTCAGCCAACTGAAATATTGGTAAAATAAATGAGATTTTGATCCAATATATGCCTTTTTAAAAAATCAATAAGCTTGAGGGATGAGTATCTTTAGCAAATAAATTTATTTCAAGCTTTCGGGCTCAACCGCCCTTCGACAGGAAAACTACGCTACTGACGTTTTCGGATCTAATTCATATATATACACACGAAGAAGCCGAAAATATACTACATTTATGCAAAAAGCTGATTTACATAGTGAATAATCAGCTTTTTGCATAAATGTAGTATATTTTCGGCTTCTTCGTGTGTATATATATGGATTAGATCCGAAAATGTCAGTAGCGTAATTTTCCTGTCGAAGGGCGGTTGAGCCCGAAAGCTTGAAATAAATTTATTTGCTAAAGATACTCATCCCTCAAGCTTATTGATTTTTTAACATTCTATTAAGGGATTAGCCTATTAATTAATAATAATAATAATAATATGCCTTTTTAATTAAATAATTATTTATGGATTGCTCTATTTTCAAAATTATCATTATGTACTAAAAAGAGGCACCTCTCCCTTTAAATATGCATTATAATTATCCCCCCAGTAAGAAACTTTACTAATGATGATAAGGGATGAGCCACAACATCAGTTTTGGAGATTCATACAGAAAGCCAACAACCTGTATAACATGGTTTCAGGCTATTGCCTTCATCAGTACATGGGCGGCTTCGATTTCATAACTTCTATCGTAGGATGTACCCTCTCTCCCCTCTCTCTTGGTCTTGAGGTGGGTAACACCAGCCATCACCTCGAACTGTCCACACTGTGGGAAATAACTCTCGCAGTCCATCGGTGGCGGAGTCTTCCCGCGATGGGCGCCACCAATGAAGACCATATATATGTGTGGCGACCACACTTTGCTTCAGCGAGCGCGAACTGGGACAAAGCTCCACTACACACACGGACAGTGTGACGGCATCGGCAACCGCGAGCGTCAACCTGACTACGCATGCGCGAGCATCGGAGACACTCTGGCGACTCGGCGGTAAACAAGAAGGCTTGATCCCAACGGCTGTTACTTCTTTTCTCTTTATATATTTCTGGCTTTAAATAAATTAATTTTAATTATAATTTTATCAGAGAGAGAGCGGCCTTTCCACATGCCACACCAACACATCACGCAACCATTCCACAAAATATGTATATTTATCAATTATTTTATATATTTTTATCTATTTATTCGTATATTTAGCATTATATAATCTTATTTATTAATATTTATATTTATTCTGTATTTAAACATATATAATCTTATATGGACATTGTAATAAATCAGTTTCAATCTCAATCTCTATCTTGAGGTAACCAGGATTCCTGGAGCCACGTACTAGAGGGTCGCCAACTATCTGGATGTACCTTCCCAAATATATTCAATTTCCAGGTAAATAATTGTGGAAATTGGTCAAAAACGATATTAATATATCACTGAATAATTCCATCCTCATTACTAATAAAATTATAAGGTTCGGTGTACAAGTAGGTAACACCCTCGATTCCCGACAGTCATGAACCGGGATTTAATCTCACGTTAACATTTTGTTTAATATGTGAATAACCATCACATATATTATTCATTGTTGTAAATATCATAAAATAGGTTGTTCTTTTTGAGCGGTACCTAATAAAGTGATTTTGGAACCGAATTAATAAAATTATCTTTAAATTGAAGAAATGGTTAAAACTGGGATGGTGTGTGTGTGTGTTGAATTATACCGATTTTTTTTTAATACAGAAGAAGAGTATAAAAAATTTTCTGAATAATTCCTAAAATGAATCTCTATATGAGAATTCGGAACTAATATAGACCTGTATGATTCTTTTAAAAATTAAACAATTTCTACTGTCCTTACTGTAATGATAAATTAATGGGAGTAAAGACAGTAGAAAATTGTTTAATTTTTAAAAGAATCATACGCGTCTATATTAGTTTCGAATTTTCATACCAGATGGCGCGCTAATGCATCATGATATAATTGAATCTCTATATATATGTTATGAATATTTTGTTCTGTTGTTGGAAAAGATAGAGAATTGAAAGTGCAATCGTGAAAATACGAAATATAATTATTTACTTATCAAATAGTTTTTATTTTGAATTACTTGAAGCAAATTACACATAAATTTATTTTTCACAGTAATATAGAATTTATAAAATAAATCCTATATTCGTGAATTAAAAAAATAGGTAGGTTAACTATACATATTTACAACAAATATTCAAAGTGTTATGTTCTAAATCTATGGTCAAAAATAATATAATAGTCAATGATGAAAATAAAATACATGTTTTTTAAAAAATAAAATATTTGCATTTTAGATTATATATATAAACTTTTTTTAAAATATGAATGACGTGTTTGTTTAAGTCAAACAAAATTTTAAAAAATTTTATCTCACCTGGCCATACTGCATGACATTATGGCTGGTTTGATAGATGAAGGCAGCTAAAGTTTAGAATAAAATAAATTGAGAGAGTGTAAAAAAAAAATCGAAATATTTTCAAGAATGATATTTTAAATATAGCAAGAATTATTTATTGAAAAAATAAATTAGATGGAAATTCTGTGGGTAGAAGATCAATCACTAAAGAAATTTCAGTTCTCCTGTCAAAAAAAAGACCCCCCACCATAAAAAACTATTCGCCAATAGTTTTTACATATTAAATATTAAAGGCACAAGCTTGCGGTCCCCCATCAATATAGTTGTTTAATAGAAAATTAAGAAAGACAAACCTCAAAATGGCACGGCAATTTATAAAATGTTTTTATTTATTTCGTCTCAGTTTACAGGTGTTACATTCGAGTCGCCTTGTCCTGGTTATTTACATACTAGCCGAATGACCCGGGCAACGCCCGTGTTTTACCCGATTGGATGTTTTTATTCAAATACTATTTGTTACAATTATAAATTGGCGCCTTAAATAAATGCATATATTAGTTAATAACTATAGCCTATGTGCTTTATCTGTCTAAGTACTGTTGGCTTCCGTAGGCGTCTCTTACTGGGTAAAAGAAAGAGAGGATTCCATTTGGTTATTAACTAATATATGCATTTATTTAAGGAGCGACCCGCTCCAACACAATAGTTACAGAAATGAGGGGGGGCAAAGGTGGCGTGATCGTAGCCGACCAATAGGAGGGCGCCATTCCAAAAAAAAAAAGCAAACCGTGACAGAGGCCAGGAATGACGCTCGTAACTGTATATAGAATTGGCAAATAGAGGTGGCCTCCCCAGACCTTGTAGATAAAGAGAGAATATGGTTTTACGGGCTACTAACTGGACTACTAACTAGACTTTGCAGATATTGGGTGATGAGCTCCTAACTAAACGTCAAGTCGTAACGCTTATTTAGTAACTTATTTAAATTTTGTCTTTCACTCACTTCCACTTTTAATACTGAGAAATAGGAAATAACTGGTTTCACACACCATTCCTTTTGGTTCACGGAAGAGAAACTGAATCTCATCTTGATACTTTATTTTCTAGATGGCGATAAATTTAATTACAAAATTGAGATTAATATGATACATTAGCGCGCCATCAGAATTCGAAACTATTATAGACGCGTATGATTCTTTTAAAAATTAAACAATTTCTACTGCCCTTACTTCAATAAAAAATTAATGGGAGGGCCTGTCTCATCAGTGATGAACTCTCCAAGCGGGTTCACCAGTTTAATCTATCATACCGCTGTTATATTGTATTTTTCGGTTTTCTTTTTTCGAATTCCTATAAATTGAGATTAAATAAAAACAATAAAAAGAAAGGTGTCCAATCTCTCCTCTTGAAATCACAAGAAGCCATTAGAATGAACTCATTCTTAACAGAGAAACAATGTACCATCCTGATAATCTTATATGAATCTACACACTGGGAAACTTTTGTTCACAATCTTAGAGTGTAATAATATTGTCACATAGAAAATTAGGAAAGGCAAACTTCAGGCTGACGCAGCCATTTATTTAAGGCACAAACTAAAAATTACTCTCTCTCTCTATCTTGAAGTAACCCAGGGTTCCTGGAGCCACATGCTAAAGTCGCCAACTATATATATATATCCAGGTTGGTCTTTAGACTTCACATCTACTGGTGGCCGCAGACATCCAGTTTACCAGATGTCTCCAGGCTGATTTTTTCTTGGGAATGTTCTGACTAAAATTTATAAAAATACAAGAGAAGCAATAAAAGGGGAGTATACAGAGTAATAAAATATAAATATCAAAATTAATAATCTGTTCATAAAAATAAATATTTCGCTACAATAGCACCACCCAGTAGTTAGAATAACAAGGATGAATGTGTATTATATATATTTTAAATGCTTTATATATAAATTAATGTTACCTTATAAATAGGTCTTAGTCCCTCTTGTACACAAAACTATGTGAAAATTGCCTTAGTAGCAAATCATTCATTGATAAATTTCATGTTAAAAGCTAGGTTAACTTTTATACACATCATTATATACAAATCAATGTTTGTCACTCTTGTTTCCACCACAACATTACTGAGTCAATCACATAAATAAATTCCACACATTGGTATATACAGTTAAACCTATCTATAGCGCCCCCTTTAAATAACGCCTTCCTCTCTATAGCGCCCCCTTTAAATACGTAGTACAATATACGATATATATTTACATTAAAAGTGACCTGTCTATAGCACCCCCTCTCTATAGCACCCTATTTTGGTGAGTCCCAAGAGGGGGCGCTATAGACAGGTTTAACTGTAGCTTTTAAAATATAGTTTAACAATAAGGCTATTCAAGAAACTTTTTAAAAATCGCATACACTTATGGTAATTTTAATTAGTGGAAAACCAATTTCCTATAGTTATTCCATTATGCCCTTAGGAGCAGCACTTGTAGGTCTCATAAATAAATTTGATTAGGTTCTATGTTATTTCTTTTTTTTTTTATGAAACTAAATATTCTTAACTAGGTAAACGCTCCATAAAAACTGAAATGTACTGGGTAAAGCCAGATCCATTTGGCTATTTTGGTATAAATTTACAACTTATCAATTGCACTTTGATGAAGTGTGTAGTAATAAGAGAGATTTTATTATAAGAATTAAAAATTAAAGAAAAAACAAAAATGTAAAAATATCATATAATAAGACAATTCTGTCTCTGTGGGTTAGGAAAATTTTCACATGCACTTTATGTACAAGGGTAAATTCTATCCATATATATCTTATTATTTTATTTTTAAAAATTTTCTATATTACATTATATATATTTCTTAAAATCTTTTCTCAAATTTTAAAATTCAAATATCGTATAAATTATAGCCTTTATTTAATTAAAAATGCATAATTATTTATGCTAATTTGTATAAAATTGAGCAAATTTTATAAACTTTCAGGTTTTAGAGATTCAAACGTAAATATTTATATCAATTTCCAATATATCTTTGCTGAAGTTAGCTATAATAAGTCTTAGGAAAAATAGTATCTTACTACTCTGTTCAGAAAAAAAATAAAATCAATAAATTTCTTTCCATATTTGTAAATAAAACGGCATTTTTGTTATTTATATATTTTAATGCGCTCATAAAAGAAATAGGTTTTTATATTTAAAACAAAATGTTTATCGCAAGGATCATTAACTGTTTGCCAAAAAATATAGCAACAGTACAGAAGGTTACTATTACGTTTTTTACAATTTAAACATGAATTTGTTTTTGATTTTAATAATTAATTACATAACTGTTTTTCAATTATTCAACATATTTAGAACATATTTCAGATAAACATACATATTCTTGAATATTTCATAACTTTTTTGGCCAGAATTCTTCAAGAAATGCGCAACACAAAGAGCGCCTAAAATTAAAATAATCAGATCACATTTCTCATGTAGAACATATCCCTTCAAATTATCAAAATAATTTTCCAATTATAACTAACTTCTAATTATTTATA
>CP092874.1:27015344-27077287 GCA_030710605.1 Cordylochernes scorpioides
AATATTGCAACTTGCATGTTGCATATTGGGTACTGCCATCTAGCGGAATATATATCAACTAAACGTCGACTTTTTTTTTTTGCTTAATCAGGATATGTATTTGAAGTTATATTAAAGAGTGAAATATTTATGTTTTTACTAACAGATTATTATTTTTTATATTTTTTATATCTGTAAACTTCCCTTATTATCTGATATTAAAAATAAAGTCGGTGGACGAGTGGGTAACACCCTCGATTCCCGACAGTCATGAACCGGGATTAAATCCGCGTTAACATTTTGTTTAATATGTGAACTTCACATATTATTCACTGTTTCAATTATCATAAACTAGGTTGCTCTTGTTGAGCGGTACCTAATAAAGTGATTTTGAACCTGATATCTGATATTTTAATCTTTTTTTTTTTTTTTGTCATCAAATAAATCGCTGCGTCATTCTGAAGGAGGGATTGACCTTCCTAATTGTGACAATATGTAAAAAGGTCCATATGACAATGGTGTGTACTACATCCAAATAGAGTTCTTCTGGAAATAGACAAAACAATTTAGCGAGTTAAAAAGGGAGATCACGTAGAGAAAAGATTCAGTTTAGCATCTACTCCGGACAAACCTGACCTTTCGAACTTTATAGATCTTCTTCAGAGGCCTTTTAAAAAAATATTGATCGAGCATCACATGCGAAGTGTAAATTCGAAGATTGATAAAAAGGAATTCTAAAAAAAAAAGAATATTCGAAGCCAACATTTATTTTTTTTTTCAAAATGGGGTTGGAAGAGATACACATCAGTGATCATAGTGCCCAAAGTCTATCCTGTAGAAGTCGAAAATTTGTCTTGAAACTGTCGTTTCAGAGGTAAATGAGAGAGCTCTTTTTTAAAAATGATTAGTATCCCTATTACACGTGGGTTACAGACCATGATATTCATATTGGGTAGTAGTCAGTGTACTTACAGTAAACCACAAGTACAGTGTAAGTACACTGTAGTAAGTGTAGTAAGTACACCACAGGTCTACACATGTGGAGAGCAGTTCGAATTTTGCACTTACAAATGTACCAGAACGTCGTTTGCACTTACTGGTAGGTGCCCGATATACATGGTAAAAGGCACAACTCCCTTAAGTTTGGTCCATGAGTGTATATTAAAAAAAGAAAAAAAGAGAGTTTGTTCTCATAATTTTGTACACCATTGTGTATTTATATGGTGATGATAGAATATTATTTGAAATGCATTCAGTGCCATCTATCGGTAAAAAATATGAATTATAATCATTATTAGTGGTTTTACTAATGATGAGAGACAAATCCTTACCCAATATATATATTTTTCATCCATTCGCTAATGGTTGTAGAAATTTATCTTTTAAAATACACTCAAAAATAGTGATATTTATAATTCATATATTTTCACATTATACAGGGTATACCCCAAACCAATTCAATACAATAGTAGAGCGGTGTAGAGATTAATTTGGGCGAAACCGCTGAGAGGGTTCACTACTGATGAGCCAAGCCCTCTCATTCAATAACTCATATCATTGCAGTAAGGTCTGTAGAGATAATATTTGATGATATTTAAAAGAAACACATTGCCAGTAAATTTATTTGTGTAAAATTTTAATGATAGATGGCAATTAAATTTAATTTACAAATAAAGATGTACAAAGATGTAAATAAATAGATGGTATTTTGAATCATTTAATATTGCAATGTAGAAAATTAGGAAAGACAAACTCCAGAATGACACAGCAATTTATTTAATATAAAACCCAAATTAAAACTAATAAAATAGTAGAGAGACAATAAGAACATTTTACATTGTATCAAAATACAAATATCGAAATTAAAAAATCATTTCATAGAATTACATATTAAAATAAAGAAGGCCTTTCCTGACCACGAGCACATGTGCTTTTTATATATATAATTTGCTACAATATATTTTGTGTGTAGAGTCTGTTTATCCTAAAGATAGAGGCTGCCTGGCCGGCATTCATATTTCTGTAAAAAATAGAAACACTTCGGCCAGTTAGATTTTTTTTTTCTCAACGTTTCGACAAAAATCTTTTGTCTTTGTCAGGAGAAGCAAATAAAAATAAAGCATTTGGCAAGGCGTTTAAAATTGTTCTCTTTATTTATTTCTCCTGACGAAGACAAAAGATTTTTATTGAAACGTTAAGAAAAAAAAAAAGCTCTAACTGGCCGAAGTGTCTATTTTTCATAGAATTAGAGTCTGTTTGTTTTTGTCTTTCATTTTACGACCCAGTGTCGGTTTTATGTTTTTACGAAGCGTGCCGATATAATAAGTAAATAAATAAAAAAAAAACTTGGTGAAAGTTAATGAAAACTTTTTGATTACATTCTTGCAGAGATACTTTTCCCCTTCTTAGAAGCTAGGAATATAATTAAGATTGTGATTGCACACACTTTTTTCCATATTTACATATTTCCCAGATTACTTTCGGATTCCTGCCTTATTTTTATACATTCTATTACCGGATGGTTGGCGATCTATGGATACGCTCCAGAAGCCTGAGTTACCTATATCTTACTTACTTTCTCTTAGTTCCTCCTTTTTTTATTGGTCTTAAGACTTTCTAAAAAAAAAAAGTAGTAGCATTATATAATGTCGATTTGATACAGTTTTCGATGGAAATAAAAAAAAATTAACAATCGACTAAATCCCCCCCCCCCCCCCCCCCTCTAACTAAATAATAATAATTCAGGAAAAGAGAGAGAAAAAACTTATGTAACATTTTTGTGGTACCATTGTTACCATTATACTTTATATTCCAAATTGATTCCTTTTTATTCGCGACAAAACCTTTCGTAGACGACATGTGGTGCAGAATTCATTGGTGTATTTAGATGTCTGTTGATAGGACATCTGATGTAGGTAGGGATGCTAACATTTAGCTGGCCATAGTGGGACAGCCTTGGGTACCAGGAGTTCAGACATACTGTTCCATCCAGGGTCACCTCCCCACCACTTTGATGCAGTTAACAGGTCTTGGGGAGGAAACGACATGTTTCCTAAGGACCATTTTCGTAAATTCAAAATTGGCCTTATTTATTCCAACCTTTACAATAAGCGACCACTTCCAGAATTAACCAGTCATAGCTATAGTTTTTAACAACGTATAATAAAATGCCTTACTATATTCATCTTTTAAAATACCTCCGCCTTTGCCGGTCCCAAGTCAGGATGAAAAAGGAGGAGGGGGAGCAGTAACAAGCTCACTAAAAAACCTGGGTTCAGCTGGCCCGGCTGATAGTACACTGTAAGGGCTCCTAATCCCGGGATACAGGATGAGCAGCGTTTGTACTCCATGTTAGGAGCGGCTGCACATGGCGTCTGTTCCTCATGTCAGAGGCGGCCATTTCTTTTGGAGCTAAGTCGACCTGCTACTGAGTAGTGTTCCCAGTCTTAATAACAAAGGCATACGCATTCCACTTCAACCAGTGTGGAGATAAGAAAGAAGAAGAAGATAGTTTAAAATAAAACGATTACTGAGTTTTGGAAAACATAAGAGAGATGGATATTGTGGTTTTTCTATCTATTTCCTCATCTAAGCAAATAGAAAAGTGATGGTAGGTCAAACTAATTAATCACTAACTAGCAAATAGAATAATAATTAGGGTTTTAAAAAAACAAACGTCAAAGATACCAATCAGAAAGTCATTAGAGATGTCATATCACGTTGACAGATATGTGTCATTCCATTTGTCGGCCCATTTCCTCCTTCGGCAAGCCAACCAGCCAATCACATCGCAGGGAATTATCGACCAAACGACATTGTAAATATCGTTGATAATGATCTTTCTAAACTTTCGGTTGAAGCAATTTCTTTCTTTTTTTTTTTTTTTGTAGTTATCACTTTCGAAAGCAATTTCCTACTTGCAATGCATTTTTTTAAATATAAAAATTTACGCAAAATGAATTAATTAAAACGAAAGTTTAGACAAATTATTTACCATTATGCGCTTTATAAATATAAAATATCTTGTGATATCCCAAAACTTATTTTAAGCAATTTTTCTTTCTCTTCCTATTCTTTAAAACAATTTCTTCTCCAACTTCAGTAATTGAAAGGTCCTAACTAATCCGTGATGACATTTTAAAGTCAGTTACTTTCTATTTATTATATAAATTTGTTGTTGTTGTTTTTTTTTTTTTAGATTTCTTTATATTATGGTGCACAAGCGCGCCATCTGTTATCAAAATTCGAAACTATTATAGACGCGTATGATTCTTTTTTAAAATAAACAATTTCTACTGCCCTTACTACAATGGAAAAATTAATGGGAGGGCCTGACTCATCATGGCCTTGGCCTGAACAAACTAATAAAGAATGTAGGGTCCTAATATTATAAATGTCAAAATATTCTTTGATCGCTTTAAATAAATATTTATATATTATAAGGCAATAGCACACACACACACACCAAACAAAAACAATTCGGTGGACGAGTAGGCAACACCCTCGATTCCCGACAGCCATGAACCGGGATTGAATCCCGCGTTAACATTTGTTTAATATGTGAATAACCTTCATATTCATTGTTATAAATATCATAAACTAGAGGTTGCTCTTGTTGAGCGGTACCTGTCGTATATTTATATTTTAATTATATAATATATTAATATAATATTAAATCCACAGATTCTGCGATATATTGTATATATAATCATATAATTCGATTGTTAACTTGTAATTCTTAAGCTTGCATCTAATACGGTGTAATACGAGCCATTTAAATAAATAAAGCCTAAAATATATTACTACTTTTAAATCAACCTAAATATACCACAGTACCTAATAAATTGATTTTGGAACAAGAACAAGAAAATAAACTCAAAATCTAAGTTTTATCAATCACCTGAGAGTATATTCTGGCTTTGTAAATGGTCTACAAAATGATAAATACGGCAAATAGATGGTGGATAGTTTGTGCCGTCAAAATACACCTTATATTTTATGTTTTGAATAGGAGCTATAGACGATCCAGGGTGTGGAGACAGGATTCCAGTCACCTACTTTATTAAATGTCTTCCAGAACTACAGAAAGCAGAAATAGATTGAATACAAGGATCTTTTTATGTTTATAAACAGTAAGGATTTAAAATTTAGGAATTCTGTAAATATATCTATGATTTTCTCTCTTGGTTAAAAAAAACCGTAATTGCTAAACTATGTATATTTGTAGAACGACATTTGAAAATTATCCCGCATGTGTTTCTTTTGAACGAAAAATCGAAATTTATTTTAAGGAGAAATAACGATTATTTCTAACCCTAGGGATAAAGTATGAAAGGATGAATTGTGAAGAGTAATATATATTTGTTCAAACTATAAGTCTGAGGGATAAGTGTCTTTTGCATAAGACACTTATCCCTCAGACTTATAGTTTTGAACATTTTATTAGGGGATTAGCCGATTAATATATATTTGTATTTATTTAATTGGTTGTTCCTAGGTAGGATGTGGAATCGAGTATGATTTTAATGTCCTTTTCTTCTTTAAACTTCTACTCAAACCTTGTAATTATTCAATTGTTTATGTAATATAGTATCTGAATTTAGTGTTGTTACTTGACGTAAGTATACCTTGTGGGAATATCACGTCTGATTTGATGATAATCAATATTCTCTAGCTGTAGATAGTTGTTGTTAATAATTGTCGACTAGTCGTACTGACGTCATCAATAAATACTTTTATATCTTAAGATATTCAAAGACTTAATTTCTACGCTTCAATATTATGTGACTTTTATAATGTCTTGAGAAAATAAAACATATATATATTAGGTTTTGAAAATAGAGCTATCCATATTTAATTCATTAAATAATAATAGGCATATATTGGATTTATTAAAATATTTTATTTTGCCAATATTTCGGCTGGCTGAACGCCAACCTTTAATGCCTCTAATGCCTCGATAAAGGTTGGCGTTCTAAAATATTTTATTAAATCCAATATATGCCTTTTATTATCTAATATATATTAGGTATTAAACTTCTCTCTCAAGACAACTTTTTATATACAATAAATTTAGTCAATTTAGGTAGAGAAAAGCATACGAAATAGAAAAATTTCATTTTAAATTTAGAAGTTTTCTTATAAAAGATTTAAAGTCTCTATTCCATAAAACTCTTTCTCTCTAATAATCAAGAAATAAAAAGTAATAATCTAATAAAGAACTTACAATAAAATAAAATTTAAATAAGAAATCAATTATTAATTTTTTTATTGCAAGTTTTTTTAAATAAAATACTTTTAACAATTTTATTGAATTCATCTTTAACTAATAAGGCATATATTGGATCAAAATATCATTTATTTTACAAATATTTCAGTTGGCTAAACGCCAACCTTTATCAAGGTGTTATAACATTTTAAAGCTTTTATTAAAGCTTAAATAAATGATATTTTGATCTAATATATGCCTTTTCAATTAAAGATTTATTTATGGATTGCTCTAATTTAAAAAAAAAATCAATTCATTTAATTGGCCAACAACAACACGGTTAAATATTTCAACGTTTTCAAATTAAGAAAGCCATTCTCTTAATTTTATAAAACATTCTAGAGTGTGTTTAACATTTTAAAAAACTTTGCATACGATAATTTACAATTATTTATCAATATTCGCTATAAATGAATATTTTGTTATTTTATTTTTATACGAAAAATATTTTTACCCATAGTACAAATAACTATAAATATATTATAGGCGTTATTGTTAATTTTCAAAATATTCACACCTATATTTTACAAAACGTATTTTTGTCCATAATAAAAATATATATATCATTTTTTTTCTCCCCATTGAATATAACAAAATATTTTTAAAACTTAATTCTGTTGACATTATGTGGCGCTGAGTTTGTTGTTGACACACATTAAAATGTTATAATACCTTGATAAAGGTTGGCGTTCAGCCAACTGATATATTGATAAAATAAATGATATTTTGATCCAATATATGCCTTTTTAATTAAATGAATATTTAAAAAAGGTTTATTTTAAGCACAAAGAAGCGCCGTTATATCAGGTTATGCATTTGAATTCGTGACCTTATATAATAAATAAAAAATAAGGATGCAGAAGATAAATTTTAGGCCTAGAGCTGGCTTTAAGTAACAACACAATTCACCACTTTACTTCCATTAACTTGGTGGGTCAAGGATTTGTCCAAAATGGCGGTTCACGCCTTCTCTGGTTGGTTGATTTAATTATACAGACGATACTTTTGTTTATTCTGGTACGCTTTAAATTATCAAAAGTTGAGAGATATCTTTGAATTGTTTTTTTTTTTTTTATATATATTTACATGATTTACTTTTACACTGATTTACACATTTACTTTGAATAAATATATTCAGTATATTATAAATTAATATTTAGATTAATATGTTTGTAGGGTATTTTTAAATCGTTAAAATAAAATGTTTTAAATGTACGTGTTTGAGATACAAGTTTAAAGATTAAAATTTAAAAACATACCAATTTTTCCATGGCATCAAATTTTGAAAGTTATGCATTTAAATGGGCACAACTAAAAATGTATATATCTTCTCCTTTTATTATTATTTACTTTTAAAGCTTTTCGTGAATGATTTTTATTGTGCATGAGTCTCTTTGATTATTTGATATGTTCATTTTTGATTTTTTGAAGGATAATTTTTATCACCTTGTATTTTTGTGCGCAAATATAGGTTTGACACGTTTAAGACAATATCTTATAACATTATTTTCGTTTATTAAAACATTTTAGAGTTTATTAACAAAATTTTAAAGTTTAGAAACGACATTTCAAAACTTAATATCGGATCTTAATAATAAGTGTTAAAATAAATTTTGATGTGCAAAATGACATTTTAAAGTTTAAAAATAAATCACAAAAAAAGTATATTTATATAAGTTTATATTATATCTTATAAACAGCCCAAACCTAAGATTATGTTCGGATATGAGAAGGGAGAAAAGAAATCAAATCTAGAAAATTTAAATGTAGTGGGATAAGAAATATGTATGTCAAAAATAAACAAGAATATAATATTAATATGAATGAGCCATGGCATTGGTTTTTAAGGACTCCATATATAGGTTTTAACTTTTAATTAGACAATTTTAACTTATATTTAGACATTTTTCATTTTTATTTAGACATTTTCAATTTTAATTTAGACATTTTTCATTTTTATTTAGACATTTTTCATTTTTATTTAGACATTTCCAATTTTAATTTAGACATTTTTCATTTTAATTTAGACACTTTTCATTTTAATTTAGACACATGGAAGTCTAGATTATTTAGACCTGAAAAAAGGAAGCAGAAGAAATGGACGATCATCACATTGAAAGTATAAGCAAATTTTTAAAACTAAATTCATCATCGTAAAGATAAAGGTTGCCTGGCCGGCATTCATATTTATATGAAAAATAGACACTTCGGCCAGTTGGAGTTTTTTTATTTTCTCAACCTTTCTCATGACGAAGACAAAATAATTTTGTCGAAAGGTTGAGAAAATAAAAAACTCCAACTGGCCGAAGTCTATTTTTCATATAAATAAATTCATCATAGAAGAAAAGATGAGATCAACTGCTTTAATTACAGACGAGAAATGTTTACAAATACAAAAATATTTTTTTCTCACAATGAGTTTCTTTTTATTTTAAAATGCTAGCTTTAAAGTGATAATCGTTCATTTTATTAAGCCTGTTGTAGAGCGATTATTACTTGGAAGTTAGCATTTTAAAATAAAAATAAACTCATTGTGAGAAAATATTTTTGTATTTGCTGTGTATTATTTATCATCGATTTTATATACTTTGTTTTTTCATCATCATCCATGTTTTAATAAAAAGATGTTTTGAGAATAAATAGTTTTTTGTTATTGTGTGTAAACAAATGTCATTAATTTAAATATAAAGACATAGCAATTTTTTTTCCCGTTCATCATTACTCTTCATAATTCACCCTTTCATACTTCATCCAAAAAGGTTTGAAATAGTCAATATTTCACCTTGAAATAAATTTTGATTTTTCATTGAAAAGAAACTCATGCGGTGTAACTTCAAGTGTTGTTTTACAATCACAGGCCGCAGTGTATTATATTACATAACAATTTTGGAGATTAAGGACATTTGTTTTACACACAATAACAAAAATACTTTATTCTCAAAACATATTTTGATTAAAACGTGGATAATGATTTAAAAAAAACAGAGTTTATAAAATCAATGATAAATAATACACAACAGTATTTTAAAACTTTTTCACAATTTTATGATGAATAGAGATGAGGAATGTATTTAAAATTTCTGTGAAGAAGGGAAAATTTATTACTTTTAGTATAAATGTTGAGAATCCATATTAGAACCACAGTTAAACAAGAGTTTTTAGAATTAGGAACTAGAATTCATCACGAAGGAGACTAACTTCCATAGCTTGTGTGTTTCAGATTTACAAAATATATGTAAATATTTTCTTGATATTTTGTGTTTGTTATTTAAGATAAAGAACTCTAAGCTTTTAATTTTGAAATAAAAAAGTGGATAAAATTTTCTTCCAATTTATTTGAAAATCAAGGAAAATATTCTTTAAATATAGCTCTCATGCCATTTAAAAATATATAGGTTATGATTTTTTTTTTGTTGAAAAAGATAGGGAATTGAAGGTGCAGTCGTTAAAAAATAGGAAATAAATTATTTACCCATCAAGTAGTTTTTAATTTGAATTACTTAAAGCAAATTACACATAGAAATTATTTATCACAGTAATATAAAATTTATAAAATGAATTCTATATTCGTGATTTTAAAATAGGTAGGTAGGTTAACTATACATATATATTTGCAACAATATTCAAAGTATTATGCTCTAAATCTATGGTCAAAAATGTAGAACAGTCAATGAATGAAAATAAAATATACGTTTTAAAAAATAAAATATTTGCATTGTAGATTATATACAGGGTGATCCAAAAGTCCCGCACAACTTTAAAAATTAATAACTCCGCGAATATTTGCGCTAGATCAATGCGGTAAACACCATTGTATTCAGGATGTAATGGGATTTTTTATGGCAAATAATGAAAAATTCGAAATTGATTTTAGTTACAATTTTATTCGCCAGATGGCGCTCTACCAGAATCAGAGATTCAGCGGCCAAATTGTTTGATAAATTGAAAAATATAACTGATCGACACGTATTTTTCCTTTTTGAATACCAGGAAAGAACCCTAATAATATCAAATAACAAATTAATAAAACACCACTTCGCCAAAGGTATGAAGAATTGGTTAACGATTTTCAGATACAATCAGAGATATGTAAAATAGGTAAATGCAAATTAAAACATGTAGCAAAAATATTTATATTTTATATGGGGTTTTGTGAAATAGATTGAATGTTTGAAAAACACTGCTGATATCAATACACGAATTTTTGAAATGTTAATATAGTACCAAAAATTATGATGGCACTATTAATAGGATTTCTTGCTATAAGAAATGTGTAGTTTCTTGACTGATTGGCGACCCTTGACTATTTAACTGGATATTTGTCATGATCCAACAAATGAAATATAGAGGGGAGTGACAAAATATATTTGTCGTACTTTATTCCAAATATCCTATGGGCTTGTCAAATGTTATCATTGTTTATTATACTGTACACAATTTCAAAAAATGTGTCCCCTCAAATAAAAATTTTTAAATCGACCTTTTGCGTTGAAAAACGTGGTAGTAAAATAATTTTGTATTATTTTTTTTTTTCACAAAATTTCTAAAATTATTGGTGTACAGAAAATATTCCTTATGCTATTTCTTCTAATGAGCGAAAAGCGAAAACTAAACATAAGGGGAAAAATTGTGTGTACCAGTGTTATTCGAGAAGTTATAACACTCTGGTTTGCACGACATAATATGTGAGCAAATGACAAACAAAATATTACTGTTCACAAAAAAAAAGAGTCAAGATGTGAGGCAAGCATTTATTATCCCCATATCCCAACACAAAGAGCTGCAAAATATTGGTAGATAATATAATACATGAGGTGACTGCCTTCTCTCTTGTATTAGGTCACAATCCTTGCTCAATGTGGCACCCTTTATTCTCCATTACCGCCTGCAGACGATAAATGACAGAATGGACAGCATTAAATAACATATCTGTTGAAATTGATAAAACGTGCCATCTAATAGAAGCCTTCAACATGGCCAATGTGGTAGGCCAGCATCGATAAACACACGATTTAATGTACCCCCATAGACAAAATTCGCAAGGCGTCAAGTCTGGTGATCTTGGAGGCCACTGGTATATTAAGTGGCGACTTATCACACGATTTTCACCGAACGTATCCTTCAGCAATTGTTTGGCACCTCGGGAGATATGAGGAGGTCCTCCATCTTTCATGAATGTTATTTCGCTTAGTGTTTTTGCCCTGCAATATGGGAATACCCTTTTCTCTCAAAAGTTGAACATAACGTTCACCAGTTACAAAAAAAGGTTTTAAAAATTCTTCCATTGATTTTTCAAAGAAAAATGGCCCAATAATAAAAGAAGTGAACCCACACAAAACTGTAACTCTAGGCTGGTAAAGTGGGGCATTTCTGTAAAAATCCTAGGGTTTTTTGTTGCCCAAATGCGGCTGTTTTGAATGTTAAATTCTCCGTTTAGAGAAAAGTGAGCATCATCTGTCCACAGAACATTCGACAGCCAGTTTTCATCAATATCAATTTGCCGGAAAATCCATGCAGCGAATTCTTGACGCATCTCAAAATCGCCAACTTTCAGCTCGTGAAATCTTTGAATTTTGTATGGGTACACACAATAGAGACATTAAGTGAAGCGTCTTCGGATATCACAATCATACTCGGCGAATTTAACGCCAAAAGTTCAATTTGGGGATCACCTGTCCAGGATAACAAAAGTCAGCAGGTAGAGGACATGCTAACCGACCTCGACCTTACACCGTTAAATAATGGAGAGAACACCTATCTATCCAAGTCCACAGGCACAGAATCCGCAATAGACATCACAGCGATAAATTACAACATCGCACCCACATCCTGAGAGGTGCAATAAGTGACCACAGACCAATTTTAACAACCCTAAACTTCGAAATTGAGAATGTCCATTAGAATAAAAGAACATGGAACTTTAGGAAAGCCGACTTGAAAAAAATTCACAGAAAAGCTTGAAGAACTGTGCAACGAAAAATTGAATTACAGAACGCTTGACAAAAACTTGGAAAAATTATCTTCGAACATTTCAAAAGCTGCAAAAGCATCGATACCTAGAGGTAGACGTAAAGACCTGTGGATACCTTACTGGAAGGACCACAACATCGAGGCAATGATTTCAGAGAGAAAGAGAGACAATATCAATGAACTTCTTAAAAAAATAAAACAGAAGAAAACAGAAAGGAACTCATTGAAATTAGTCACAAAATAGAACAAGAAATTTGGATATGTAAACAAGAAAAATGGCAGAATTCTGCGAAAAAAATGGATCCAAGTAAGGACAGCCAACACTGGAATATGATTAGAGTGTTAGAGAACAATCAAAACCAACACCAATCCTCCAATACTCTAACCGATATGAATAGAAGAGCGAGAACGAGAACAAACAGATGGCTGACATAATTGCTGAATATCTTTCAAGCACTTCCATACTCAACTATACGAATGAAGACAGGACTCTAAAAATAATATAAACCAGTTAGTTAAACAAGCAAGAAACTTCCATCAACAAGATATTTTCTCGAGAGACTTCACACTGAATGAGCTAAACTTATCAATAAAAAAAAATCCAAGAGGTCACCAAGAGATGATCTAATCTTTGGTTAAATGATTAAACACTTTGAAGACAAAGCTAATAATCAACTCCTACGAATACTGAACATTTCATGGCAAACTGGTAAACTACCAAAGAATTGGAAGATATCAATTATAGTGCCAATACTGAAGCCAAACAAAGATGCCAAGGAATACAAGAACTATCGGCCAATTGCTCTCACCAGCATACTTTGTAAAATACCAGAACGAATTATCCACTCTAGGCTCATAGTCTGGCTCACTAACAATAATAAAATAAACCTCTACCAAACTGCTTATAGATCCCAGCACTGTACGACTGATCAACTGTTTTACTTCTGTCAATCAATAATAGATTCTTTCCAGGAAAAACCGCCAAAGAAAACCACGGCTATATTCCTTGATATGACCTCAGCTTTTGATCGAGTGTGGAGGGAGAAATTACGTGAAAAGCTGCACAAAATCGGATTAAGAGGAAAAACCTTAATCTGGATTGCAGACTTCTTAAGGGGAAGAAAGTTAAAGGTTCGGGTCAATGGAGAATTTTCCAAGGAAGGAAGAACATGGGCTGGTGTACCTCAGGGATCTGTGCTCAGTCCTCTACTCTATCTACTATATATTAACGACATCCACCCTTACCTCACTGAAGACACAAAGGTTGCCTGTTATGCAGATGATATAGCCATATGGCACACAAGTAGCAGCATAGAAAAATCGTAAAAAATACTGAACACATCAATGAGAGGACTGGAGAAGTGGGCAATGGAACTCCAAATGACCATAAACCCAATAAAACCAAACCTATGCGTCTTCTCCACTCACAGGGAAAAAGGCATAAATATAACCACAAAATAAGCATAAACAAACAAATAATTGATAAAATTAGAAATCCATAATACCTAGGTGTGATACTGCAGTCCTGGATCTTTCAAGTTGTTCTCGAGGACCACGCCATCACCATCTCCTAAGACCCACTGGCGATTCTCCACCAAATTCTGCAGCGCTGGCAGAGGCGCCATATTCATTGTACATAGTGTATATAATGCATATTATCTTTTTTTAATAGTGCAGACTGTGCATGTATTGACAAGATGTCAACAAAATTATTTTAATTATTATTGATGAGGAATTGGAATTTTCAGAACACATAATTAGCACCTCAAATAGAGCTATCAGAAAACTGAACATTCTGAGAAGGCTATGTGGAACAAATTGGGGAGCAAAACCCAGAATTCTCAGAACAAGATATACCACCTTAATAAGGCCGATAATGGAATATGCAACACCGGTCTGGGCTCCCTCAAGCTCATAACTAAAAGTAAGACTAGACAGTGTTCAAGCAAAAGCGGCCAAAATAATCACTGGTGCTGTTTCATCCACCAACAATGAGAAAATTCAGAGAAAATGTGTTCTAGACCCACTCGCTCGAAATCAGAAGACAACATAAAAACAACTTGGATCGGCACTTCGGAAACGAGGAACCAGAGGACGAGATCTCTCTGACCACTTGTGGTTTGGTGGATCCGCCCTTTTCTGAGAATGAGGTGAAACTGACGGCTTTCAAGTTCGGGAAAATGAAATCTCCTGGTCCCGAAGGGATCGATAACACGGTCGTGAAAGCCCTGTTAAGAATGCACCCATCACTTCTTGCCAGGTTTTTCAATAGGTGCCTGGACACTGGTACTTTTCCTGAGGCATGGAAGGTTGCCCGAATAGTGCTTCTCGAAAAGTCTGGTAGAAAGGGTAATTCTCCTAATGATTATAGTCCGCTTTCTTTACTAGTGTGTCTAGGTATGGTCCTGGATAGCCTACTAGCTCAGCGACTGAAGCATTGGCTAGAGAGTAATGAGCTCCTTTCCTCTTTCCAACATGGTTTTAGGGAAGGAAAGTCCACAACCACAGCTCTGAACGAGGTGTTAGAGGGGGTTGAGATGGGCTTAAATAAGGGTGCTTGGGTTCTTTTCGTGGCCCTGGACATTGATGGCGCGTTCAACTCCATGAGCTGGAACAAGCTGATGAGAAATTTGATGGACATGGGTTGTCCTGATAATTTGTGCAGCTTGGTTCGTGACTTCCTGAGGGATAGACGGATTAGCCTCAGTTTTGGTGGGCGGAAGTTGGAAAGAAACTGTGCTAGGGGTTGCCCCCAGGGCTCTTGCTGCGGACCTATTCTGTGGAATATCCTGGTAAACACCGTTTTCCAGGAGGAGCTCCCTAAGGGAGCTAAGCTGGTTCTCTATGCTGACAAGCAGTTCCTCATCATTGAGGCTGCTTCGAGAGCGAAGGCTGAGAAGTGTGTTGGAACTTCTCTCCAAATTCTTTCGATCTGGGCCTTAAGTTCAATGTCTCCAAAACTAAAGCCCTCAGCTTTAAGCCTAGGGACATAAGAACTAAAAGGAAAGGGATCAAATGGGAACACAAGCCGGCTATCCGGATGGAAGGACGGAGGGTAGCGTGGTCAATAGGATGACCATTCTGGGGGTGGTCATTGATGACAAGATGGGTTGGCAATACCAGGCGGAGGAGATGGTGGCGAGAGGCAGGGAGGCGTTGTGCAGGCCTGTCCTGGTTGGCTCTCAACAGGGGGGGGGAGAAGGAGGGTACTATTTTTAGGAACCTCTGCCTCTCCTGTGTCGAACCAATCTTGCTATATGCTTCCGGGGCTTGGTGGCGCCGAAACAGGGATCAGAAGGTGGCAACAACTCTAGAGAGAGTGCAGAGGACAGCGGCACTCAGAATCACAGGAGGATATCGCACTACCAGCAGTGAGGCCTTTTTGGTCCTCGCTGGGCTTATTCCCCTGGGATTGAAACTAGAGGAGGAGACCATCAGACAGAAGATCTGGGAGAACAGGGAAGATGCCCTGGGACTTGAAGCGGGGACCCTGGAATCGAAGAGGGATCCAAGGAAGCCTCCGCAGTGGTTGCCAAAGTGGAATTGGAGTCCTGGAGGGCCGACAGGGATTGGCACGGAGGTTTTCACTGATTGTAGTCTGGAACCAATGTGTAGTAAGTCTGGAACCAATACTGGAGCTGGGGTAGTGATATTCACTAATGGAGAGCTGATCTTCCAAGAAAGTTTAACACTCAGAGTGGACGAATTGGTCTTTTCAGCCGAGCTGGTTGCGATCAGGGTAGCCCTGAGAGTGTGTGCCGAGAAGAACTTCAGCCCGGACCGATTCTATTCAGATTGTATGTCGGCCCTCGTCGCCATCAATCTGGAGAAAGGGCAACTCGCACATCAAATAATCCAGGAGCTGGAGATTATTACGCGGGCTCCGAAGCTCCCTTGGTTTAGGAGACACAGCCTCATCGAAGGTAATGAGTTCGCAGACAGGATCGCTAAGGCAGGATGCTTTAGAGGTAGATCACTGAGGACTCCAGTGACCAAGAAAGAAGTTTATAGGAGGATCAGGGGGCACGTCCAGGACTTATGGTTGGACAGATGGAGGAACAGTGTGAAGGGGAGAGAGGTATTCAATGGGGTAACAACACCCAAGTACCTCTGTAAGGTAATGTCCCACAAACTCATTAGGGTAGTTCGGGACATGGGCTCTTTCCCAAGTCTCCACAGATTTAAAATTAAGAGAAACCCTGATTGCGTCTATGGAGAAAGGGATATGAATGCACGCCACTACGTCTTGGATTGTCCAAGGGTAGTGGGTGTGCAGGAAGAGAGAAGGAGGGCGAGGGGCGCGATCAAGAGTAAGCTGCTGAGAAATCACAGCAAGCTTCTTGAGAAAGCCCACGACGTGGCAGCTGAGCTTTACCTCAGCTGTGAGTGAACAGAGTCGACCGGGGGCTGCCTCCCCGCGGTCCCTGCTGGACACAGTAGATAGTTTCCTATTTTGCTATGATTAAAGGCCACCGGTATAGAAATCCTTCCAGACACGTTGTCTGGGAGGTGGTGGACTTAAAGGTCTGGGTGGCCATCTGCTTCTAGGGTATACCAACTGTGCTTAGGTGGGATCCTCCAGTTCTTGTTTATTTTGGCTACTGTTTCTATTTCTTTAAAAGTAAGTTTATTTTTCTGTAGCAAGGGTTCTTTTGTGCCCTTTTTCGCTAGCGCATCAGCAGCTTCATTGCCTTCAATGCTAACATGTAAGGGTATCCATTGAAGGTGAATTTTTGAGGTATTGAGAGTTTTTGGAGATAACCAATTATGTTCCTGCTTAATTTGTCTCTAAGATCCCCTGTGTGACTCAAGTGTTGTATGGCACCTTTACTATCAGTAAGAATCCATATATCGTGATGTTCAATGTTTCTGATGGATTTTAAGACTTCATAGATGGCTATAAGTTCTGATCTGAAGACTGAGCAAAATTCTGGGTTTCTTCTGTTTATTTTCTCATTGCCATTTGTGGTTTTAATGAGAGAGCCACTGCCAGTGTGTCCCAACTCGTCTCTGCTACCATCGGTATAGATAGTTATTGCATTTTTAGGAATTTTATTAATTATTTCTAATGATAATTGTTTTAAGTATTCTGGATTTTGGTATTGTCTGTTGGTGGGTTCATTTAAAGTGGCATTAAAAATAACATTTTGTTAGTGGTTCGCATGGAGATATTTTTTCAGCTAAATAATATTTTTCCACTTTATATTTTAAAAATCTATTTCTTTTGGCCAGGTGGAGAGGGATTTCTTTTTTGAGTCTTATATTGGGTTCCCAATTAAGTATGTAATTGAAAGTTCTGTGTTTGTTTTCATAACTCTTGATTTTGTTTATATATTTTGGCAGATTGTAGCTTATTCTATCCTTCAAGGGCATAATGTCTGCCTCGTAAAGTACAATATCATTAGGGCAGGTATTTCGAAGACCTACAATAATTCTAGCTGCATTTAGTTGTATCCTTTCCAGTGTTTTTAGATTTGTTTCAGATGCTGTACCATAGATTTGATATCCATATTCCAAGATAAGTCTCATTAGAGATGTGTAAGTTAATTTTAGTGTTGTTGCTTCAGCTCCCCACTCTTCCTGAAATATATTTCAAGATTTTTAGTCGGTCTCTTCCTTTTCTAACAACTCCTTCAATATGCTTACTGGAGTTAATTTCTGGATCCAGGGTGTAGCCGAGATATTTAGGATGTTTATTATATTGCAATTGTTGTTCTTTCAGAATAATATTTGGTCTTATTTTGTATAGTTTCTTATCGGTAGTAAAAAGACAGGTTTCAGATTTTTGGGGGGTTAAATTCTAATTTATGTTTATTAGCAAATTTTTCTAGGTGGAGAAGAGTCTTGTTCAAATCTCTTTCAGCTTTTTCCAGTTAGTGTTGCTACTCCATAGAATAATGTCATCAGCGAAAAGTCCAATATTGGTTATATGTGAAAATTTTTCTTTTATGCCTGCTATAAATAGGGTGAAGAGAGTTGGGCTAAGGATTGATCCTTGTGGTAATCCTTGGTACAATTTGAGGGTTTTAGATAGAGTGCCATTATATTTGACCCTGATTCATATATTTTTAAGGGAATCATTTATTCAAGTGATAGCTTTTCCATCAATTTTGAAATGTTTGTATAATTTTGTAATTAACTTGTTTTTCCATACCTTATCAAAAGCTTGTGTAAGGTCTAAAAAGCAGCTATGGTGTGGTTAGTTGTTGTTTTTTGTTTTGTGCATCTTTTACCTTTTGTGTGAAAATAAGAGTTGGTCTATTGTCCCATGTCCTTTCCATAATCCATATTGTTCTTCTGGTAAGAGATTTCTTGTGTCGGGGTGGTAGGTGAGTCGTCTGAGTATAATATTTTCCATTAATTTGCAGCACATATTTGTTAGGGAGATAGGTCGGTAGTTTTTTGGGTCATCAGCAGATTTGTCAAGTTTTTTAATGGGAATTATTGTTGCATTTTTACAGTCTTGAGGCAATTTTCCAGTTTTCCAGGAGTTATTGAAAATATTAAGAAGTCTTTCTTTGCCAATTTTGCCCAAGTTTGATATCATTCGGCCATGGATTTCATCTGGCCCAGGAGTCTTGTTTAGGTCAGTTTTTTCTAATGCATAAGCTAGCTTTTTCATATTGATTTTTTTCATGGAAAATATTATGAGTGCTGGTGATATTTTACAGTCATGAATAATCTTTCTTTTTTCAACCTTGATTTTACTACCTATTTGATATGAATTACCTAAAAGATTGGCAGCAATTTTGTAATTAGTTGCTGGTGTACTATCTGTATTCTTAATCATATTTGTGTTTTCAGTTTGTGGCTGGGCTCTGTCAATTTGTTTTACCAAATTCCAAAGTTTTGTATTTGGGTTTCTTGGGTTCAGGTTTTCACAAGTTTGTTTCCATTTTTCCCTTTTTACATTTACGTATAATCTTTTTATTTTTGCAATCACAATGTTCAGTGCAGTTATACAATTTGTTTGGTTTTGGGTGCACTTTTTTGTAGTTCATTTCTTTTAGTTATAAGTGTTTGAATATTTTTTGCCTGGTGTGTATAATTTGGAATCCATTTCTTAATATTACCTCTTGGTATTGAAACTTTGGCTGCTTTAATATGGTGTTTTCGAAAGATATCATATTAGCCTTTTTGAAGTTCCAGAATTTTTCTTAATTGAGCTAGTTTTGGTCTTGGTTCTAATTTCTATCAAATTAGGCAAATGATCACTTACAAAACTTTTTAATATTTGCTATTTGCATTTGTGGAAAATGTCAGGATAGTAAAAACTTATATCAAGGGCTTGTGCAGTATTATAGCTTGTAGGAATGATGGGTAGGATCCCCATCATTTAATCACATGAAGGCATTGTCGTCAAATATGTTTGATAGTATTTTGCCTCTTGGGTTTTTGGCGTAGAACATCCCCATAGTTGATGTTTGGCATTAAGGTCACCTACAATAATAGTGTTGTCTGTAAGAAATTGAGCCATTGTTCCATCGTCAATAAGTGTATTGTTTGGAGGGTGATACATATTGTATATGTTGATGGCTTTGTTTTGATTGAGGTAGACCTTGATACCTTGGGCTTCGAGGTCTGATGTGTTTGGAATATTAACGGCTATGTCCTCATAGTACAAATTATTGATTAAAAATGCTAGGCCACGCCCTTTAACAGCATATACAGATGGATCTTCAGACCTTACCCTGAGTAATGGAGGGGCCGGAATTAACATAATACTGAAAGATGGAACAAACATCAAAATCAAAGAAGGAGCAGGACAGATTTCGTCAAACTTCACTTGTGAACTGACAGCTATCTGGAAAGCTCTTGATTTATGCCTTAACCAACCATCCCTGCATCAAGCAGAAGGAAATTTAATATACAGCGACTCCATATCCGCTCTAGAAGCAATTCAGAAGGGCAATACTAGAATCACACAGAAAATACACTCGTTACTTACCCAACTGGAATCATTGGAGAATAACTGCATTCTACAATGGATTCCTGCCCGTGTTGAGATTGGGGGTAATGAAATGGCAGTTGATTTGGCAAAGGAAGCCAGATAGCTGAGCCAAAATAAAGAACAAATGTCAGTATTTGACGCTGATGCTTTGGCAAAATACAAGATAATTAAACAAAAAATAAGAAAAGATCAAATATGTGAAATAAACTCTGAGAGAAAACTGACAAAAACTATAACAAGACTTAGAACAAAACATTATAAAGGAATGAAAATACATCCAGATGGCACAAGAACCTATAGAACATGCAACAACTGTCCTGGTGTGGAACCAACACCTACCCACATATTCTCATGCCCGCAGCCTTGCAGAAATTTGACATAGACCCAGAGCAGCAGCTTTACACACCGAAGATAGTGGACATTGCTGCTGCTGCTGTGATAGAAATGCATGGAGACATCTGAGGCTATTTATTGGACACGACAAAAACAACAACGACATTCCAGAGTAAAATAAATTATCAGAGATAGATACATATTTTTCAAATGAATTAAAATAAACATAATCGACACTGAGTGAGAGTTGAATTAAAAATATTAGAAATTTATTATCTTCGGAAACAAACCGTATCTAAAATATCAATTTTCTTTTTGCTACATGTTTTAATTTGCATTTACCTATTTTACATATCTCTGATTGTATTTGAAAATCGTTAACCAATTCTTCATACTTTTGGCGAAGTAGTGTTTTATTAATTTGTTATTTGATATTATTAGGGTTCTTTCCTGGTATTCAAAAAGGAAAAATACGTGTCGATCAGTTATATTTTTCAATTTATCAAACAATTTGGCCGCTGAATCTCTGATTCTGGTAGAGCGCCATCTGGCGAATAAAATTGTCACTAAAATCAATTTCGAATTTTTTATTATTTGCCATAAAAATTCCCATTGCATCCTGAACACAATGGTGTTTACCGCATTGCTCTAGCGCAAATATTCAAGGAGTTATTAATTTTTAAAGTTGTGCGGGACTTTTGGATCACCCTGTATATCAAATTTTCTTCATTTAAAAAGCGAGACTGTATCAATTAAGAACAAATGTAGATAAGTGGGAAAAAAAAGAAAGAAAAAAAACATGTGGTCAGAACAAAATAAATTAGGAAAGCAGACCACATTTCACAGAAGAATGCACATCCAAATCCAAAATCCCACACCACAAGTCTACAACTTTGTAAAAAAAAATGTAAATATAATGTCTTCTTCTTCTTTCTTATCTCCACACTGGGTGAAGTAGAATGCGTATGCCTTTGTCATTAAGACTGGAAGCACTACTCAGTGGCAGGCCGACTTATCTCCAAAAGAATTGGCCGCCTCTGACATGAGGAACAGACACCATGTGCAGCCGCTCCTAACATGGAGTACAAACGCTGCTCATCCTGTATCCCTGGATTAGGAGCCCTTACTGGGTACTATCAGCCGGGCCTGTTGAGCCCAGGTGTTTTAGTGAGCTTGTTACTGCTCCCCCTCCTCCTTTTTCATTCGGGCTTGGGACCGGCAAAGGTGGAGTTAAAATGTAAATGTAAAGAACCTGTACATACTATCCATTTGAAAAAAAAAATGAGAAAATTAAAAAAAAAGGTCAGGTGTTGATATTAAAAACAAATTAGGCATATCCTGACCACAAACATAAGCGTTTTTTAGATGGCAGAACGCCATCTAGTGGAACAAAAATCAACTAATATTATCCATTGTAAATACCATAAGCTAGGTTTCTCTTTTTGAGAGGCACCTAATAAAGTCATATTGGAACTGAACTTTGAACTAAAAAACGAGTATCTAAAACACGATAACCATTAAAGAATTCCAAATTTTCTATAAGATTGTCCAAAAAGTTTTTCTTATTACTTGGCAAATAATTCTATTATGGTGTTAATGCATAATACAATTACTTTATCAAAATTCGAAATTATTATAGACGCGTATGATTCTATTTAAAAATAATGATTTTTGTTCTACTAGACGGTACTCTGTGCCATCTAAAAAATTCTCATGTTAGTGGTCAGAATATGCCTAATTTATTTTTAATATTAACACCTGAACTTTTTAATTTTTTTTTAATATTCTTCTTATTATTTTTTTTCAAATGGATAATATGTACAGGTTCTTCACATTTCGAATTTTGATAATAGATGGTGCGCTAATGCATAATAATACAATTACTTTTAACATAATACAAAGACATTATACATAACGGCGAATATACATAATAATACAATTACTTTTAACATAATACAAAGACATTATACATAACGGCGAATATGCATAATAATACAATTACTTTTAACATAATACAAAGACATTATACATAACGGCGAATATACATAATAATACAATTACTTTTAACATAATACAAAGACATTATACATAACGGCGAATATACATAATAATACAATTACTTTTAACATAATACAAAGACATTATACATAACGGCGAATATACATAATAATACAATTACTTTTAACATAATACAAAGACATTATACATAACGGCGAATATACATAATAATACAATTACTTTTAACATAATACAAAGACATTATACATAACGGCGAATATACATAATAATACAATTACTTTTAACATAATACAAAGACATTATACATAACGGCGAATATACATAATAATACAATTACTTTTAACATAATACAAAGACATTATACATAACGGCGAATATACATAATAATACAATTACTTTTAACATAATACAAAGACATTATACATAACGGCGAATATACATAATAATACAATTACTTTTAACATAATACAAAGACATTATACATAACGGCGAATGCATAATAATACAATTACTTTTAACATAATACAAAGACATTATACATAACGGCGAATGCATAATAATACAATTACTTTTAACATAATACAAAGACATTATACATATAACGGCGAATATATAATAATACAATTACTTTTAACATAATACAAAGACATTATACATAACGGCGAATGCATAATAATACAATTACTTTTAACATAATACAAAGACATTATACATAACGCGAATACATAATAATACATGATATAATTACTTTATACATAATACATAACGACGAATAATATTATTGTGAATAATATTGGTATTTATATTTTTTGCAAGTGTTTACGAACTTTTGGGATAACCTTGTATAATAATAAAAATTGAACAATCAATATTAGACATGAGATAAAGACATGGGATGAAGCCTTAAATTAAAATGTCGAGGGATCTCATCAATTTATATAAAGATTGAATCTTCAATTTGAAAAAGGAGGTCAAGTGTTTTCAAATGATGATCATTTTTGTCAAGCGATCATTCAGAATATAATTTTTCATCTTTTGACGCTACTTGATTGCCCGGCCATCTTTCAAGTGTTTAATTTAAGTTCAAACCAATTGGTCAAGAGTCAATTTATATTAAATATTTTTTATTTATTTATCATTGAATTTTTTTTTTTTCCTATCTGAAAATTAATTATACTAAGAATTTAGTATTTGATTGATATTTTTATGCAAAAATGTTGCAGCATTTATATTTTAAATACATATATTCATTATTATAGTATTATCATTTATTATTATTTTTTAATATAATACACACTTCTATATATTTTTAAAGTTGAAAATATTGTAATTTTTATTTAGACAGAAATATTATTGTGGCAGCTGTTAGACCATTTATCCAAAATGTATCAAATTTAAGTTCTTTGCTTCCACAAATAAAAAAAATAAATAAATAAGACAAGAATACGGGGTCGAATATTCCCCCAAAAAATATTTGGGCCGAAAATCGAAAATTTTTAATTGCATTGATATACGAGTATATTGACGTTTTAGTTAACTGAAGAAGAGCTTGACCAAAAACTTCCTTTTATTAATAATATAAATAAAAAGAATTACGGCATCATATGATTTTTTTTTTTTTTTTTTTTTTGTAATTTGACGAAATACACAATCCTGTTGTAATGAATTTACATATATTCTTAAAATAATCACAAAATAATATGAAGTAATAACGTCCAATCTATACATAAGATATTAAAACATTTAAGCACATTTTTTTCTTTTACACACAAAGCCCAACTTTGTCCTTAATTTGATGAAAAAATATTGGGAAGGCTTGGATCATGAATCGTCCAATACAGTATTAGAGCTCTAAGAAGCTGTTTGGTAGATTAAATTGGTGAAACCGCTGTGAGAGATTATCACTGATGAGCTAAGTCCTCCCAATATATATTTTTCATCGCAGTAAGGATAGTAGAAGTTTGGCATAAATTAATACAAAGCAATAACACGCCATCTACATATATATAACGAATGAAGACATTAAGATGTGAATGTTTCTTTTCACAAATAAATCAAACTTCTACTGTCCTTAATGCGATGAAAAAAATATTAAATATAGTAGTTTAATTTATTACCGGAAATTTATAATGTAATATTCCCTGCAGCCACCCAACCCCCCAATGTATCATGAACGCATGACGCACGAGTAGTCTCACGTGTGTTTGTTTCTGATATTTATTTTCTATAGTTCGTTATCCCCACTGCCAAGATGAAGACCAAACCGTAGACCACCTCCTCTTCACTTGCCCAACCTTCCAATACCAAAGATTCCAGACAGCCACTCTCCTAGGTATCCCCAAAATATGTCCAGCATCCCTAGAAAATCTCCCAAGAAAGAAATCTGCCTGGCGACACCTCATTAATTGGACTTCCACTGGCATTGTATATAAATCCAAGAAGACTTAGGTCAGAAGGACATCCCGGGTAGTTGGCGACTTCTGTACGCTCCAGGAACCTGGGTTACTTAAATAAATAATAATAGTTCGTTATACATTTGCCTAGCTTAATCTCAGTGTAATATAATTTAATTTACTTTATTTTTAATTTTCCTGTAGAAGGGCGTTGCCCGAAAGCTCGAAATAAATTTATTTGCAAAAGAAACTCAGCCCTCAAGCTTATTGATTTGAACATGGTAGTTTGTTTGATGAAAAAATTGCTGTTTTATGTATAAAAGAAACATTCGTTATTAAATGCTTTTATTTCTTACACAATAATATATTTAATTAAAAAGACATATATTGGATCAAAATATCATTTATTTTACCAATATTTCAGTTGGCTTAATGCCAACCTTTATCAAGGTGTTATAACATTTTAAAGTGTGTCAACAACAAACTCAGCGCTATAATTCTGTTGACGTTATGTGGCGCTAAGTTTGTTGTTGACACACTTTAAAATGTTATAACACCTTGATAAAGGTTGGCGTTCAGCCAACTGAAATATTGGTAAAATAAATGATATTTTGATCCAATATATGCCTTTTTAATTAAAGATTTATTTATGGATTGCTCTATTTTCAAAACAATAATATATTTATTATAAATATAAAAAATAATTTAGGATAAAGGATGGAGGGTGTCATATCTTTTTTTCTTCTTTTTTTTTTTATTTTTCTTTACGACAATGTTATTACAGAGGTGAATTTGCCCCCTTATACTCACACCAATATTTTGCTACAAGTATTGACATAAATAAATCAAAATATAATCATAATTATTTATACCAAACGAACTCATGATCCAGTTCCTTACCTAAGGAATGTTGCAGGTTGACATCCGTTTCAAGGTCACAACGTGACCTTGCCTTCAGGATAGAGAAGGCACGCATTGTTTCAAACGATAATTAATAAAGATGAAATTTATCGTCTGCAATTTCCATGGCAAAGTCTTCCATTTTTCACTTTCTGACGGCTTTCCTATGGCACATCTTTCTCTACCCATAGATAACGGGCTTGAATAGATTTATATTTTTAAGGGGTTTATTCCTTTTTTTATTATTATTTTTAGCTCTAGGCAAATACATTATTCTTCAAAAGATAAATTTCATAGTATTTTTGGAAGGAAGATATAAATAGAACTAATTTTTTTCTGTTTGTTTTTATAAAAGAGAATATAATTTTTAAAATATATATGTTAGTTGTTATTTTTTTTTTGTTTTTTACAAATATAATAAATTTAATTTGCGATAATAGCCTACTCTGTAAAATCATCATTAATAATGTTATACAATGTCAGCATTTTATTTGTAAATAGTTTGTTTGTTTACATATCTCTCGGTTGTATTTAGAGATCTGGAGAAATATGTAAATACAGTCGACTCTCGTTAATTTGAAACTCAAGGAACCAGAGAAAAATTTCAATTTATCAAGAGTTCAAAATATCAAGAGTGTAAACAACTAAGAGAGAGGGAAAAAAATCAAGTAAAAAAAAGTTTGAGGTTTTAGCTGTTTCGGAATATATTGTGTTATGATTACTCATTCTGGTCTGACTTATAATATTGATATTGAACAGAGAATACTGTGACATGAAGCTAGGACTATGCAACAATATATATTTACATATAAACTATATACAGTAAAACTTGGATAATTTGAACGTCTATATAAAATTCGCCTGTTTCAAAATCACATTAATAGGTACCGCTCAGCAAGAGCAACCTAGTTCATGATAATTGAAACAGTGAATAATATGTGAAGGTTATTCACATATTAAACAAAATTTTAACGCGGGATTCAATCCCGGTTCATGACTGTCGGAAATCGAGCGTGTTACCCTCTCATCCACCGACTTTTATGTGTTTTTTTTTTATAAAATTCGAATATTTATCTTGTTCCCTAGAGACTTTCCTATAAATAGAATTTCGGTTTTTAATTCGATTTTTTTTTTTTGTCCCTTGGGCCTCGAATTATCCAAAGTTCAACTATATATTAAAAAAAAAAAACTTTTGAATTAAACACATTCACTGAAATCTATCATCATCAACCTAATGGATGGAATACATGACGTAATGCCACGTCACGAAGTTGTTTACAAATTAGTAGATGACAGACGAGAGTGGCCATCAAACAACGGGGTCTTCTTACCTACTTTCAGGGAAAAATGATCGTCTGAATCAATTAGTCCTTCCATGCTCTGACCTCTTTGTTCCGCTTTGTATTGAGAGCAAGCAGCGTAGCCGGACTATAATTGAAATACGATGTACTCTGTGACCTTATATGATAATATATTATTTAAATCATTTCCCAGACTGTGTTTGGAATTTCAGGGTAGATGGTCTTTCGAATTTTTACGCCGCATTTTATGATGGCGCGAATGTTTTAGTTTTTAATATCTCTGAATATTGTTGTTAATATCGTCTGTTACTTTTCTAAAATTGATTGCCCTGTTTTCGACGACCCTCAACAATAGAATAAAATTTGAAACTATTATAGACGCGTATGATTCTTTAAAAAAAACAATTTCTACTGCCCTTTCTACCTTTTAAATTTCTATTGCAGTAAAGGGCAGTAGATATTGTTTTATTTTTAAAAAAATCATACGCTTCTATAATATGAAAAAGGCATCTCCTTATCGTGTAACTGAAAGTTGCTGATGGCTTTCGCCATCTATCGGAATAAATGTCAACTATTCTAGTTGATTTTTAATTATTCCAGAATTGGCCAAAAATACCCATTCTTATATATAATACCCTGGTGGTTAGCTTTTATTGATTAATCAAGAATGGGTATTTGGCCAATTCTGAAATAATTAAAAATCAACGAGAATAGTTGATATTTATTCCGATAGATGGCGCAAGCCATCAGCAACTTTCAGTTACACGATAAGGAGATGCCTTTTTCATAATTTATGCACCTTATCCCAGTACAATATCATATTTGTACTGTTTTTTTCACATTGCGTCTATAATAGTTTTGAATTTTCATAACAGATGGCGTTCTAATGTATCATAATAGAATAAAGTGTTATCTCTAAAGGAAAATATTTAAAATAAAATTCAACAATAGAACTCTCTTCTCTCTCTCTAAAGGAAAACACCTAGTTTCAGAGTCAAAGTGTCATTTAGGGAAAGATACTAATTGGTGAAAATGACCATTTTGGTGATGAAAGCTGTTCTTTGTATAAAGGTGTCCGCTAGCAGGAATATTCGCTTATGAGAGTTATACTATAATTGGAAAGAGATAATTTTTTTTTCTAGTGATTAATATGAAATTCATAGAACTAAATTTAATTTGACAAAAAAAAACGTAGTTTCAAAATTTTCAATTATAAATATATACACTCACGGACAAGTTGTACCATTTACCATGTATATCGGGACTCAGACAATAACTCTGAAAGATATTACAGTGATCTTTATTGAATACACACGAGGTAACCAAGTGTGAACAAAATTGCCTCTGTCTCCTTAAAAAAAAAACAGACGACCAGCGACATCAAAGAAACACCACTTCCTTAAGTTTTGTCCATGAGTTGTATTTATATCAAATAGATTATAATAACTGATAAGTTAATATTTATCTTGAATTTTAATAGTTTTTGTGCTTTTAATTCCAAAGAGGTTTAAGATAGAAATTTGATTTTTTTATTTATTTATTCCTTCTTTAATAAGGTCATAAACAATCGCTGAAAAAAAAAAGTCCCAACTCCCATCAATTTCCAGGTTGAAAACGTGCGTCACACATACGTATATATCGTATTTATATATAAATGATTATTAATTATTGAATATATATGCTCCAATGGCCCCCGATTCTTGCAAAAGTCCAACCCCACCAGCGAGTGCAAGTAACCAAACGAGGCTCTGGCACATTTGTAAGTGCAAAGTTGAACTGCTTTTTCACATGTATAGAGATGTGGTGCACTTACAGTAAAAGCAGTCGCTAACTACCCACCATGATTATCATGGCCTGTACCATGTGTACTAGGGATAAGCAAAAAAAATTATTGAATATTATAAATTCATTATCAAATTCATTATCATTATGAATATCACAATGACAAATGCCAAACGAATTTGAGTAAATAGAATCTAATTTTGACATGTTTTTTTCAATCAGACTTACGTCGTTGTTGTCCAGAAATTTCAGTTAGTTGGTATTCATCCCTCCAGGAATTCGTAGTTTCTTGATGTCTATGGTCAAATATCTTCGTTTAATAATCATTGATATTTCTTGAATTATTCTTTAAAAATGTAGTTTTTCTGAAACAAGTTTATTTACACCAAGAGATTTAGAATATTTTACATTCATATTACTTCATCCAAATCTATATATATATAAATGAATGTTAAAATTTTACACAAATAAATTTACTGGCAATGCGTTTCTTTTAAATATCATCAAATATTATCTCTACAGACCTTACTGCAATGATATGAGTTATTGAATGAGAGGATATATGTATGTACCTCTACAGACCTATAAGCTTATGTCCATAGTTCACTAAACACCCCTAAGCTGCCTTCCATAGAAAATGCAGGGTTTATAACAAAACCAGTCCAATACAATAGTAGAGCGGTCTAGAGATTAATTTGGCGAAACCGCTGAGAGGGTTCACTACTGATGAGCCAAGCTCTCTCATTCAATAACTCATATCATTGCAGTAAGGTCTGTAGAGATAATATTTGATGATATTTAAAAGAAACGCATTGCCAGTAAATTTATTTGTGTAAAATTTTAACGATAGATGGCAATAAAATTTAATTTACTAATAAATGAATGTATGTGTGTGTGTGGTCTGTTTGTCCTTTATGCCTGACCAAACCACTCATTGGAACGCCATGAAACTTTGGGAAGTTATTTAGTATAGTACTGGGAAGGTTTCTAGCAAATACAATTTTTGAAATAACTTTTCGCTTTAAAATAATCAAGATAAATATTCTAATTTATCTGTTATAATTCAACAATCTGCTCTAAATATTATCATGATGATACGATGATTTTGTAATGTAGAAAATTAGGAAAGACAAAATTCAGGATGACGGCAATATATTTGAGACAAGAATAATGATACAATTCCAAGGCAAGATACTATTCCTTTAACTTCCAATTACCGAGGGAACCAATTAATAATGATTTTATTCAACTTATCGAGTATTTTTCAAGGGACCGGGAAAAAATGTTCACTTTATCGAGAGATTCGTTAGACAAACCTTTACTTGGGTAAAACACGGGCGAAGCCGGGTACGTCCATACAAGAATAATGATACAATTCCAAGGCAAGATACTATTCCTTTAACTTCCAATTACCGAGGGAACCAATTAATATTGATTTTATTCAACTTATCGAGTATTTTTCAAGGGACCGGGAAAAAAATGTTCACTTTATCGAGAGATTCGTTAGACAAACCTTTACTCGGGTAAAACCCGGGCGAAGCCGGGTACGTCCGCTAGTAACATATATATGATATAAAATGGTTGATTACAGATTGATAAAGATTTAATTAAATATATTTCTTCATTATAATTTTAATTAGAGATATATAGAAATTGAGCTGAGTCATCGAATGTGAAATAGAGTTTTCTAAGGCAGACGACTTCTTTGTTGATAATTACATTACGATATAACAATCATTGTTATACGAATTTCAAAAAATATATCAAAATCTATAGTAAAATAATATACAGTTAAACCTCTCTATAGCGCCCGATTTTAAATACGTAGTACGATGTGATTTACATTAAAAGTGACCTGTCTATAGCACCCCCTCTCTATAACACCCTATTTGTAATGTTTTTTTTTTTTTTTTGTAGCGTAATAACTAAGAAGGTTTGCCGATTTGTCATCGTAAGAACCATATTGTCAGGTAGAAAATTAGGGAAGACAAACTTCAGGATGACGCAGCAATTTATTTATGGCAAAACCAAAATCAACATTTATAAAATATAAGATAAGCAATGAGAGGAAATTTTCTAGAGAAAGTAGCAAAATATAAATATTATATATAATAATTAATAATCTGTACATAAAATATAATAAATACTTTGCTACATAGCTCCTTCACTTAATCCACCACCGCTCTCTTAGGGCTCTAATACTGTATTATACAATTATACTTATATATGCAACAATGAAATTTGGAATCTTAGTTATGCATTTAAGTGCAAATTATAGACATATGCTTTTAGGAAAGTATATTTGCATATAAATATTTGCATAGAGCAACGGTCTAACTCTCTAGCATTATTATATACAGGAAATATAATGGAAAAATTCCAAAGGAACAAAACATAATTTTCCGGTATCAGAGCCCATAACCATATGTTACCAAGAACTCGTAGAGAAGTAAGAAAAGCTCCTGTAAAAAAATCACCACCTATTAAACTGCCCTGACCTCTGGTGTCCAGGTAGTTACACCTAATTCCACGTGACCTCTGTGACCTTCCCTTTTGTCACCGTAATCGTGAGAGCTCCGCTCCCAAAAAGGAACTCTCCCATTAAATTTAAGTGAGAAATAAGATTATTTCTATTTTAAAATTGCTTGTGTCGTGTGTGGGAAGCATATTTTCGTTTTTTAAATGTGTTTGGTTTTTTTTTACTAAATAATGGTTGGGAAATTTAAAAAAGATTTGCACCACGCTGATGAGGGCCAACAGCCCGAAACGCGTACGTGGTTAGCTTTTCTTGATTAATCAAGAATGGGTATTTGGCCAATTCTGTAATAATTGAACATCAACGAATAGTTTATGTTTATTCCGATAGATGGCGAAAGCCATCATCAACTTTCAGTTGCACGATAAGAAGATGCCTTTTTTTTTTTCTTTTCTTAATTTATGAACCTTATTCCAGTACAATATCACATTTGTACTATTTTTTTTTTCAAAAAGAAATAGAATTCAAAAATTCAACCAATAATTTAAAATATATCAAAAGATTTATTTATTTATCTATGAGGAAAAAATTAATCAGGCATCCAGGGAAAGTCTAATTTCAAAACATTTTTATTGTTCTCTAGCTTTCAGGCACGGACGCCCTTCTACAGGAGAAAACATGGTATAATGATACGTCAATAGAACATGAGTTAAATGTATCCGATTATATTGTAACATAGTATTTATTAATTTTATTATTTTTTATTAACAGAGTGGTCATTTTTATGTTTATATCTTGCGACTCTGTAAATTTCCCTCGTGGCTTATCTTTTGTTTACAATTCATAGTTTGTCTTTCCCTGAAATAAATTGTTGTCTCCTCCTGAAGTTTTTGTCTTCCCTAATTTTCCACGTGGCAATATTTAACTCGTGTTCTATTGACGTATCATTATACCAGGTTTTCTCCTGTAAAAGGACGTCCGTGCCCCGAAAGCTAGAAAAACAATAAAAATGTTTTTAAAAGACACTTTTCCCTGGAGGAATGATTAATTTTACTCAATTTTGATTCAAGGGATTATTTATCTTTAATGGGAATTTTTATAAACAGCAATGTACAAAATTAAAATTGCATAAAAATCAACATTATAAATTACCCTCTCTAGAAGATCAGCGTCAGTATCAGTGTAAAAACAGTCCAATATGCAATATTACAGCGGTATGATAGATTAAACTGGCGAAACAGCTGGGAGGGTTCACCACTGATGAGCCAGGCCCTCCCATTAATTTATAATTGCAGTAGGGGCAGTAGAAAATTGTTTTATTTTGAAGAGAATCATACGCGTTAAAAAAAAAAATTAATTTCTTATATATCTGAGAGAACATAAAGTTACGGAAGCATGATAACCATGTATCTAGACCAGGGGTGGCGAACGTACGGCCTTTTCTTGCCCAAGTTGTGGCCTTTTCTTAAATTCAAAACTATAATTTTTATTTCGCAGTTTTCAATTACTTTCATTATTTTATTGAAAATATCTAATACGAATGTCATATATTATATAATATATATAATATTTATATATATATATATATATAAATATGCGGCCTTCTCAAAAATGGTAAAATGAAAATTGGCCTTCTAATATAAAAAGGTTCGCCACCCCTGATCTAGACAATTGACAATAATTTTATTGACATCTTGTCAAAGCATGCAAATGTCCACAGTCTGTACTATTTAAAAAGATAATTATATATATATATGTCGTAAACCCGGGTAAGCCAACAATTGAGTTGGAAGCAGTCGGGGTTGAGTGGCAAGGCGTGCAGAGTGGGAAGTCCGCACGGGACAGTAAGGACAAAGTTTGGGATCAAAGGACGCTCTCCTAGTACGTCTCACGTGGCACCAGGACCAGGGGAAAGTTGAGGATTAACTGAGGAAAGCTCGGCGTCCTGCATGAAGCCGTGTTAACATTTTGTTTAATATGTGAATAAACCTTCACATTCATTGTTTCAATTATCATAAACTAGGTTGTTCTTGTTGAGCGGTACCTAATAAAGTGATTTTGGAACCGAACTAATAAAATTATCTTTAAATTGAAGAAATTGTTAAAACTGGGGTCGTGTGTGTCGAATTATACAGATTTTTTTTTATACAGAAGAAGAGTATAAAAAATTTTCTGAATAATTCCTAAAATGAATCTCTATATGAGAATTCGAAACTAATATAGACGCGTATGATTCTTTTAAAAATTAAACAAATTGTCTACTGCCATTACTACAATGAAAATTAATGGGAGTAAAGACAGTAGAAATTGTTTAATTTTAAAAAGAATCATACATGTCTATAATAGTTTCTAATTTTCATAACAGATGGCGCGCTAATGTATCATAATATAATTGAATATATATATATCAACAACAACAAAAAGCCTTTATTCAGGGTCACTGACCCTATACAGGATTCACTGGAGGTATGCATAAGAACAAAGCAGTGAGACAAAGGAAATAACGATGAATCTCTATATATATGTTATGAATATTTTGTTCTGTTGTTGGAAAAGATAGAGAATTGAAGGTGCAATCGTGAAAATACGAAAGATAATTATTTACTTAGCAAGTAGTTTTTATTTTGAATTACTTGAAGCAAAAATTATACATAAAATTATTTTTCACAGTAATATAGAATTTATAAAATGAATCCTATATTCGTGAATTAAAAAAATAGGTAGGTTAACTATACATATTTACAACAAATATTCAAAGTGTTATGTTTTAAATATATGGTCAAAAATAAAATAATAGTCAATATGATGAAAATAAAATAAATGTGTTTTAAAAAATAAAATATTTGCATTTTAGATTATATATATAAACTTTTTTTAAAATATGAATGACGTGTTTGTTTAAGTCAAACAAAATTTTAAAAAATGTTATCTCACCTGGCCACACTGCATGACATTATGCCTGGTTTGATAGATGAAGGCAGCTAAAGTTTAGAATAAAATAAATTGAGAGAGTGTAAAAAAATCGAAATATTTTCAAGAATGATATTTTAAATATCGCAAGAATTATTTATTGAAAAAATAAATTAGATGGAAATTCTGTGGGTAGAAGATCAATCACTAAAGAAATTTCAGGTCTCCTGTCAAAAAAAAGACCCCCACCATAAAAACTATTCGCCAATAGTTTTTACATATTAAATATTAAAGGCACAAGCTTGCGGTCCCCCATCAATATAGTTGTTTAATATAAAATTAAGAAAGACAAACCTCAAAATGGCACGGCAATTTATTAAATGTTTTTATTTATTTCGTCTCAGTTTACAGGTGTTACATTCGAGTCGCCTTGTCCTGGTTATTTACATACTAGCCGAATGACCCGGGCAACGCCCGTGTTTTACCCGATTGAATGTTTTTATTCAAATACTATTTGTTACAATTATAAATTGGCGCCTTAAATAAATGCATATATTAGTTAATAACTATAGCCTATGTGCTTTATCTGTCTATGTACTGTTGGCTTCCGTAGGCGTCTCTTACTGGGTAAAAGAAAGAGAGGATTCCATTTGGTTATTAACTAATATATGCATTTATTTAAGGAGCGACCCGCTCCAACACAATAGTTACAGAAATGAGGGGGGGGGGGCAAAGGTGGCGTGATCGTAGCCGACCAATAGGAGGGCGCCATTCCAAAAAAAAAAGCAAACCGTGACAGAGGCCAGGAATGACGCTCGTAACTGTATATAGAATTGGTAAATAGAGGTGGCCTCCCCAGACCTTGTAGATAAAGAGAGAATATGGTTTACGGGCTACTAACTGGACTACTAACTAGACTTTGCAGATATTGGGTGATATATATATATATGAGCTCCTAACTAAACGTCAAGTCGTAACGCTTATTTAGTAACTTATTGAAATTTTGTCTTTCACTCACTTCCACTTTTAATACTGAGAAATAGGAAATAACTGGTTTCACACCATTCCTTTTGGTTCACGGAAGAGAAATATCATCTTGATACTTTATTTTCTAGATGGCGATAAATTTAATTACAAAATTGAGATTAATATGATACATTAGCGCGCCATTAGAATTCGAAATTATTATAGACGAGTTTGATTCTTTTAAAAATTAAACAATTTTCTACTTCTCTTACTGCAATGAAAAATTAATGGGAGGGCCTGGCTCTTCAGTTTCGCCAGTTTAATCTATCATACCGCTGTTATATTGTATTTTTCGGTTTTCTTTTTTTCGAATTCCAATAAATTGAGATTAAATAAAAACAATAAAGAAAGGTGTCCAATCTGTCGTATTTTATTTTTCAATACTCTGTGTGAAAGCTAGATTTTGAATAGGAACTAACCGGTAGGTGGTTGCAGGTGGATTAACCTAAAAAGGTTTTGTTTGGTATTCCTACTTCTTTTCTTTTCTTGCTAAATGCAATAAATAATTCTTTTGTTGCTTTAAAGAGAGTTGTAATTATTTAAAATACTACACAATCTCTACTCTTGAAATCACAAGAAGCCATTAAAATGAACATATTCTTAACAGAGAAACAATGTACCATTCTGATAATTTGATATGAATCTACACACTGGGAAACTTTTTTGTTCACAATCTTAGAGTGTAATAATATTGTCACATAGAAAATTAGGAAAGGCAAACTTCAGGCTGACGCAGCCATTTATTTAAGGCACAGGTACAAACTAAAAATTACTCTCTCTCTCTCTCTCTCTCTCTCTACTGGAGGTGTTCGCCTCCTGCGAAATGTCCCTGGATCTGCAGGCCTGGCTCTTCGGCGTCGGTCTCCATCCCGAGGGGATGAAGATCACAAGTGTGGCGAAGGCTACCATCTACAAGTACCATCTTGGTCTTGAGTTGGGTAATGCCAGCCAACACCTCGACCTGCCCACTCTGTGGGAAAGAACTCTCGCAGTCCACTGGTGGCGGAGTCGTTCCCGCGGTTGGCGACACCAATAAAGAACTTGTATATATTTTTGTATATATGTATATTTGTCAATTACACTGATAGACAAAACTTAAGGAAGTTGTACCTTATAGCATATATATATATCGGGATTCAGAAAATAACTCTGAGAGATATTTTCTGAATCCCGATATATATATGCTATAAGGTACAACTTCCTTAAGTTTTGTCTATCGGTGTTATTATATGTTAAAAGAGAAAACGAAAATATAACGTGGTAAGTTTCTTTTTATTAGAAATACAAGCTTTCAAGCAAAACGCTTTTCTTCAGGTAATCCAAGAAAAATATGCGGAGAGGTATGTGTTCGCACCTATTTTAGTAATTCACCTTCCGTCGAACTCAAACTCCGGCATCCCATCACAAAAAGTTCTAAAAAGCAGGACCCACTATCCGCCTCTAACGCAGTGTACAAAATTAAATAGTACTTCAACTGTTATTATATGTAAAATACAATATAACGCGGCTGATGATTGTAAAACGAAAATTGAAATTATACCGCGAATGTTTCTTTTATAAAAATCGAAATTTATTTTCAAAGAGAAATAGCGACATTTCTAACTTTGAAAATAAATTTCGATTTTTATAAAAGAAACATTCGCGGTATAATTTCAATTTTCGTGTTATTATATGTATTTACATTTATTTATTCATATATATTTATCATTACATGATCTTATTTACACATATTTATGTATTTAACCTTATTTAACCATGTATGAGCGATGTAATAAAGAAGTTTCATTCTCAATCTCTCTCTCTCTTTAGGTAACCCAGGGTTCCTGGAACCACGTACTAAAGTCGCCAACTATCTGGGTTGGTCTTTAGACTCACGTCTACTGGTGGCTGCAGACATTCAGTTTACCAGATGTCTCCAAGCTGATTTTTTCTTGGGAATGTTCTGACTGAAATTATAAAAATACAAGAGAAGCAATAAAAGGGGAGTATACAGAATAGTAAAATATTAATATCAAAATTAATAATCTGTTTATAAAAATAAATATTTCGCTACAATATAATCACCCAGTAGCTAGAATAATTAGGATTAATGTGTATTATATATTTTTTAAATGCTTTATATATAAATTAATGTTACCTTAAAATTAAGTCTTAGTCCCTCTTGTACACAAAACTATTTGAAAATTGCCTTAGTAGCAAATCATCCATTGATAAATTTCATTTTAAAAGCTAGGTTAATTTTTAACCACATCATTATATACAAATCAATGTTTGTCACTCTTGTTTCCACCAACACTACTGAGTCAATCACATAAACAAATTCCACACATTGGTATATTCAGTTAAACCTATCTATAGCGCCCCCTTTAAATACATAGTACAATGCGAGAGAGAGAGATATATTTACATTAAAAGTGACCTGTCTATAGCACCCCCTCTCTATAGCACCCTATTTTGGTGAGTCCCAAGAGGGGGCGCTATAGACAGGTTTAACTGTAGCTTTTAAAATATAATTTAACAATAAAGCTATTCAAGAAACTTAAAAAAAAATCGCATACACTTTTGGTATTTTTAATTAATGGAAAACCAATTTCCTATAGTTGTTTTATTTTGCCACTAGGAGCAGCACTTGTAGGTCTCATAAATAAATTTGATTGGGTTCTATGTCATTTCATAATTTTTTTATGAAACTAAATATTCTTAACTAGGTAAACGCTCCATCAAAACATAACTGAAATGCACTGGGTGAAGCCAGATCCATTTGGCTATTTTGGTATAAATTTACATATTATTAATTGCAATTTCATGAAGTGTGTAGTAATAAGAGAGATATTTTCATAAGAATTAAAGAATAAACAAAAAAATGTAAAAATATTATATAATAAGACAATTCTGTATCTGTGGGTTAAGAAATTTTTCACATACACTTTATGTACAGGTGTAAATTCTATCCATATATATCTTATTATTTTATTTTCAAATATTTTCTATATTACATTATATATATTTCTTGATATCTTTTCCTCAAATTTTAAAATTCAAATATCGTATAAATTATAGCCTTTATTTAATTAAAAATGCATAATTATTTATGCTAATTTGAATAAAATTGAGCAAATTTTATAAACTTTCAAGTTTTAGAGATTCAAACGTAAATATTTATATCATTTCCAATATATCTTTGCTGAAGTTAGCTATAATAAGTCTTTGGAAAAATAATATCTTACTACTCTGTTCAGAAAAAAAATTAAAATCAATAAATTTCTTTCCATATTTGTAAATAAAACGGCATTTTTGTTATATTTATATATTTTAATGCGCTTATAAAAGAAATAGGTTTTTATATTTAAAACAAAATGTTTATCGCAAGGATTATTAACTGTTTACCAAAAAATATAGCAACAGTACAGAAGGTTACTATTATACTTTTTTTACAATCTAAACATTAATTTGTTTTTGATTTTAATAATTAATTACATAACTGTTTTTCAATTATTCAACATATTTAGATCATATTTCAGATAAACATACATATTCTTGAATATTTCATAACTTTTCGGCAAGAATTCATCAAGAAATGCGGAACACAAAGAGCCTAAAATTAAAAATAATAAGATCACATTTCTCGTATAGAACATATCCCTTCAAATTATCAAAATAATTTTCCAATTATAACTAACTTCTATTTATTTATAATCTTTTTTAATTAATCAAACATAAATGAACAATTTCAATATATTCACACGATTTTCAACTTTTACATGTGTATTTAGCATTACCCTTTTTTATTCAATATGTCACCATAATTTTAATGACAGCTTTTCTCAACAATTCTGATCAAATTTCATAAGAATTCTACAACACCAAGTCATTTTCTACTAAGTGTGATTATACAAAGACAAGCAATATGAAAGCTTTTATGATAACAAGCATCCTTTTATAGCCATCATTACATTATTTAGGTTATAGATTGGATTTATGATAAGATAGCACAATTTGGATTATAGATTATAAACACAAGGTAATAAGTTACGATGTACTAGAGCGCCATCTGTTATCAAATTATAAAACTATTTTAGAGGCGTAATATTGTAGTATTTTTCCATCGCAGTAAGGACAGTAGACATTGTTTTATTTTAAAAAGAATATTACGCCCTCTAAAATAGTTTTATAACAAGGTAATAAGACCAAATAAATTAAATAGTGTGTGACATTTCGGTAACATCGTTGTTACCATCTTCAGACAAAGAAAACCAACTTTACCTGACTAATACAAAACAAGTTGCTTGCAATAAAGATCAATACATTAAGTTTAATAGATTCTGCAGGATGTATATTTCAAGGCGAAAGTGTTGACTGTACATATTTCAAGCTACTATTTCTAATTGCTATATGCAAAATTTGACATCGAACGTTTAATTTTTATGATTCCCAATGTTCAATTGTGTTAATTGTATATAATTTAAGATATACACGCAATTATCCTAATTGTGGATATGGCGTGTCTCTCCCAACTGTTAAATAAATAAAATAAATCTTAAGACAAAAGTACTGAATGTATTCAGTATTTCATTCAGAATTCATCATTTTTCATTAGAATACATTCAGTACTTTTGTCTGTAGATGGTAACAACGCTGTTACCAAAACATCACACACTATTTATTTGGATTTGGTCTTATTACCTTGAGATTGGATTTATATAAACTCCCAATGAAGTTTTTACCATGTAAATGACAGCTGTGTGTCTCCAAAATGTCAGTAAAACCAAAGATTGATGATAATTAGGTACAATTTGGATTGTAGATTGGAAACACAAGGTAATACAGCAGAACTACCTCCCTATAAAGGACAACACCTAATTGCAAAGCCAAAGTGTCCTTTAGAGAGAGGTTTCCTCTTACCGGAAAGTTGCTAAATAGTAAAAATGGCAATTTTTCAAATGAAAACGGTCCTTTATAGAGAGGTATCCTCTAGTGCGAGTGTCCTCTCATGGAGGTTCTACTGTGATATTAAATCAAAATAAATAGTATGTGACATTTCAGTAACAGCGTTGTTACCATCATCAATTCAGTACTTTTGTACTAAGGATGGTAACAACACTGTTACCGAAATGTCACATACTATTTATTTGTATTTGGTCTTATTACCTTATGCTTCACAGAACTTTTGTCTGATGATGGTAACAATACTGTTACTGAAATGTCGCACACTATTTTTGTATTTATATTTGGTCTTATTACCTTGTGTTTCACATAAATTTTATCTGATGATGGTAACAACGCCCTTACTGAAATGTCACATAAACACAAGGTAATAAGACCAAATCCATATAAATAAATAGTGTGTGACGTTTTGGTAACAGCGTTGTTACCATCTTCGGACAAAAGTACTGAAACTTCAGCAACTTTCTTCAACTCTCAGTACTTTTGTCTGAAGATGGTAACAACACTGTTACTGAAATGTCACACACACTATTTATTTGGTCTTATTACCTTGTGTTTATAATCTATAATCCAAATTGTGCCTTATCATGAAATGTCACATATTATTTATTTGGATTTGGTCTTATTACCTTGTGTTTATAATCTATAATCCAAATTGTGCCTTATCATGAAATGTCACATATTATTTATTTGGATTTGGTCTTATTACCTTGTGTTTCACAGAAATTTTATCTGATGATGGTAACAACACTGTTACTTAAATGTCACATATTATTTATTTGGACTTGGTCTTATTACCTTGTGTTTCACCTAACTTTTGTCTGATGATGGTAACAACATTGTTACCGAAACGTCACATACTATTTATTTGGATTTGGTCTTATTACCAAAAGGTTTGTGGAGGAGTGGATAAAACCCTCAATTCCCGACAGCCATGAACCAGGATCGAATCCCGCATTGGAAACTTTGTTTTAATATGTGAATAACCTTCACACATATTATTGATTGTTGTCCTCTTCTTCTTTCTTATCTCCACTCAATCATATTAGGGTATCAAGCCTGTAAAGCTATTCATTGTTGTAAATATCATAAGCTAGGTTGCTATTTTTAAGCGGTACCTAGCAAAGTTATTTTGGAACGAGAGGGGTCTTATTACCTTTCTAAAGGGTGATGAATTACAGATTGTTTGAGTTGTTTATGTCATGTTGGGGGGTCGGTGGAAGGCTGGTTAAACCGTTTGGTTTTCGACCACTACGACCCGGGTTCGATCCCCGCATTGGACACTTTTTTCTGTTTAAAAAAAAAAAAATTCTCCAATGGCCCCCGATTCTTGCAAAAGTCCAACCCCACCAGCGAGTGCAAGTAACCAAACAGGGCTCTGGCACATTTGTAAGTGCAAAGTCGAACTGCTTTTCACATGTGTAGACATGTGTTGTACTTACAGTAAAAGCAGTCGCTAACTACCCACCATGATTATCATTCATCAAATCAAATTCATCAAATTTACATTAATAATTAAAATATATTACAACAGTATTTTATGAAAATATTATTTTAATTATATATTTGGTTATCCTATAAAAATGTCCACCAGCAGTGATTGTTGTGTTGAACTCATCTAACTAACTTTAATTCAACACTTATTTTAATTCAACTGAAAGCTCTGATTCCTTGGGGTATTGAATTTAAGAGGTTAGACTTAAAAAATCAAATGGTTTCAAATAAATTAATAAATACCACCAGCTGTGGTAAAATTTCTCATTCATTAATTTTGTCTTAAGATGGTAACAACGCTGTTACCGAAACGTCACACACTATTTATTTATTTAGATTTGGTCTTATTACCTTGTGTTGGTGGTAACAATGTTGTTACTTAAGAAAAAGACATCTCCTTATTGTGCTATGGTAAATTTTTCTTCTTCTTTCTTATCTCCACTCAATCATATTCGGGTATCAATCTTGTAAAGCTTGAGACTTTTGATGGTGTCTGCCGGGGATGTGTAAGAGCTCATCAATGGATGAGTCAATACAGTCAATGATGTGTTTGAGAATTGCACTTAGTACATAGTGGGAAAACCTTGCAACCATTCTGTAATTATCTGTAGATGACCAGACTTAAGTCAGGAAATCAAAGACTGTTGCGCACCTTTTTCTTACTTTATGAAACTTATCCCAGTACAATGTTACATTTGTACTATTTTTTCACAATATTGTTACTGTCACATACTATTTATTTATTTGGATTTGGGTCTTATTTTACCTCTTGTGTTTCTATAATCTATTATCCGAAATTATACTTTTATAAAACATAGTTCCTGTGTCAAACACAAGGTAATAAGACCAAATCCAAATAAATAAATGGTGTGTGATGTTTCAGTAGCAGTGTTGATACCATCTTCAGACAAAAGTACTGAATGAGAAATTTTACCACAGCATGTTTTATAAATTGTTACTGTTATCTTGTTTACACACTTGATAACAGTAACTATTTATAAAACCTGCTGTGGTAAAATTTCTCATTCAGTACTTTTGTCTGAAGATGGTATCAACACTGTTACTGAAACGTCACACACCATTTATTTATTTGAATTTGGTCTAATTACCTTGTGTTTATAATCTATAATCCAAATTGTGCCTTATCAATTCCTGTGTCAAAGGTTCACCGAAATATTGGAATATATTAAAAGAATATAGAACTTGGTTGATGAAGCCTCTACAGACAATATAAAAAGATTTCTTGATAAGACAGGTTATTCTACCTTATAAGGTTGTGTAAGGGGGCCAAGCCAGAAACTCCCAACTCACCTACAAAGAAGAAACGGAGCACCTCCTCGGGCTACTCACGCCTAAAGACAAGATTCCTCTCGACAAATTCTTCGACATTATCATCAAACATGTTCCGAACATCTTCTTCTTCTTGCTTATCCCTAGTACACGTGGTACAGGCCATGATAATCATGGTGGGTAGAAGTTGGCGACTGCTTTTACTGTAAGTACACCACATGTCTATACATGTGAAAAGCAGTTCGACTTTGCACTTACAAATGTGCCAGAGCCCCGTTTGGTTACTTGCACTCGCTGGTGGGGTTGGACTTTTGCAAGAATCAGGAACATTGGAGCATTTTTTTTTTCTTAAATCAGAAAAAAAGTTGCCCAATGCGGGATTCGAACCCGGGTCGTAGTGGTCGAAAACCAACGGTTTAGACCATCCTTCCACCGACCCCCTGTTCCGAACATGAACTCCCCAAATGGCAGGGATATGTCTAGATTCAGGGCGGCTTTAAGCTCCTGATCCGGACGTGCCCTCGGAGAGGGCTACGTCGATTGTAAATATCTCTCTTCATTCCTACCATTATCATTATCTTATAACTCCCTTTGAGTGTAAAGATTGACGAGATGTCAATAAAGTTGTTTAATTGTCAATTGTCCAACTCACCTATTCAGAAATTTCTTCCATTCACAAACAAAAAATAATCTCTCTCTGGAAATCCACCCTAAACCACCCCTAGTACACACCCATTCCTAACAAATCTTCTTTCCACACCCTTACTAGGGAAGAACAAACGGCGATTTCAAGATTACAATCAGGACATCTTAGAATGCTCAAATTTAATGGAAAAATCAAAACATTCCTGAAATTCCCCAAATGAGATTCCCAGCCTGCCAGTCCTGAACATCTATTGAATTGTATCAAATCCTCCAAAAAAAGACCTCTGGGAAAATCCCAGGACTATAATAGAAAAGCTGAGACAATGGAACCTAATGGAGATCGTTTAAACGACTTGAGGAATAAGCAACAAGAACATTCTACCATGTAAAGTAATTTATAATGCGGTTTATAATTGTAGTTTTATTTTTCCATTCATCATTATTCTTCACAATTCATCCTTTCATACTTCATCCCTAAGGTTAAAAATAATCGTTATTTCTCCTTAAAATGAATTTCGATTTTTCATTCAAAAGAAACACATGCAGGTTAATTTTCAAATGTCGTCCTACAATTCTACCATGTGTTAATGCAAGTTGGATATCCTATCATGTTCCTATGTTTGTACAACAACTATGTGTCCAGCCATGTCTGAACCCAATCCGGACCATGGGACTCTTCCGTAGGCCGGATGATCCATCCAAAGACTCTCCCAAAGAAATGGAACCTCCCGTTGTTGGTAGGTTGAAGATTACTTTCTTCTTCTTTCTTATCTCCACTCAATCATATTAGGGTACCAAGCTTGTAAAGCTTGAAACCATCATGACTGGGTGAAGTAGAATGCGTCTGCCTTTGTCATTAAGACTGGGAGCACTACTCAGTAGCAGGCCGATTTAGCTCCAAAAGAAATGGCCGCCTCTGACATGAGGAACAGACACCATGTACAGCTGCTCCTAATAAGGAGGGGGGTCGGTGGAAGGCTGATTAAACCGTTTGGTTTTTGACCACTACAACCCGGGTTCGAATCCCGCATTGGACACTTTTTTCTGTTTAAAAAAAAAAAATGCTCCAATGGCCCCCAATTCTTGCAAAAGTCCAACCCCACCAGCGAGTGCAAGTAACCAAATTGGGCTCTGGCACATTTGTAAGTGCAAAGTCGAACTGCTTTTCACATGTGTAGACATGTGGTGCGCTTACAGTAAAAGCAGTCGCTAACTACCCACCATGATTATCATGGTCTGTACCACATGTACTAGGGATAAATAAAAAAAAAAGGAGTACAAATGCTGCTCATCCTGTATCCCTGGATTAGGAGCCCTTACAGGGTACTATCAGCCGGGCCAGCTGAGCCCAGGTTTTTTAGCGAGCTTGTTACTGATCCCCCTCCTCCTTTTTTCATCCAGGCTTGGGACCAGCAAAGGCGGAGTTTGAAGATTTCTCTTGCTTTTCAATCCCATTGCTTCCTCTCTTCTTTATTTTTTATTCTGGTAAAACCGCTGGGAAGGATCATCACTGATGAGCCAGGGGCTCCCTCCCATTATTTTTATCACTGTAGTTGAGTAAAAATATATTAGACCTCCAGGGAAAAGTAACTTTTTCAAAAGCCTTTCTAATCTCTAGCTTTCGGGCACAAACGCCCTACTATAGTAGAAAACATGGTATAATGATTTGCCAATAGAACATGAGTTAAAATATAATCAGATACTATTTTACTTTTTTTTTTTTTTTGCTTATCCCTAGTACATGTGGTACTGGCCATGATAATCATTTCAAAGGTTCATAATCAAAGGTTTGCGTTCAGTCAACCGAAATATATGCAAATAAATAACAACAACAACAAAATCCTTTATTGAGGACCTCTCGTCCTATAAAGGATTCGCCAGTTTACAGAGTAATTGAAGAGAAGAGAACTAAGAATACAGAGAGTATATGTAGTAGGTATAGTATAGTATTTTCTACACACACTGTGGCTATATACAACAGCAGCAACAAGTCCTCACTTCTTTTTTCTAGATTTGATTCATTTTGTCTCCTCTCTTATTGTAAAGACGTTGCTGTATCACCTCATAAGCATAAATAAAGCAGCAACAAGCCTTTTACTGGAATCAAAGTCCCATACAGGATTCGTCATTCTAATCCTGACATAGATTATTTGCATATAATTATTTACATCAATTAGATTATGTAAAACGACACTTGAAGTTACACCGCATAAGTTTCTTTTAAACGATAAATCAAATTTTTATTTCAAGGTAAAATAACGACTATTTTTAACCTTTTTGGATGAGGTATGAAAAGATGAATTATGAAATACCTTTATACCTATATTTCATACCTCATCCAAAAAGGTTAAAAATAGTCGTTATTTTACCTTGAAATAAAAATTTGATTTATCGTTTAAAAGAAACTTATGCGGTGTAACTTCAAGTGTCGTTTTACAATCACAGGCCGCAGTATATTATATTGAATTAGATTATGTATATAGCTTCCCTTTCTCTTCAGCCGTCTTCCAAAATTTGAACAACGCAAAAGCTCCAGCTCTGTTTCTCACCACCTCATATGCAAATAAATCTTTTATTCAATCCAATATATGCCTTTATCTGAATATTCTTTTTACATATATACCATCACAGGTGTGATAGTATATACCAGGGATCGGTAACCTGCGAGCCACATATGGCTCTTTGGATGTGAAGCTGCGACTCTTTATATAGTTCCATATGTAAATATTATTTATGCGAGTACTATGTATTGTTATGATGCAATGGCACGCCATCTGTTATGAAAATTCGAAACTATTATAGACGCGTAGGATTCTTTTTAAAATAAAATAATTTCTACTGCCCTTACTGCAATGAAAAAGTAATGAATGAGCCAGGCCCTCCCATTAATTTTTCCAATGCAGTAAAGAGGGCAGTAGAAATTGTTTTAATTTTAAAATCCCATCAATTTTTCCAATGCAGTAAGGGCAGTAGAAATTGTTTTAATTTTAAAATCCCATCAATTTTTCCAATGCAGTAAGGGCAGTAGAAATTGTTTTAATTTTAAAATCCCATTGATTTTTCCAATGCAGCAAGGGCAGTAGAAATTGTTTTAATTTTAAAATCCCATCAATTTTTCCATTGCAGTAAGGGCAGTAGAAATTGTTTTAATTTTAAAATCCCATCAATTTTTCCAATGCAGTAAGGGCAGTAGAAATTGTTTTAATTTTAAAATCCCATCAATTTTTCCAATGCAGTAAGGGCAGTAGAAATTGTTTTAATTTTAAAATCCCATCAATTTTTCCAATGCAGTAAGGGCAGTAGAAATTGTTTTAATTCTAAAATCCCATTGATTTTTCCAATGCAGTAAGGGCAGTAGAAATTGTTTTAATTTTAAAATCCCATTGATTTTTCCAATGCTGTAAGGGCAGTAGAAATTGTTTTAATTTTAAAATCCCATCAATTTTTCCAATGCAGTAAGGGCAGTAGAAATTGTTTTAATTTTAAAATCCCATCAATTTTTCCAATGCAGTAAGGGCAGTAGAAATTGTTTTAATTTTAAAATCCCATCAATTTTTCCATTGCAGTAAGGACAGTAGAAATTGTTTTAATTTTAAAATCCCATTGATTTTTCCAATGCAGTAAGGGCAGTAGAAATTGTTTTAATTTTAAAATCCCATTGATTTTTCCATTGCAGTAAGGGCAGTAGAAATTGTTTTATTTTTTAAAAGAATCTTACGCGTCTATAATAGTTTCGACTATTTATTGTTGTCAAGAAAAAACATTTTGTGGCTCTATTTAAAAAAAACTTTGAAAATTTTGTAAATTGTAATTGTTGACTCTTCCGACTCACAAAGTTTGCCAACCCCTGCTCTAGTGGATTACTTTGTTGCCCCCAGAAGTAAAATGTCGGCAATTGTGTCCAGACAATGTGGAGCCCCCGAAGCCCAAGCTGGTGTACACCACGAGGGTAATGGAGCCCCTGCCCCCCAATCCCACCCAGCCCCTGCAGGAGACCTGGGTGGAGGATCTGGACACCATTGACCACCAGAAGAGGGGGCTGGTGAAACTGCACCCCTCTGTCTTTGGTGTCTTCCCCAGGTAGACACACCTAGAATATCAATATACAGTTAAACGTGTCTATAGCACCCCCCCTCTTGGGACTCACCAAAATAGGGTGCTATAGAGGAGAGGGAGTGCTATAGACAGGTCACTTTTAATGTAAATCCCATCATACTACGTATTTAAAATCAGGCACTATAGAGAGGGAGGCGCTATTTAGAGGGGGCACTATAGACAGGTTTAACTGTATATATATATTTTTCCCTAGTACAGCCCATTATAATCTTGGTGTCAAAATTCGAAAACTATTATAGACGCGTATGATTCTTTTTTAAAAATAAACAATTTCTACTGCCCTTACTGCAATGGAAAAATTAATGGGAGGGGCCTGGTTCATCAGTGGTTTCACCAGTTTAATCTACCATTACCGCTGTTATATTGCATTTTTCGATCTTCCTTTTATAGTGATACTACATACGCGTCAATAATAGTTTCGAATTTTGATAACAGATGGGCGCGCTAAATGCATCATAATATAATCATGGTGGGTAGAAGAAGGCGACTGCTTTTACTATAAGTGCACCACATGTCTATACATGTGAAAAGCAGTTTGACTTTGCACTTACAAATGTATCAGAGCCCTGAGACCTAGAATATACTAAACATGGCTGTTTTAAGATCTACCGTTTACATGTAATTGTTACAAACACAAGGTAATAAGACCAAATCCAAATAAATAAATAGTGTGTGACGTTTCGGTAACAGCGTTGTTACCATCTTCAGACAAAAGTTACTGAATGAGAAAATTTTACCACAGCATGTTTTTAAATAGTTCCTGTTATCAAGTGTGTAAAAACATGCTGTGGTAAAAATTTTCTCATTCAGTACTTTTGTCTGAAGATGGTAACAACGCTGTTACTGAAACGTCACACACTATTTATTTATTTGGATTTGGTCTTATTACCTTGTGTTTATAATCTATAATCCAAATTGTGCCTTATCAATGTAATTGTTAGAAATTTATACTACAGTAGAACCTCCCCTATAAAGGAAACCTAATTGCAGAGACAAGGTGTCCTTTAGGGAGAGGTGTCCTTTTACCAGAGAGTTGCTAAATAAGTAAAAATGGTAATTTTGCAAATGAAAACTGTCCTTTGTAGAGAGGTTTCCTCTAGCGTGAGTATCCTCTCTTGGAGGTTAGGACATCCCATTTGAGCGTCTATAAATACATTTTAACAGGTACTGCAGGCATGTGGCCGATTATTTATCATGTTGAAAAAATATTTTTGTCGTATGTATTGATGTATTGCAGTTGTTTTTCTCGCAATGGTCGGCTCAAACGCATCAATTGTCTTCGGTAGACCTCCCCCGTGATCCTTTCGTTCGGTTTGTAGTAGCTTATAATATACCACTCCTAGCTGTTCCCATCAAATACACAGCATAATCTTCCCGCCCATGAATATTCGGCTTGGCCGTCGATGATGAGACATGGCCAGGGTGTCCATATGTTGCCCGATGTTTTGAATTATCGTAATGGACCCACTTTTCATCACCAGTTACAATTCGATGCAAAAACCCCTTTCTTTTTTGACGTTGGAGTAGTTGTTCACACATGAAAAAACGGCGTTCGACATCTCTTGGCTTCAGTTTCATACGCACCCAATTTCCTACCTTTTGGATCTTTCCCATTTCTTTTAAGCGATGAAAAATGGCTGGTTGAGTGACTACAAATGTTTTTGCGAATAACTTTTGCATTTGTGTTGGATCTTCATCGAGCTTTACCTCTAATTCTTTCATCCTCAAACTTTGGTGGCACTCCGGGGTCATTCTTCGTCTTCCAAATCAAAATTTCCACTTTTAAACCGTGCAAACCACTTCTGACACGTTCGTTCAGCTAGAGCATGGTCACCATAAACTTCTACTAAAATACGATGACTCTCAGCAGCTTTTTTCTTCATATTGAAGTAATGAAGTAAAACTCCCCACAAAAACACATTATTTGGTACAAAAGTTGACATTTTAAGAGCAAACAGAAACTAGGGTTGTTTATACTTCACAGAAATGAGGGTTACTGAAAAAGGAAGTCTTATGATGAAGCTTCAAAATAATGGTGTTGACAGATGAAACAATGGAATTATAAACTAGTAGCGCTGTCTTTATCAAAACTTATTTATACTCCCAATAAAAATATCAAAAGTTTGTTATAAAATAAGGCTATTTTTCTTGGCTTCAGTTCATACGGCACCCAATTTCCAACCTTTTAAATCATTCCCATTTCTTTTGGGATTAGCTTAGGTTCATTATAAAGGGAGGTTCGCTATATCCTGGGTTTGTTTTAGAGGTAATTTCACTGTAATCACATATACAGTAAAACCCTCTATAGTGAACCCCAATGGGACAGAGCTTTTGGTTCACTATAGCCACGGTTTGGCCATTTTTTTTAACTTTTCAAATTTTTAGACCGTATAATTTAAAAACAGCCATACAAACAGGAAAAGGCAGCCACTTAATAATGATCACTTTGTTTTAATTCCCTAAATTGACCTATTTCTTTACAGTAATGCTGAATATCAAAAGAAGTCATTTGATAATAGGTTCTTCTTATCATTAAGCATACATGTTTATATATAAACCTATGTATTATTTAAAAATTAAGCCAAATCCCCTAGGCAAAAAATTATTAATTATATATTTGAAAGGTATAAGAGTATTTTAGAACATCTTTCTCAAATAATATAATACTAAATTTATTGAAAAAATGCCTCTAATACCTTGTTTGAAGTGAAAAGTGAAATTGGAAATCATAATTGTCTTAAAATATTGTTATTTCCATCAAAGGAATAAGCTCCGTGTATTCTGAATCAATTGAGGATGAATCAAAAGTATCCCATTCAGAAATTGGACGTGAAACATGTGCACGGGGAACTTTTTTTTTTTTCTTCTTCTTCTTTCAATTCCAGTTTCCACATATTCTTCTGAAGTGTATATTAAATTTTGTTTTAACCCGTTATTCAAACCATTTCTGGCTTTAAAATTATTTGGAATTATGTTTTAGCCTAGGTTAAACTTGATATAGAATGCTTCTAAAAGGGCATGCTGCCACTGTTTTTTTTTTAAGAACGCCACTCTTCGTTTCTTTTTTTTTAATTTTGGAAGCCATTTGTATTTTTATTATATTTCAAAATTGTTGAATGCAAAGATCTTCTATTAAATAAAAGTATAATGTGTAAAAATTTATACAACATACAGCAAAAATAGAATGGAAATGAAAACAAACAATGCCGCTAATTTTTTTTGTTTTGAAATCGCGATCCATGAGCTGAAACTTGCTCAAAATTTAGTTGTTTTAAAAATTTTTTTAAATCACAATTTTAAGTTCGTTATAAGCATAGTATTTTTAATAGATTTTTATCATTTTGGGACCGAAAATAGGTTACGATATAGGGGTAGTTCATTATTTTAAAAATCGCAAAGTTCGTTATAATGCTGGTATTTTTCAATGGAATGGAATTGGGAATCGCCTTAGGTTCGTTATAAGGGAAGGTTCACTATATCCAGGGTTCGTATTAGCGGGGTTTTACTGTATACATATGTGAAAAAACAATAAAAAAAAATAAAAAGGTCAGGTGTTGATATTAAAAATAAAAAAGGCATCTCCTGACCAGGAGCACATGTGCTTTTCAGAAGGCAGAGCGCCATCTGGTGGAACAGAACTCAATTAAACATTGATTTAGCCTGTTCCCTGATATTTGGCCAACCCAATTTCTTGATTTATCACATGTTTTCCTGGTCAGGATATGCCTTTTTTTTATTTTTAATATATATTCATATACATTTTTTTTTTTTCAATTATAGACCAAGGGATATTCATGGTGTCTTCAACACCAGGCATGAATAATCAAATCTGTCTGTAGCTGTGAAATGAGAGTAGGAATGCTTGTGAAAATCTCCAATAGCATCTGTAAGCTATCCAAAACTTGCCAGAGTTGTGGTACTTAGTTTTCCAAAGGGAGAAGTATCAGGTAGATAACGTTGTTTAGATGATAAAACGAAATAAAAAAAAGAAAAGTTTCTTTAATAGACAATTATAATGGTGCAAGCTTTCGGGCAAAAAGCCCTTCTACAGGCGTGGTAAACGTGGCACTATAATGTAGGTACTGTGGCTAGAAAGAGAATATATACACATGATTATTTACATATTAGCAGAATGAGCTATGTAAATGGAGATTTGCATTTGTTATGACTATTATAATTAGAGAGATAATAGGCAAATAGGGCATTTGTATATTTGTAGTTTGAGACTATAGGGGAATATGCTAACGTAAATTACTGGATATGCATTTATTTCAAAGAATTTTAGGCAATGTTGATTTCAGGCTATCGTGTTAAGGTTATTACTGCAAGGCCACGTTGTGTGTGTTTCTAGGGTGGATGTTATCCATTCAAACATCAGGTGGCAGCAACTGTACAAGCATGTGGTAGGTTCCATAGCTCTCTTGTCCTTACATACCTGCATATTGTCCCTACATACCTACATCTTGTTCCTACATACCTACATCTTGTTCCTACATACCTACATATTGTCCCTACATACATGCATATTGTCCCTACATACCTACATCTTGTTCCTACATACCTACATATTGTCCCTACATACCTACATCTTGTCCCTACATACCTACATCTTGTTCCTACATACCTACATCTTGTCCCTACATACCTACATCTTGTTCCTACATACCTACATATTGTCCCCTACATACCTACATCTTGTTCCTACATACCTACATCTTGTCCTTACATACCTACATATTGTTCCTACATTACCTACATATTGTTCCTACATACCTACATCTTATCCATACATAACTGCATATTGTTCCTACATACCTACATCTTATCCGTACATACCTGCATATTGTCCCTACATACCTACATCTTGTCCCTACATACCTACATATTGTCCCTACATACATGCATATTGTCCTTACATACCTACATCTTGTCCTTACATTACCTACATATTGTTCCTACATACCTACATATTGTTTCCTACATACCTACATCTTGTCCTTACATACCTGCATATTGTCCCTACATACCTACATATTGTCCCTACATACCTACATCTTGTCCTTACATACCTGCATATTGTCCCTACATACCTACATCTTGTCCTTACATACGCTACAGATTGTTCCTACATACCTACATATTGTCCCTACATACCTACATCTTGTCCTACATACCTACATCTTGTTCCTACATACCTACATCTTGTCCCTACATACCTACATCTTGTTCCTACATACCTACATATTGTTCCTACAGACCTACATATTGTTCCTACATACCTACATCTTGTTCCTACATACCTGCATATTGTCCCTACATACCTACATATTGTCCCTACATACCTACATCTTGTCCTTACATACCTGGCATATTGTCCCTACATACCTACATATTGTCCCTACATACCTACATCTTGTCCTTACATACCTGCATATTGTCCCTACATACCTACATATTGTCCCTACATACCTACATCTTGTCCTTACATACCTACATATTGTTCCTACATACCTACATATTGTTCCTACATACCTACATCTTATCCATACATAACTGCATATTGTTCCTACATACCTACATCTTATCCGTACATACCTGCATATTGTCCCTACATACCTACATCTTGTCCCTACATACCTACATATTGTCCCTACATACATGCATATTGTCCTTACATACCTACATCTTGTCCTTACATACCTACATATTGTTCCTACATACCTACATATTGTTCCTACATACCTACATCTTGTCCTTACATACCTGCATATTGTCCCTACATACCTGCATATTGTCCTTACATACCTGCATCTTGTTGTTTTTCCAAAGTGTATGTTTCGGTGAGACTTGATGACACCATCAGGAGAGTCTACTGAGTGTAACCCTGAGTTTAAGGCCACTTTGGCTCGACTGTACACAAGTTCAGACAGTGATGGTGGGGAATGTGTGCCCAGGACTACACCCGTGGGCTCACCCCGAGCTGAAAATGCCTGGAGGAGGCAGGAAACCCTGGCCACAGAAAGGAATGGGCAGAGCTCGCGCAGGAAGTATCAGATCCCCCATCTTTTTTGGTGGTAAGTGCCGACCTTTTAACATCCCCCCCTTCCCCTGAAAACTCCTTAGAATTGAGAAAAACTACCCGGTCTATTTTATCATTATAGATTGTCACTTGTATGCATCAGGGTCATGTATTGAGTGATAAGGTACACACAATCTGGATTACTTATTAGAATCATTAGGTTTTGTTACTCTTCATTCAAGGGGGTCGGTGGAAGGATGATCTAAACCCTTGGTTTTCCGACTGCTACGACCCTGTTTTGATTCCTGCATTGGACACTTGTTTTCTGATTTATAAAAAAAAATGCCCCAAATAGCCCCTATTCTTGCAAAAATCCAATCCCATTAGCGAGTGTAAGTAACCAAAAAGGGGGTCTGGCACATTTGTATGCGCAAAGTTGAACTGCTTTTCATGTGTGTAGACATGTGGTGCACTTACAGTAAAAGCAGTCGCCTACTTCTACCCACCATGATTATCATGGTTTGTACCACATGTACTAGGGATAAGAAAAAAAAAAACTCTCCGTTCTCATCAATATAAGTAAAGCCATCTCAGTTACAGAGGTCATGAGATTCCAGTTTCATCCTGTTCCGAGGAATTCTCTTCACCTCTTCCAAACCATTCTATTAGATTATAGTAAAAAAAGTTACTTTAACATGTTACACACACAAATAAAAAGTACTAAGGTTTAAAGTCAAATGATAAGGCACAATTTGGATTATAGATTATAAACACAAGGTAATAAGACCAAATCCAAATAAATAAATAGTGTGTGACGTTTCAGTAACAGCGTTGAAGATGGTAACAACGCTGTTACCGAAACGTCACACACTATTTATTTATTTGGATTTGGTCCTATTACCTTGTGCCTAAAGTCAAAGCAACTTAACGCACAGAAATGCGTACACTCAAAGGTACAACAAAAATAAAAATGGAATTCATGTAATCTTTTGTGTAAAACACAAGGGGATAAGAAACAACAAAAATAAGAAGGAAAGACTAAATTTAAAAAAGCACAGAATTACTTATAACACAACCAGTACTTATTTTTTTTATTGCAGCGTTGATAAGAAGCAGACGGGGTTACACAGGTATGGCTGGAGATCACCAAACACAGAGCACACTTTAAACATCTCCACACGATCACTACTAGCCGACCCTTTGCATTCCTTTTGAACCCTCTTTATGTACAAACATGGCCGCATTCATCCAATGAGAAGGCACAGGAGATCAGTTCACTTTATAAATAAACAACATTCTTCCCACAAAACACACAAAAAAAGTTTAAAACTCTTTGTGTTTGTCAAATAATTTGACAATAGAACCAATTCTTCCACTGCCTCCCTTCCATATGTATGTATCCATCCAATAAGGTCAATAGATGATCTCCCAATTTTCCTCTTCTTTCTTATCTCAAAGCCATGATAATCATGGTGGGTAGAAGTTAGCGACTGCTTTTACTGTAAGAGCATCACATGTCTACACATGTGAAAAGCAGTTCGACTTTGCACTTACAAATGTTCCAGAGCCCCATTGGTTACTTGCACTCGCTGGTGGGGTTGTACTTTTGCAAGAATCGGAGGCCATTGGAGCATTTTTTTTTTTTTTTTTAAACAGAAAAAAAAGTGTCCAATGCGGGAATAGAACCCGGGTCGTAGTGGTCGAAAACCAAATGGTTTAACCAGCCTTCCACCGACCCCTCCCAAATTTCCTCCGAGTTCTGGAAACTTTGTTTATTCTTTTTAGAAGGTGACTCCAGAGGTCAATAGAAGGATGGTCTAAACCAAGGGTCGGTTAACTGCGAGACACATGCGGCTCTTTGGATGTGAAACTCTTTACATAGTTCCATATGTAAATATTATTTATGTGAGTACTATTTATATTGTTGGCAAGAAAATTTTTTTGTTGTTGTTGTTTCTTATCCTCTTATGTAAAGATTACACGAATTCAATGAGTTCATGCTCCTCAAGCTATTTTATGATGAGCAGCAGCCTCTCCCAAAGGTCCTGTTTAGTGCATCTAATGCAAGCCAAAAAATTTTGTGGCTCTTTAAAAATCTTTAAAATTTTGTATATTGTAATTTTTGACTCTTTTGACTCAAAAGTTTGCAGACCCCTGGTCTAAACTGTTGGTTTTCGACCGCTAAGACGCCACCCCAACGAATGTAACTAAACAGGGCTCTGGCATATTTGTAAGTGCAAAAAGTCGAACTGCTTTTCATGTGTGTAGATATGTGGTGCACTTACAGTAAAAGTAGTCGCTAACTATCTACCATGATTATCATAACCTGTACCAAAAAGGTGGCTCCAGTATCTATCGAATCCTCTCCAAACTGACTTGTTTTGTCTTCCTCCTCCCTACCCATTTGATCTTAAGAGTCATTTTCTAGCACACCTGATGTCAATGAAGTTTTAATTTTATAATTCATTTCTTTAGTTAATACTACAGGGTAATAACACCAAATCCCATAGACTTAAAAGACACTTCGGTCAGTAAATCATTTTTATTCTCTTTACATTTCGACAAAAATCCTTTGTCTTCATTAGGAACAAATAAAAATGAAAGCATTTGGCGTTATAAATTATTCTCTGTATAATTTTTAATTGGATAGAGGAAGAACTGCATTCATGAACGAAACTTAAGGAAGTGGAATGTCTGATGTCGCCAATCATCATTTTTTTTTTTAAGAAGACATAAACAATTTTGTTTACACATGTTTATCTTGTGTGTCTTCAATAAAGGTCACTGTAATATCTTTCAGAGTTATTGTCTCAATCCCAATATATATGCTGGAAGGTACAACTTCCTTAAGTTTGGTTTATAAGTCTTCAATAAAGGTCACTGTAATATCTTTCAGAATTATTGTCTCAATCCCGATATACATGCTAAAAGGTACAACTTCCTTAAGTTTGGTTTATAAGTCTTCAATAAAGGTCACTGTAATATCTTTCAGAATTATTGTCTCAATCCCGATATACATGCTAAAGGTACAACTTCCTTAAGTTTGGTTTATAAGTCTTCAATAAAGGTCACTGTAATATCTTTCAGAGTTATTGTCTCAATCCCAATATATATGCTGGAAGGTACAACTTCCTTAAGTTTGGTTTATCAGTCTTCAATAAAGGTCACTGTAATATCTTTCAGAATTATTGTCTGAATCCCGATATACATGACAAAAGATGCAACTTCGTTAAGTTTTCAAATCAAAGATATTCCAGCCAGTAAATCTTTTTATTAGCTCGACGTTTCGACAAAATCTTTTGTTGTTGTCAGGAGCGAACAAAAATTAAAACATTTGCCAAAGCGTTAAAAATTATTCTTAAAATTAGAATAATTTTTAACGCTTTGGCAAATGTTTTAATTTTGATCGCTCCTGACAAGAACAAAAGATTTTTGTCAAAACGTCAAGATAATAAAAAAGATTTACTGGGCAAAGTGTCTTTAATTTGAAAAACTATGAATTCCGGCCAGGGCAGCCTCTATCTTTCCTTAAGTTTTGTCTCCTTGAATGTATTTCTGGGTGAAATTCTAGAAAAGATTAGAGGATCCTACAATATTGGGGTTTATAGAGATTCTACATCAAAGAAAGCCATCTGGGTTTGATAGTTTCAACAGCTACTATGGATTTGAGAACTGTACAATCTAGTTGTTTCTTTTGGAATGAAGAGATGACTGAAGAGCCCTGATTTGGTTGTTTACATTCACTGGTAAGGGCTAAAAAGAATCTGTAAATAATTGTTGAGGATTCAAGTTGCTTTTGTTGTATTGAGGAACAAACCTCAAGACATCTACTGAACGATTGCCCAGCATTTCAAGATTATAGAATGAAGAATGAACTAGTTGTTTGTGAACTTAACGATTTGATTTCCGATAAAAAATCATATTTAAAATTCAATTCATTTTGTAAATACATTCTAAACTTTTACAAAATCTGGATCTCTAGTGTTTTCATGCGTTGAATAACTTATGTAAATAAACTTTTCTCCTTGTTTGGCGCAAGTATCCCTTGTGGGATATAGCGCTTTGGAAATAAAATAATTGGAATTGTGAATAATTGATGAAATTTTTTTTAAAATCACATTTTATAAAGAGCCATTAGTATGGATGTTGAAATCCTTCCAGTAAAGTAATCCACAAAGTAATCCATATACACTCATGGACAAAACTTTAAAAAGTTGTACCTTTTACCATGTATATCGGGATTCAGACAATAACTCTGAAAGATATTACAGTGACCTTTATTGAAGATACATGAGATAACCAAGTGTATATACACTCATGGACAAAACTTAAGGAAGTTGTACCTTTCAGCATGTATATCGGGATTGAGACAATAACTCTGAAAGATATTACAGTGAACTTTATTGAAGACACACGAGATAACCAAGTGTATATACACTTATTTTTACTGGCAATGCGTTCTCTTTAATAGAAAGATTTAAAGGAAACGCATTGCCAGTAAATTTATTTGTGTAAAATTTTAACGATAGATGGCAATAAAATTTAATTTACTAATATACACTTATAGACAAAACTTAAGGAAGTTGTACCTTTTAGCATGTATATCTGGATTCAGACAATAACTGAAATATATTACAGTGACCTTTATTGAAGATACATGAGATAACCAAGTGTATATACACTCATAGATGAAAATTAAGGAAGTTGTACCTTTTAGCATGTATATCTGGATTCAGACAATAACTGAAAGATATTACAGTGACCTTTATTGAAGACACAAGATAACCAAGTGTGAACAAAATTGCCTCTGTCTCCTTTAAAAAAAATATAGATGACCTGCAACATCAAAGACTTTTCACACTTCTTTAAGTTTTGTCCATGAGTGTATATATAAATGGTCTTATCTTATTGGTCTTATTACCTTGTTTTTCTAAATCTACAATCCGAACTTCCATAAAAAAATATCTGACAAAATGATCACAACACCACGTTGTTTCCAGGTGGCAAGGCCCATCCCCCTCGAGGCAACCATTCCTATTTCTTCATGTTGCCCAAGAACATGCTATCCTTGGTCTCACCAGCGCCCTGACCTGCAAGTTTATACAGGTACCCACTCTGAACATATGCTGAAATTTTACATAGCACCCCCTCTAAATAGCACCTCCCTCTCTATAGCGCCTGATTTTAATGCGTAGTACAATGCGATTTACATTAAAAGTGACCTGTCTATAGCACCCTATTTTGGTGAGTCAAAGAGGGGACGCTATAGACAGGTTTAACTGTATTTGTTTTAAAACAATTCTCATCACTAATGTGAAAAATAGTACAAAGTGAAATTGTATTGTTGTTATTGTTTATTATCCCCTTGTGTAAAGATTACACAAATTTCATGAGTTTATGCTTCTCGAGCTGTTTGATGATAAGCAGTGGCCTTTCTCAAAGGTCCTGTTAATACATCTAATGCAAGCCAAATGTGTTCTGGAGCTGCAGGTGCCAAACTACATTTTGGGCAAGTGATGTAGATATTGTTATTATTTTCTATCTTCAATGGCTTGAGATGGCCTGTTCTAAATCTTGTTAGTGTTGTTTGATGCTTTCTATTTCTGATGTTCAGAGCTCTTCCTGGGTTCACTCCACTGCACCAACTGTGCTTAGGATTATTGTTTATAGTTTATTGAAGACACATGAGATAACCTAGTGTGAACAAAATAGTCTCTTTCAACTGGCGACATCAAAGATTTTACACTTCCTAAGTTCTGTTCATGAGTGTACTCTGTGATTGCTTCTTCTTCTTTTTTTTTCCATCAAATAAACCAATTTCCTTTTTCACCCTAACTGAAAAGAGAAATATGATGAAATAGCATTCCTACTATGTGTCCACATAAATTCCTTAATACTTACTTTCAATAAGGATTCCTGATTAGGTACAATTTGGATTATAGATAAAAAAACACAAGATAATAGAGATGGCCTGTGTCAATTGAATTATTATCATGAACTAGGTTTCTCTTGCTGATCGGTACCTATTTATGTGAATTTGAACAAGGTCAATTGAAATTGTACTTAGGTCAGGTAAGGCATCTCCTAATTGTACAACTAAAAGTTGGTGCAGGTTACCTGATCAGGAAATCCCTTTTTCCCTAATCTCATCTCTAAGCTTTTCTTCAAGCATTGCCTTTCAAAATGAGTTAATAAGTCTTTTTTTTTTTACATGATAAGGCACAATTTGGATTATAGATTATAAACACAACAACAAACAAAAAGCCTTTATTTAGGGTCACTGACCCTATACAGGATTCACCAGAGGTATGCATAAGAACAAAGCAGTGAGACAAAGGAAACAACGATATAAACAGAAGAAAAAAAAATAAGAAAGAGAAAGAGGGAAGCAAGAAAAACTACACAAAAAGAGTAGCAGTAAGAAAGTGAGGAGTGAGTGTCACTTGGCCTTCTTCTGAGATATGGACTTGTGGAAACCATAAAACGCCGTAGCAATATACTTATTCTGGGTCATATTGTCAATTATTGATGGAAGTGAAGCACAGAGTTGCCCGATTATAAACACAAGGTAATAAGACCAAATAAATAAATAGTGTGTGACGCGACTTCAGTACTTTTGTCTGAAGATGGTAACAACGCTGTTACCGAAACGTCACACACTATTTATTTATTTGGATTTGGTCTTATTACCTTGTTTTTTTTTTACATTTCCACATTTTTTTTCTCAAGACTTAGAATTTGTTGTTGTTTTGTTTTGTCTTGAACCCTGTCATTGCAAATCATTGTTGGCTTTAAAAAATCAACATAGTTCATGACCAAAAAAAAAACCCTTTTATTGCTTTTGACTTACATTAGATGCACTAAACAGGACCTTTAGGAGGGACCACTGCTTATCATCAAACAGCTTGAGAAGCATGAACTCATGGAATCATGTTTTCTTTGCACAAGGGAATAAGAAGAAACACAAAACCTTTTATTAACACAAGGTAATAACAACAACAACAACAAAAAGCCTTTATTGGGGCCACTCGCCCTATACAGGATTTGCCAGTTCACAAGGGATAGGGAGAACACTGTGAGGCCTTTTTCCGGGATATAGTCTTGTGGAATCCAATATCGCCATCGCTATATACCTATTCTTTGATTATCATTAATCAGTGCCGGAAATGAAGACAAGTTGCCCCGTTTTATCATTTAATTTTCGTCTTTCCTCAGACAGAGCAGCACAGTCAAATAAGTAATGCAACATCTCCGTTGTTATTCCATGATCCACAGAAAGTGCATTTCAGGTCTTCACGCCTCAATAAAATCAAATGGTGTTCTCTGAAAAAAATTGAAAGGGTTCTGAATTTGTGCAATTAATCTGATGATAGGAAAAGGGAGTTCAGTTAAGAAGTATTCTTCGGTGGTAAAGGTTGTATATATGTCTCTATAGTGGGAATATAACTTTGATTGGGTTATTCTTGTTAGGTCGTTTTGTATTGTTTGCTCTATCGCAGTTCTTAATATTCCAGGATAGCATTCCTTAGTGAGTCAGGATCATTACAAAAGTAAGCCACGAGGATCCGTATTATTAAGTAAATTGCTTAATTGTTTTATAAAACCGATGGGCGCACCTGTAGCACAGGATAATTGCCTCATTCTAGTTAAACAAATTCGAGGCAGTCTATTTGTATCCATACTCAGCACCCTCAGCCAGTATTTCAAGAACACAAGGTAATAAGACCAAGTCCAAATAAATAAATAGTGTGTGACGTTTCGGTAACAGCGTTGTTACCATCTTCAGATATAAGAAGATTTTTATCTGCTATCTTGTGTACACACTTGATAACAGTAACTATTAAAAGCATACTGTGGTAAAATTTCTCATTCAGTACTTTTGTCTGAAGATGGTAACAACGCTGTTACTGAAACCTCACACATTATTTATTTATTTGGATTTGGTCTTATTACCTTGTGTTTATAATATTAATATAATATATTAATAATCTATAACCCAAATTGTGCCTTATCAAAACCTTTTATTGCATCATGGGCCTGTTTATATTTGGACATTTTTTTTAAAGTTGTGCGCAAGGAATCTCAATTTTTGACTCAGATTGTCTTAACAGTGACTGTTGTTAGTTC
>CP092874.1:27077387-27110144 GCA_030710605.1 Cordylochernes scorpioides
ATCTTTGTTAATTAATCAAACATAAATGAACAGTTTCAATATATTAGATTCACACCATTTTCAACTTTTACATGTGTATTTAGCATTACCCTTTTTTATTCAATATGTCACCATAATTTTAATTGTGGTATGACAGCTTTTCTCAATAATTCTGATCAAATTTTATAAGAATTCTCTAACACCAAGTCATTTTCTACTAAGTGTGATCATACAAAGACAAGCAATATGAAAGCTTTTATGATAATAAGCATCCTTTTATACCCACCACTACATAGGTTATAGATTGGATTAATGATAAGGCACAATTTGGATTATAGATTATAAACACAAGGTAATAAGACCAAATCCAAATAAATAGGGTGTGACGTTTCAGATAACAACATTGTTACCATCTTCAGACAAAAGTATGGAATGTATTCAGTATTTCATTCAGAATTCATAATTTTTCATCAGAATTCAATCAGTACTTTTGTCTGAAGATGGTAACAACACTGTTACCAAAACATCACACACTATTTATTTATTTGGATTTGGTCTTATAACTTTGAGATTGGATTTATATAAACTCCCAATGAAGTTTTTACCATGTAAATGACAGAAGTGTGTCTCCAAAATGTCACTAAAACCAAAGATTGATGATAATTAGGTACAATTAAGATTATAGATTAGAAACACAAGGTAATACAGTAGAAATACCTCCCTGTAAAGGACAACACCTAATTACAGAGCCAAAGTGTCCTTTAGAGAATGTGCCCTCTTACCGGAGAGTTGCTAAATAGTAAAAATGACAATTTTTCAAATGAAAACTTTTCTTTATAGAGAGGTATCCTCTAGCGCTAGTGTTCTCTCATGGAGGTTCCACTGTAATATTAAATTAAAATAAAGTGTGCGACATTTCAGTAACAGCGTTGTTACCATCATCAATTCAGGACTTTTGTACTAAGGATGGTAACAATACTGTTACAGAAATGTCACATATTATTTATTTATTTATTTGTATTTGGTGTTATTACCAAAAGAAGTCAGTGGACGAGTGGTTAAAACCTTCGATTCCTGACAGCTGTGAACCAGGATCTAATCTTGATTGGACACTTTGTTTTAATATTCGAATAACCTTCACACACATTATTCATTGTTGTCTTCTTCTTCTTTCTTATCTCTACTCATTCATATTAGGGTATCAATAAAGCTTACAGGGTAAAGCTTGAGACTATTCATTGTTGTAAATGGGGTTCAGTGAAAGGCTGGTTAAACCGTTTGGTTTTCGACCACTACGACCCGATTTTTTTTTTTTTAAATGCTCCAACGGCCCCTGATTCTTGCAAAAGTCCAACCCCACCAGCAAGTGCAAGTAACCAAACGGGGCTCTGACACATTTGTAAGTGCAAAGTTGAACTGCTTTTCACATGTGTAGACATGTGGTGCACTTACAGTAAAAGCAGTCGCTAACTACCCACCATGATTATCATGGCCTGTTCCACGTGCACTAGGGATAATTAAAAAAAAAAAATTGTTGTAAATATCATAAGCTAGGTTGTTCTTTTTCAGCAGCACCTTATAAAGTTAATTTGAAACAAGGGACCTTATTACCTTTCTAAAGGGTGATGAATTACAGATTGTTTTTGCGTTTTGTTTATATCATTTGATCAGCATTTCTGACAATTACTTGAAGAGTTTAGTTTCATACCTAACAAATCTTAAATGTATTTTATAATGTGGTTGATTTTTACAGTATAACCTTGTTAAAGAATCTGACATTCTTTTGTCTGATGATGGTAACAATGCTGTTGCCGAAACGTCACACTATTAAATTATTAGATTAGGTCTTATTTTCTTGTATCTACAGTATAACCTTGTTAATTTGAAACTTGCGACCATGTTTTCATGTCCCTCAACCTGCAAATTATCAAATAACAAATGTTATTTCAAACACTATTGATATAATTTCGACCGATTTTTAAAAATAAAATTTCAATACATTAGATAATTCTTGTTTAAATACAAATTTTATGGCTGAAAATACAATACTTTGGCATAGCGGCCATAGTTAGTGTATGAACAGCCATATAACTATGGCTATAATTGTATGCTCACTGTGCCTTAAAATGCTCTGCAAAATCAATGCCAACGATGGAAGATTTAGGCCTAACTTTAGCAGCCGATAAATTACTGATGTAAACATATGTCTTAGAGCCTTTTCTTTATTTTCTAAATTTATTCACTTTTTCTAGCCATTGCATTTATTCACTTATATTAAAATAATATTTGACATTTTTCCTTTGTTCACAAATGTATTAATGCAATTTCATCCATCACTTAAAGGTAATCATGAAACATTCTGAAAAAAAATTATAATGAAAAAAGTCGCAATATGGTATCAAATTTACATTAATAACTAAAATATATTACAACAGTATTTTATGAAAATATTAATTATATATTTGGTTATCCTATAAAAATGTCCACTAGCAGTGATTGTTGTGTTGAACTCATCTAACTAACTTTAATTCAACACTTATTTTAATTCAACTGGAAGCTCTGATTCCTTGGGGTATTGAATTTAAAGAGGTTAGACTTAAAAAATCGAATGGTTTCAAATAAATTAATAAATACCACCAGCTGTGGTAAAATTTCTCATTCATTAATTTTGTCTTAAGATGGTAACAACGCTGTTACCGAAGCGTCACACACTATTTATTTATTTAGATTTGGTCTTATTACTTTGTGTTGGTGGTTTACCATTTTGTTACTTAAGAAAAAGACATCTCCATATTGTGCTATCGTGAATTTTTCTTCTTATTTCTTATCTCCATTCAATCATATTCGGGTATCAAGCTTGTAAAGCTTGAGATTTTTGATGGTGTCTGCTGGGGAAGAGTAGAGCTCATCAATGGATGAGTCAATACAGTCAATAATATGTCTTGGGGTTGCAGATTGACACTTAGTACATAGTGGGAAAACCTTGCAACTATTCTGTCATTATCTGTAGATGACCAGACTTAAGTCTGGAAATCAAAGACTTGTGCGCCTTTTTCTTAATTTATGAACCTTATCCCAGTACAATGTCACATTTGTACTATTTTTTCACAATATTGTTACTGTCACATACTATTTATTTATTTGGATTTGGGTCTTATTTTACCTCTTGTGTTTCTATAATCTATTATCCAAATTGTACTTTAATAAAACATAGTTCCTGTGTCAAAGACAAGGTAATAAGACCAAATCCAAATAAATAAATGGTGTGTGATGTTTCAGTAGCAGTGTTGATACCATCTTCAGACAAAAGTACTGAATGAGAAATTTTACCACAGCATGTTTTATAAATAGTTACTGTTATCAAGTGTGTAAACAAGATAACAGTAACTATTTATAAAACATGCTGTGGTAAAATTTCTCATTCAGTACTTTTGTCTGAAGATGGTAACAAAGCTGTTACTGAAACATCACACACTATTTATTTATTTGGATTTGGTCTTATTACCTTGTGTTTATAATCTATAATCCAAATTGTGCCTTATCAATTCCTGTGTCAAAGGTTCACCGAAACATTGGGAAATATTAAAAGAATATAGAACTTGGTTGATGAAGCCTCTACAGACAATGTCAAAAGGTTTCTTGATAAGACAGGTTATTCTACCATATAAGGTTGTAAGAGGGCCAAGCCTGAAAACTCCCAACTCACCTACGAAGAAGAAACGGAGCACCTCCTCTGGCTACTCACGCCTAAAGACAAGATTCTTCTCGACAAATTCTTCGACATTATCATCAAACATGAACTCCCCAAATGGCAGGGATCTGTCTAGATTCAAGGTGGCTTTAAGGTCCTGATCCGGACGTGCCCTCGAAGAGGGCTACGTCGATTGTATATATCTCTCTTCATTCCTACCATTATTATTACCTTATAACTCCCTTTGAATGTAAAGATTGACGAGATGTCAATAAAGTTGTTTAATTGTCAATTGTCCAACTCACCTATTCAGAAATTTCTTCCATACACAAACAAACCTCTCTCTGGAAATCCATCTTAAACCACCCCTGGTACACCCCCATTCCTAACGAATCTTCTTTTCACACCCTTACTAGGGAAGAACAAACGGTGATTTCAAGATTACGAACAGGACATCTTAGAATGCTCAAATTTAATGGAAAAATCAAAACATTCCTGAAATGCCCCAAATGCGATTCCCAGTCCTGAACATCTATTGAATTGTATCAAATCCACCAAAAAAGACCTCTGGGAAAACCCCAGGACTATAATAGAAAAGCTGAGACAATGTAACCTAATAGAGATTGTTTAAACGACTTGAGGAATAAGCAACAAGAACATTCTACCCTGTAAAGTAATTTATAATACAATATAATGCGGTTTATAATTGTAGTTTTATTTTTCCATTCATCATTATTCTTCACAATTCATCCTTTCATACTTCATCCCTAAGGTTAGAAATAATCATTATTTCTCCTTAAAATGAATTTCGATTTTTCGTTCAAAAGAAATACATGCGGGTTAATTTTCAAATGTCGTTCTACAAATCTACCATGTGTTGATACAAGTTGGATACCCTAGTATTCTATATATATAATTGCCTTATTTTGTCTGTCTGAAGCTCACGGATAGAATGCGCGCCCATTGGCTGCCGGCGAACACGTGATCTCCCTGCCCCCCTCTAGACAACCCTGTAATCAGCAGTGTGTTACATCCACCTGTCTATACAGACCACTCTGTCTATAGCGGCCACTCTAGACAACCCTGTTATCAGCTGTGTGATACATACACCTGTCTATACAGACCACCCTGTCTATAGCGACCACTCTAGACAACCCTGTTATCAGCTGTGTGATACATCCACCTGTCTATACAGACCACCCTGTATATAGCGGCCATTCTAGATAACCCTGTTATCAGCTGTGTGATACATACACCTGTCTATAGCGGCCACTCTAGACAACCCTGTTATCAGCTGTGTGATACATCCACCTGTCTATACAGACCACCCTGTCTATAGCGGTCACTTTCGGCAACCCTGTTAACATCAGTGTGTTACATTCACCTGTCTATACAGACCACCCTGTCTATAGCGGTCACTTTAGGCAACCCTGTTATCAGCAGTGTGATACATACACCTGTCTATACAGACCACCCTGTCTATAGCGACCACTCTAGACAACCCTGTTATCAGCTGTGTGATGCATCCACCTGTCTATACAGACCACCCTGTCTATAGCGGCCACTCTAGGCAACCCTGTTATCAGCTGTGTGATACATCCACCTGTCTATACAGACCACCCTGTCTATAGCAGCCACTCTAGGCAACCCTGTTATCAGCTGTGTGATACATCCATCTGTCTATACAGACCACCCTGTCTATAGCGGCCACTCTAGGCAACCCTGTTATCAGCTGTGTGATACATCCACCTGTCTATACAGACCACCCTGTATATAGCGGCCATTCTAGATAACCCTGTTATCAGCTGTGTGATACATACACCTGTCTATAGCGGCCACTCTAGACAACCCTGTTATCATCAGTGTGTTACATTCACCTGTCTATACAGACCACCCTGTCTATAGCGGTCACTTTAGGCAACCCTGTTATCATCAGTGTGTTACATTCACCTGTCTATACAGACCACCCTGTCTATAGCGGCCATTCTAGATAACCCTGTTATCAGCTGTGTGATACATACACCTGTCTATAGCGGCCACTCTAGACAACCCTGTTATCAGCTGTGTGATACATCCACCTGTCTAACAGACCACCCTGTCTATAGCGGTCACTTTAGGCAACCCTGTTATCATCAGTGTGTTACATTCACCTGTCTATACAGACCACCCTGTCTATAGCGGTCACTTTATAGACTGGTGAGCCTATAGCCTACTATTGAATTGAATTAAAATGTTTTTAAAATATATACGCACTCAGGTAAAACCCGGGCGTTGCCCGGGCCATTCGTCTAGTGTTCCTATGTTTGTACAACTATGCCATGTGTCCAGCCATGTCTGAACCCAATCCGGACCATGGGACTCTTCCGTAGGCCGGATGATCCATCCAAAGACTCTCCCAAAGAAATGGAACCTCCCGTTGTTGGTAGGTTGAAGATTTCTTTCTTCTTCTTTCTTATCTCCACTCAATCATATTAGGGTACCAAGCTTGTAAAGCTTGAAACCATCATGACTGGGTGAAGTAGAATGCGTCTGCCTTTGTCATTAAGACTGGGAGCACTACTCAGTAGCAGGCCGATTTAGCTCCAAAAGAAATGGCCGCCTCTGACATGAGGAACAGACACCATGTACAGCTGCTCCTAATAAGGAGGGGGGTCGGTGGAAGGCTGATTAAACCGTTTGGTTTTTGACCACTACAACCCGGGTTCGAATCCCGCATTGGACACTTTTTTCTGTTTTAAAAAAAAATGCTCCAATGGCCCCCAATTCTTGCAAAAGTCCAACCCCACCAGCGAGTGCAAGTAACCAAATTGGGCTCTGGCACATTTGTAAGTGCAAAGTCGAACTGCTTTTCACATGTGTAGACATGTGGTGCGCTTACAGTAAAAGCAGTCGCTAACTACCCACCATGATTATCATGGTCTGTACCACATGTACTAGGGATAAATAAAAAAAAAAGGAGTACAAATGCTGCTCATCCTGTATCCCTGGATTAGGAGCCCTTACAGGGTACTATCAGCCGGGCCAGCTGAGCCCAGGTTTTTTAGCGAGCTTGTTACTGATCCCCCTCCTTTTTCATCCAGGCTTGGGACCAGCAAAGGCGGAGTTTGAAGATTTCTCTTGCTTTTCAATCCCATTGCTTCCTCTCTTCTTTATTTTTATTCTGGTAAAACCGCTGGGAAGGATCATCACTGATGAGCCAGGGGCTCCCTCCCATTATTTTTATCACTGTAGTTGAGTAAAAATATATTAGACCTCCAGGGAAAAGTAACTTTTTCAAAAGCCTTTCTAATCTCTAGCTTTCGGGCACAAACGCCCTACTATAGTAGAAAACATGGTATAATGATTTGCCAATAGAACATGAGTTAAAATATAATCAGATACTATTTTACTTTTTTTTTTTTTTTGCTTATCCCTAGTACATGTGGTACTGGCCATGATAATCATTTCAAAGGTTCATAATCAAAGGTTTGCGTTCAGTCAACCGAAATATATGCAAATAAATAACAACAACAACAAAATCCTTTATTGAGGACCTCTCGTCCTATAAAGGATTCGCCAGTTTACAGAGTAATTGAAGAGAAGAGAACTAAGAATACAGAGAGTATATGTAGTAGGTATAGTATAGTATTTTCTACACACACTGTGGCTATATACAACAGCAGCAACAAGTCCTCACTTCTTTTTTCTAGATTTGATTCATTTTGTCTCCTCTCTTATTGTAAAGACGTTGCTGTATCACCTCATAAGCATAAATAAAGCAGCAACAAGCCTTTTACTGGAATCAAAGTCCCATACAGGATTCGTCATTCTAATCCTGACATAGATTATTTGCATATAATTATTTACATCAATTAGATTATGTAAAACGACACTTGAAGTTACACCGCATAAGTTTCTTTTAAACGATAAATCAAATTTTTATTTCAAGGTAAAATAACGACTATTTTTAACCTTTTTGGATGAGGTATGAAAAGATGAATTATGAAATACCTTTATACCTATATTTCATACCTCATCCAAAAAGGTTAAAAATAGTCGTTATTTTACCTTGAAATAAAAATTTGATTTATCGTTTAAAAGAAACTTATGCGGTGTAACTTCAAGTGTCGTTTTACAATCACAGGCCGCAGTATATTATATTGAATTAGATTATGTATATAGCTTCCCTTTCTCTTCAGCCGTCTTCCAAAATTTGAACAACGCAAAAGCTCCAGCTCTGTTTCTCACCACCTCATATGCAAATAAATCTTTTATTCAATCCAATATATGCCTTTATCTGAATATTCTTTTTACATATATACCATCACAGGTGTGATAGTATATACCAGGGATCGGTAACCTGCGAGCCACATATGGCTCTTTGGATGTGAAGCTGCGACTCTTTATATAGTTCCATATGTAAATATTATTTATGCGAGTACTATGTATTGTTATGATGCAATGGCACGCCATCTGTTATGAAAATTCGAAACTATTATAGACGCGTAGGATTCTTTTTAAAATAAAATAATTTCTACTGCCCTTACTGCAATGAAAAAGTAATGAATGAGCCAGGCCCTCCCATTAATTTTTCCAATGCAGTAAAGAGGGCAGTAGAAATTGTTTTAATTTTAAAATCCCATCAATTTTTCCAATGCAGTAAGGGCAGTAGAAATTGTTTTAATTTTAAAATCCCATCAATTTTTCCAATGCAGTAAGGGCAGTAGAAATTGTTTTAATTTTAAAATCCCATTGATTTTTCCAATGCAGCAAGGGCAGTAGAAATTGTTTTAATTTTAAAATCCCATCAATTTTTCCATTGCAGTAAGGGCAGTAGAAATTGTTTTAATTTTAAAATCCCATCAATTTTTCCAATGCAGTAAGGGCAGTAGAAATTGTTTTAATTTTAAAATCCCATCAATTTTTCCAATGCAGTAAGGGCAGTAGAAATTGTTTTAATTTTAAAATCCCATCAATTTTTCCAATGCAGTAAGGGCAGTAGAAATTGTTTTAATTCTAAAATCCCATTGATTTTTCCAATGCAGTAAGGGCAGTAGAAATTGTTTTAATTTTAAAATCCCATTGATTTTTCCAATGCTGTAAGGGCAGTAGAAATTGTTTTAATTTTAAAATCCCATCAATTTTTCCAATGCAGTAAGGGCAGTAGAAATTGTTTTAATTTTAAAATCCCATCAATTTTTCCAATGCAGTAAGGGCAGTAGAAATTGTTTTAATTTTAAAATCCCATCAATTTTTCCATTGCAGTAAGGACAGTAGAAATTGTTTTAATTTTAAAATCCCATTGATTTTTCCAATGCAGTAAGGGCAGTAGAAATTGTTTTAATTTTAAAATCCCATTGATTTTTCCATTGCAGTAAGGGCAGTAGAAATTGTTTTATTTTTAAAAGAATCTTACGCGTCTATAATAGTTTCGACTATTTATTGTTGTCAAGAAAAAACATTTTGTGGCTCTTTAAAAAAAACTTTGAAAATTTTGTAAATTGTAATTGTTGACTCTTCCGACTCACAAAGTTTGCCAACCCCTGCTCTAGTGGATTACTTTGTTGCCCCCAGAAGTAAAATGTCGGCAATTGTGTCCAGACAATGTGGAGCCCCCGAAGCCCAAGCTGGTGTACACCACGAGGGTAATGGAGCCCCTGCCCCCCAATCCCACCCAGCCCCTGCAGGAGACCTGGGTGGAGGATCTGGACACCATTGACCACCAGAAGAGGGGGCTGGTGAAACTGCACCCCTCTGTCTTTGGTGTCTTCCCCAGGTAGACACACCTAGAATATCAATATACAGTTAAACGTGTCTATAGCACCCCCCCTCTTGGGACTCACCAAAATAGGGTGCTATAGAGGAGAGGGAGTGCTATAGACAGGTCACTTTTAATGTAAATCCCATCATACTACGTATTTAAAATCAGGCACTATAGAGAGGGAGGCGCTATTTAGAGGGGGCACTATAGACAGGTTTAACTGTATATATATATTTTTCCCTAGTACAGCCCATTATAATCTTGGTGTCAAAATTCGAAACTATTATAGACGCGTATGATTCTTTTTTAAAAATAAACAATTTCTACTGCCCTTACTGCAATGGAAAAATTAATGGGAGGGCCTGGTTCATCAGTGGTTTCACCAGTTTAATCTACCATACCGCTGTTATATTGCATTTTTCGATCTTCCTTTTATAGTGATACTACATACGCGTCTATAATAGTTTCGAATTTTGATAACAGATGGCGCGCTAAATGCATCATAATATAATCATGGTGGGTAGAAGAAGGCGACTGCTTTTACTATAAGTGCACCACATGTCTATACATGTGAAAAGCAGTTTGACTTTGCACTTACAAATGTATCAGAGCCCTGAGACCTAGAATATACTAAACATGGCTGTTTTAAGATCTACCGTTTACATGTAATTGTTACAAACACAAGGTAATAAGACCAAATCCAAATAAATAAATAGTGTGTGACGTTTCGGTAACAGCGTTGTTACCATCTTCAGACAAAAGTACTGAATGAGAAAATTTTACCACAGCATGTTTTTAAATAGTTCCTGTTATCAAGTGTGTAAAAACATGCTGTGGTAAAAATTTTCTCATTCAGTACTTTTGTCTGAAGATGGTAACAACGCTGTTACTGAAACGTCACACACTATTTATTTATTTGGATTTGGTCTTATTACCTTGTGTTTATAATCTATAATCCAAATTGTGCCTTATCAATGTAATTGTTAGAAATTTATACTACAGTAGAACCTCCCCTATAAAGGAAACCTAATTGCAGAGACAAGGTGTCCTTTAGGGAGAGGTGTCCTTTTACCAGAGAGTTGCTAAATAAGTAAAAATGGTAATTTTGCAAATGAAAACTGTCCTTTGTAGAGAGGTTTCCTCTAGCGTGAGTATCCTCTCTTGGAGGTTAGGACATCCCATTTGAGCGTCTATAAATACATTTTAACAGGTACTGCAGCATGTGGCCGATTATTATCATGTTGAAAAATAATTTTGTCGTATGTATTGATGTATTGCAGTTGTTTTTCTCGCAATGGTCGGCTCAAACGCATCAATTGTCTTCGGTAGACCTCCCCCGTGATCCTTTCGTTCGGTTGTAGTAGCTTATAATATACCACTCCTAGCTGTTCCCATCAAATACACAGCATAATCTTCCCGCCATGAATATTCGGCTTGGCCGTCGATGATGAGACATGGCCAGGGTGTCCATATGTTGCCCGATGTTTTGAATTATCGTAATGGACCCACTTTTCATCACCAGTTACAATTCGATGCAAAAACCCCTTTCTTTTTTGACGTTGGAGTAGTTGTTCACACATGAAAAAACGGCGTTCGACATCTCTTGGCTTCAGTTCATACGGCACCCAATTTCCTACCTTTTGGATCTTTCCCATTTCTTTTAAGCGATGAAAAATGGCTGGTTGAGTGACTACAAATGTTTTTGCGAATAACTTTTGCATTTGTGTTGGATCTTCATCGAGCTTTACCTCTAATTCTTTCATCCTCAAACTTTGGTGGCACTCCGGGTCATTCTTCGTCTTCCAAATCAAAATTTCCACTTTTAAACCGTGCAAACCACTTCTGACACGTTCGTTCAGCTAGAGCATGGTCACCATAAACTTCTACTAAAATACGATGACTCTCAGCAGCTTTTTTCTTCATATTGAAGTAATGAAGTAAAACTCCCCACAAAAACACATTATTTGGTACAAAAGTTGACATTTTAAGAGCAAACAGAAACTAGGTTGTTTATACTTCACAGAAATGAGGGTTACTGAAAAAGGAAGTCTTATGATGAAGCTTCAAAATAATGGTGTTGACAGATGAAACAATGGAATAATAAACTAGTAGCGCTGTCTTTATCAAAACTTATTTATACTCCCAATAAAAATATCAAAAGTTTGTTATAAAATAAGGCTATTTTTCTTGGCTTCAGTTCATACGGCACCCAATTTCCAACCTTTTAAATCATTCCCATTTCTTTTGGGATTAGCTTAGGTTCATTATAAAGGGAGGTTCGCTATATCCTGGGTTTGTTTTAGAGGTATTTCACTGTAATCACATATACAGTAAAACCCTCTATAGTGAACCCCAATGGGACAGAGCTTTTGGTTCACTATAGCCACGGTTTGGCCATTTTTTTTAACTTTTCAAATTTTTAGACCGTATAATTTAAAAACAGCCATACAAACAGGAAAAGGCAGCCACTTAATAATGATCACTTTGTTTTAATTCCCTAAATTGACCTATTTCTTTACAGTAATGCTGAATATCAAAAGAAGTCATTTGATAATAGGTTCTTCTTATCATTAAGCATACATGTTTATATATAAACCTATGTATTATTTAAAAATTAAGCCAAATCCCCTAGGCAAAAAATTATTAATTATATATTTGAAAGGTATAAGAGTATTTTAGAACATCTTTCTCAAATAATATAATACTAAATTTATTTGAAAAAATGCCTCTAATACCTTGTTTGAAAGTGAAAAGTGAAATTTGGAAATCATAATTGTCTTAAAATATTGTTATTTCCATCAAAGGAATAAAGCTCCGTGTATTCTGAATCAATTGAGGATGAATCAAAAGTATCCCATTCAGAAATTGGACGTGAAACATGTGCACGGGGAACTTTTTTTTTTTTCTTCTTCTTCTTTCAATTCCAGTTTCCACATATTCTTCTGAAGTGTATATTAAATTTTGTTTTTAACCCGTTATTCAAACCATTTCTGGCTTTAAAATTATTTGGAATTATGTTTTAGCCTAGGTTAAACTTGATATAGAATGCTTCTAAAAGGGCATGCTGCCACTGTTTTTTTTTTAAGAACGCCACTCTTCGTTTCTTTTTTTTTAATTTTGGAAGCCATTTGTATTTTTATTATATTTCAAAATTGTTGAATGCAAAGATCTTCTATTAAATAAAAGTATAATGTGTAAAAATTTATACAACATACAGCAAAAATAGAATGGAAATGAAAACAAACAATGCCGCTAATTTTTTTTGTTTTGAAATCGCGATCCATGAGCTGAAACTTGCTCAAAATTTAGTTGTTTTAAAAATTTTTTAAATCACAATTTTAAGTTCGTTATAAGCATAGTATTTTTAATAGATTTTTATCATTTTGGGACCGAAAATAGGTTACGATATAGGGGTAGTTCATTATTTTAAAAATCGCAAAGTTCGTTATAATGCTGGTATTTTCAATGGAATGGAATTGGGAATCGCCTTAGGTTCGTTATAAGGGAAGGTTCACTATATCCAGGGTTCGTATTAGCGGGGTTTTACTGTATACATATGTGAAAAAACAATAAAAAAAAATAAAAAGGTCAGGTGTTGATATTAAAAATAAAAAAGGCATCTCCTGACCAGGAGCACATGTGCTTTTCAGAAGGCAGAGCGCCATCTGGTGGAACAGAACTCAATTAAACATTGATTTAGCCTGTTCCCTGATATTTGGCCAACCCAATTTCTTGATTTATCACATGTTTTCCTGGTCAGGATATGCCTTTTTTTATTTTTAATATATATTCATATACATTTTTTTTTTTTCAATTATAGACCAAGGGATATTCATGGTGTCTTCAACACCAGGCATGAATAATCAAATCTGTCTGTAGCTGTGAAATGAGAGTAGGAATGCTTGTGAAAATCTCCAATAGCATCTGTAAGCTATCCAAAACTTGCCAGAGTTGTGGTACTTAGTTTTCCAAAGGGAGAAGTATCAGGTAGATAACGTTGTTTAGATGATAAAACGAAATAAAAAAAAGAAAAGTTTCTTTAATAGACAATTATAATGGTGCAAGCTTTCGGGCAAAAAGCCCTTCTACAGGCGTGGTAAACGTGGCACTATAATGTAGGTACTGTGGCTAGAAAGAGAATATATACACATGATTATTTACATATTAGCAGAATGAGCTATGTAAATGGAGATTTGCATTTGTTATGACTATTATAATTAGAGAGATAATAGGCAAATAGGGCATTTGTATATTTGTAGTTTGAGACTATAGGGGAATATGCTAACGTAAATTACTGGATATGCATTTATTTCAAAGAATTTTAGGCAATGTTGATTTCAGGCTATCGTGTTAAGGTTATTACTGCAAGGCCACGTTGTGTGTGTTTCTAGGGTGGATGTTATCCATTCAAACATCAGGTGGCAGCAACTGTACAAGCATGTGGTAGGTTCCATAGCTCTCTTGTCCTTACATACCTGCATATTGTCCCTACATACCTACATCTTGTTCCTACATACCTACATCTTGTTCCTACATACCTACATATTGTCCCTACATACATGCATATTGTCCCTACATACCTACATCTTGTTCCTACATACCTACATATTGTCCCTACATACCTACATCTTGTTCCTACATACCTACATCTTGTCCCTACATACCTACATCTTGTTCCTACATACCTACATATTGTCCCTACATACCTACATCTTGTTCCTACATACCTACATCTTGTCCTTACATACCTACATATTGTTCCTACATACCTACATATTGTTCCTACATACCTACATCTTATCCATACATAACTGCATATTGTTCCTACATACCTACATCTTATCCGTACATACCTGCATATTGTCCCTACATACCTACATCTTGTCCCTACATACCTACATATTGTCCCTACATACATGCATATTGTCCTTACATACCTACATCTTGTCCTTACATACCTACATATTGTTCCTACATACCTACATATTGTTCCTACATACCTACATCTTGTCCTTACATACCTGCATATTGTCCCTACATACCTACATATTGTCCCTACATACCTACATCTTGTCCTTACATACCTGCATATTGTCCCTACATACCTACATCTTGTCCTTACATACCTACATATTGTTCCTACATACCTACATATTGTCCCTACATACCTACATCTTGTCCCTACATACCTACATCTTGTTCCTACATACCTACATCTTGTCCCTACATACCTACATCTTGTTCCTACATACCTACATATTGTTCCTACATACCTACATATTGTTCCTACATACCTACATCTTGTTCCTACATACCTGCATATTGTCCCTACATACCTACATATTGTCCCTACATACCTACATCTTGTCCTTACATACCTGCATATTGTCCCTACATACCTACATATTGTCCCTACATACCTACATCTTGTCCTTACATACCTGCATATTGTCCCTACATACCTACATATTGTCCCTACATACCTACATCTTGTCCTTACATACCTACATATTGTTCCTACATACCTACATATTGTTCCTACATACCTACATCTTATCCATACATAACTGCATATTGTTCCTACATACCTACATCTTATCCGTACATACCTGCATATTGTCCCTACATACCTACATCTTGTCCCTACATACCTACATATTGTCCCTACATACATGCATATTGTCCTTACATACCTACATCTTGTCCTTACATACCTACATATTGTTCCTACATACCTACATATTGTTCCTACATACCTACATCTTGTCCTTACATACCTGCATATTGTCCCTACATACCTGCATATTGTCCTTACATACCTGCATCTTGTTTGTTTTTCCAAAGTGTATGTTTCGGTTGAGACTTGATGACACCATCAGGAGAGTCTACTGAGTGTAACCCTGAGTTTAAGGCCACTTTGGCTCGACTGTACACAAGTTCAGACAGTGATGGTGGGGAATGTGTGCCCAGGACTACACCCGTGGGCTCACCCGAGCTGAAATGCCTGGAGGAGGCAGGAAACCCTGGCCACAGAAAGGAATGGGCAGAGCTCGCGCAGGAAGTATCAGATCCCCCATCTTTTTTGGTGGTAAGTGCCGACCTTTTAACATCCCCCCCTTCCCCTGAAAACTCCTTAGAATTGAGAAAACTACCCGGTCTATTTTATCATTATAGATTGTCACTTGTATGGCATCAGGGTCATGTATTGAGTGATAAGGTACACACAATCTGGATTACTTATTAGAATCATTAGGTTTTGTTACTCTTCATTCAAGGGGGTCGGTGGAAGGATGATCTAAACCCTTGGTTTTCGACTGCTACGACCCTGTTTTGATTCCTGCATTGGACACTTGTTTTCTGATTTATAAAAAAAAATGCCCCAAATAGCCCCTATTCTTGCAAAAATCCAATCCCATTAGCGAGTGTAAGTAACCAAAAGGGGGTCTGGCACATTTGTATGCGCAAAGTTGAACTGCTTTTCATGTGTGTAGACATGTGGTGCACTTACAGTAAAAGCAGTCGCCTACTTCTACCCACCATGATTATCATGGTTTGTACCACATGTACTAGGGATAAGAAAAAAAAAAACTCTCCGTTCTCATCAATATAAGTAAAGCCATCTCAGTTACAGAGGTCATGAGATTCCAGTTTCATCCTGTTCCGAGGAATTCTCTTCACCTCTTCCAAACCATTCTATTAGATTATAGTAAAAAAAGTTACTTTAACATGTTACACACACAAATAAAAAGTACTAAGGTTTAAAGTCAAATGATAAGGCACAATTTGGATTATAGATTATAAACACAAGGTAATAAGACCAAATCCAAATAAATAAATAGTGTGTGACGTTTCAGTAACAGCGTTGAAGATGGTAACAACGCTGTTACCGAAACGTCACACACTATTTATTTATTTGGATTTGGTCCTATTACCTTGTGCCTAAAGTCAAAGCAACTTAACGCACAGAAATGCGTACACTCAAAGGTACAACAAAAATAAAAATGGAATTCATGTAATCTTTTGTGTAAAACACAAGGGGATAAGAAACAACAAAAATAAGAAGGAAAGACTAAATTTAAAAAAGCACAGAATTACTTATAACACAACCAGTACTTATTTTTTATTGCAGCGTTGATAAGAAGCAGACCGGGGTTACACAGGTATGGCTGGAGATCACCAAACACAGAGCACACTTTAAACATCTCCACACGATCACTACTAGCCGACCCTTTGCATTCCTTTTGAACCCTCTTTATGTACAAACATGGCCGCATTCATCCAATGAGAAGGCACAGGAGATCAGTTCACTTTATAAATAAACAACATTCTTCCCACAAAACACACAAAAAAAGTTTAAAACTCTTTGTGTTTGTCAAATAATTTGACAATAGAACCAATTCTTCCACTGCCTCCCTTCCATATGTATGTATCCATCCAATAAGGTCAATAGATGATCTCCCAATTTTCCTCTTCTTTCTTATCTCAAAGCCATGATAATCATGGTGGGTAGAAGTTAGCGACTGCTTTTACTGTAAGAGCATCACATGTCTACACATGTGAAAAGCAGTTCGACTTTGCACTTACAAATGTTCCAGAGCCCCATTTGGTTACTTGCACTCGCTGGTGGGGTTGTACTTTTGCAAGAATCGGAGGCCATTGGAGCATTTTTTTTTTTTTTTTTAAACAGAAAAAAAAGTGTCCAATGCGGGAATAGAACCCGGGTCGTAGTGGTCGAAAACCAAATGGTTTAACCAGCCTTCCACCGACCCCTCCCAAATTTCCTCCGAGTTCTGGAAACTTTGTTTATTCTTTTTAGAAGGTGACTCCAGAGGTCAATAGAAGGATGGTCTAAACCAAGGGTCGGTTAACTGCGAGACACATGCGGCTCTTTGGATGTGAAACTCTTTACATAGTTCCATATGTAAATATTATTTATGTGAGTACTATTTATATTGTTGGCAAGAAAATTTTTTTTGTTGTTGTTGTTTCTTATCCTCTTATGTAAAGATTACACGAATTCAATGAGTTCATGCTCCTCAAGCTATTTTATGATGAGCAGCAGCCTCTCCCAAAGGTCCTGTTTAGTGCATCTAATGCAAGCCAAAAAATTTTGTGGCTCTTTAAAAATCTTTAAAATTTTGTATATTGTAATTTTTGACTCTTTTGACTCAAAAGTTTGCAGACCCCTGGTCTAAACTGTTGGTTTTCGACCGCTAAGACGCCACCCCCAACGAATGTAACTAAACAGGGCTCTGGCATATTTGTAAGTGCAAAAAGTCGAACTGCTTTTCATGTGTGTAGATATGTGGTGCACTTACAGTAAAAGTAGTCGCTAACTATCTACCATGATTATCATAACCTGTACCAAAAAGGTGGCTCCAGTATCTATCGAATCCTCTCCAAACTGACTTGTTTTGTCTTCCTCCTCCCTACCCATTTGATCTTAAGAGTCATTTTCTAGCACACCTGATGTCAATGAAGTTTTAATTTTATAATTCATTTCTTTAGTTAATACTACAGGGTAATAACACCAAATCCCATAGACTTAAAAGACACTTCGGTCAGTAAATCATTTTTATTCTCTTTACATTTCGACAAAAATCCTTTGTCTTCATTAGGAACAAATAAAAATGAAAGCATTTGGCGTTATAAATTATTCTCTGTATAATTTTTAATTGGATAGAGGAAGAACTGCATTCATGAACGAAACTTAAGGAAGTGGAATGTCTGATGTCGCCAATCATCATTTTTTTTTTTTAAGAAGACATAAACAATTTTGTTTACACATGTTTATCTTGTGTGTCTTCAATAAAGGTCACTGTAATATCTTTCAGAGTTATTGTCTCAATCCCAATATATATGCTGGAAGGTACAACTTCCTTAAGTTTGGTTTATAAGTCTTCAATAAAGGTCACTGTAATATCTTTCAGAATTATTGTCTCAATCCCGATATACATGCTAAAAGGTACAACTTCCTTAAGTTTGGTTTATAAGTCTTCAATAAAGGTCACTGTAATATCTTTCAGAATTATTGTCTCAATCCCGATATACATGCTAAAAGGTACAACTTCCTTAAGTTTGGTTTATAAGTCTTCAATAAAGGTCACTGTAATATCTTTCAGAATTATTGTCTCAATCCCGATATACATGCTAAAAGGTACAACTTCCTTAAGTTTGGTTTATAAGTCTTCAGTAAAGGTCACTGTAATATCTTTCAGAGTTATTGTCTCAATCCCAATATATATGCTGGAAGGTACAACTTCCTTAAGTTTGGTTTATCAGTCTTCAATAAAGGTCACTGTAATATCTTTCAGAATTATTGTCTGAATCCCGATATACATGACAAAAGATGCAACTTCGTTAAGTTTTTCAAATCAAAGATATTCCAGCCAGTAAATCTTTTTATTAGCTCGACGTTTCGACAAAAATCTTTTGTTGTTGTCAGGAGCGAACAAAAATTAAAACATTTGCCAAAGCGTTAAAAATTATTCTTAAAATTAGAATAATTTTTAACGCTTTGGCAAATGTTTTAATTTTTGATCGCTCCTGACAAGAACAAAAGATTTTTGTCAAAACGTCAAGATAATAAAAAAGATTTACTGGGCAAAGTGTCTTTAATTTGAAAAACTATGAATTCCGGCCAGGGCAGCCTCTATCTTTCCTTAAGTTTTGTCTCCTTGAATGTATTTCTGGGTGAAATTCTAGAAAAGATTAGAGGATCCTACAATATTGGGGTTTATAGAGATTCTACATCAAAGAAAGCCATCTGGGTTTGATAGTTTCAACAGCTACTATGGATTTGAGAACTGTACAATCTAGTTGTTTCTTTTGGAATGAAGAGATGACTGAAGAGCCCTGATTTGGTTGTTTACATTCACTGGTAAGGGCTAAAAAGAATCTGTAAATAATTGTTGAGGATTCAAGTTGCTTTTGTTGTATTGAGGAACAAACCTCAAGACATCTACTGAACGATTGCCCAGCATTTCAAGATTATAGAATGAAGAATGAACTAGTTGTTTGTGAACTTAACGATTTGATTTCCGATAAAAAATCATATTTAAAATTCAATTCATTTTGTAAATACATTCTAAACTTTTTACAAAATCTGGATCTCTAGTGTTTTCATGCGTTGAATAACTTATGTAAATAAACTTTTCTCCTTGTTTGGCGCAAGTATCCCTTGTGGGATATAGCGCTTTGGAAATAAAATAATTGGAATTGTGAATAATTGATGAAATTTTTTTTTAAAATCACATTTTATAAAGAGCCATTAGTATGGATGTTGAAATCCTTCCAGTAAAGTAATCCACAAAGTAATCCATATACACTCATGGACAAAACTTTAAAAAGTTGTACCTTTTACCATGTATATCGGGATTCAGACAATAACTCTGAAAGATATTACAGTGACCTTTATTGAAGATACATGAGATAACCAAGTGTATATACACTCATGGACAAAACTTAAGGAAGTTGTACCTTTCAGCATGTATATCGGGATTGAGACAATAACTCTGAAAGATATTACAGTGAACTTTATTGAAGACACACGAGATAACCAAGTGTATATACACTTATTTTTACTGGCAATGCGTTTCTTTTAATAGAAAGATTTAAAGGAAACGCATTGCCAGTAAATTTATTTGTGTAAAATTTTAACGATAGATGGCAATAAAATTTAATTTACTAATATACACTTATAGACAAAACTTAAGGAAGTTGTACCTTTTAGCATGTATATCTGGATTCAGACAATAACTGAAATATATTACAGTGACCTTTATTGAAGATACATGAGATAACCAAGTGTATATACACTCATAGATGAAAATTAAGGAAGTTGTACCTTTTAGCATGTATATCTGGATTCAGACAATAACTGAAAGATATTACAGTGACCTTTATTGAAGACACAAGATAACCAAGTGTGAACAAAATTGCCTCTGTCTCCTTTAAAAAGAAATATAGATGACCTGCAACATCAAAGACTTTTCACTTCTTTAAGTTTTGTCCATGAGTGTATATATAAATGGTCTTATCTTATTGGTCTTATTACCTTGTTTTTCTAAATCTACAATCCGAACTTCCATAAAAAAATATCTGACAAAATGATCACAACACCACGTTGTTTCCAGGTGGCAAGGCCCATCCCCCTCGAGGCAACCATTCCTATTTCTTCATGTTGCCCAAGAACATGCGTATCCTTGGTCTCACCAGCGCCCTGACCTGCAAGTTTATACAGGTACCCACTCTGAACATATGCTGAAATTTTACATAGCACCCCCTCTAAATAGCACCTCCCTCTCTATAGCGCCTGATTTTAAATGCGTAGTACAATGCGATTTACATTAAAAGTGACCTGTCTATAGCACCCTATTTTGGTGAGTCAAAGAGGGGACGCTATAGACAGGTTTAACTGTATTTGTTTTAAAACAATTCTCATCACTAATGTGAAAAATAGTACAAAAGTGAAATTGTATTGTTGTTATTGTTTATTATCCCCTTGTGTAAAGATTACACAAATTTCATGAGTTTATGCTTCTCGAGCTGTTTGATGATAAGCAGTGGCCTTTCTCAAAGGTCCTGTTAATACATCTAATGCAAGCCAAATGTGTTCTGGAGCTGCAGGTGCCAAACTACATTTTGGGCAAGTGATGTAGATATTGTTATTATTTTCTATCTTCAATGGCTTGAGATGGCCTGTTCTAAATCTTGTTAGTGTTGTTTGATGCTTTCTATTTCTGATGTTCAGAGCTCTTCCTGGGTTCACTCCACTGCACCAACTGTGCTTAGGATTATTGTTTATAGTTTATTGAAGACACATGAGATAACCTAGTGTGAACAAAATAGTCTCTTTCAACTGGCGACATCAAAGATTTTACACTTCCTAAGTTCTGTTCATGAGTGTACTCTGTGATTGCTTCTTCTTCTTTTTTTTTCCATCAAATAAACCAATTTCCTTTTTCACCCTAACTGAAAAGAGAAATATGATGAAATAGCATTCCTACTATGTGTCCACATAAATTCCTTAATACTTACTTTCAATAAGGATTCCTGATTAGGTACAATTTGGATTATAGATAAAAAAACACAAGATAATAGAGATGGCCTGTGTCAATTGAATTATTATCATGAACTAGGTTTCTCTTGCTGATCGGTACCTATTTATGTGAATTTGAACAAGGTCCAATTGAAATTGTACTTAGGTCAGGTAAGGCATCTCCTAATTGTACAACTAAAAGTTGGTGCAGGTTACCTGATCAGGAAATCCCTTTTTCCCTAATCTCATCTCTAAGCTTTTCTTCAAGCATTGCCTTTCAAAATGAAGTTAATAAGTCTTTTTTTTTTTACATGATAAGGCACAATTTGGATTATAGATTATAAACACAACAACAAAAAGCCTTTATTTAGGGTCACTGACCCTATACAGGATTCACCAGAGGTATGCATAAGAACAAAGCAGTGAGACAAAGGAAACAACGATATAAACAGAAGAAAAAAAAAATAAGAAAGAGAAAGAGGGAAGCAAGAAAAACTACACAAAAAGAGTAGCAGTAAGAAAGTGAGGAGTGAGTGTCACTTGGCCTTCTTCTGAGATATGGACTTGTGGAAACCATAAAACGCCGTAGCAATATACTTATTCTGGGTCATATTGTCAATTATTGATGGAAGTGAAGCACAGAGTTGCCCGATTATAAACACAAGGTAATAAGACCAAATAAATAAATAGTGTGTGACGCGACTTCAGTACTTTTGTCTGAAGATGGTAACAACGCTGTTACCGAAACGTCACACACTATTTATTTATTTGGATTTGGTCTTATTACCTTGTTTTTTTTTACATTTCCACATTTTTTTTCTCAAGACTTAGAATTTGTTGTTGTTTTGTTTTGTCTTGAACCCTGTCATTGCAAATCATTGTTGGCTTTAAAAAATCAACATAGTTCATGACCAAAAAAAAAAACCCTTTTATTGCTTTTGACTTACATTAGATGCACTAAACAGGACCTTTAGGAGGGACCACTGCTTATCATCAAACAGCTTGAGAAGCATGAACTCATGGAATTCATGTTTTCTTTGCACAAGGGAATAAGAAGAAACAACAAAACCTTTTATTAACACAAGGTAATAACAACAACAACAACAAAAAGCCTTTATTGGGGCCACTCGCCCTATACAGGATTTGCCAGTTCACAAGGGATAGGGAGAACACTGTGAGGCCTTTTTCCGGGATATAGTCTTGTGGAATCCAAATATCGCCATCGCTATATACCTATTCTTTGATTATCATTAATCAGTGCCGGAAATGAAGGACAAAGTTGCCCCGTTTTATCATTTAATTTTCGTCTTTCCTCAGACAGAGCAGCACAGTCAAATAAGTAATGCAACATCTCCGTTGTTATTCCTGATCCACAGAAAGTGCATTTCAGGTCTTCACGCCTCAATAAAATCAAATGGTGTTCTCTGAAAAAAATTGAAAGGGTTCTGAATTGTGCAATTAATCTGATGATAGGAAAAGGGAGTTCAGTTAAGAAGTATTCTTCGGTGGTAAAGGTTGTATATATGTCTCTATAGTGGGAATATAACTTTGATTGGGTTATTCTTGTTAGGTCGTTTTGTATTGTTTGCTCTATCGCAGTTCTTAATATTCCAGGGATAGCATTCCTTAGTGAGTCAGGATCATTACAATAAGTAAGCCACGAGGATCCGTTATTATTAAGTAAATTGCTTAATTGTTTTATAAAACCGATGGGCGCACCTGTAGCACAGGATAATTGCCTCATTCTAGTTAAACAAATTCGAGGCAGTCTATTTGTATCCATACTCAGCACCCTCAGCCAGTATTTCAAGAACACAAGGTAATAAGACCAAGTCCAAATAAATAAATAGTGTGTGACGTTTCGGTAACAGCGTTGTTACCATCTTCAGATATAAGAAGATTTTTATCTGCTATCTTGTGTACACACTTGATAACAGTAACTATTAAAAGCATACTGTGGTAAAATTTCTCATTCAGTACTTTTGTCTGAAGATGGTAACAACGCTGTTACTGAAACCTCACACATTATTTATTTATTTGGATTTGGTCTTATTACCTTGTGTTTATAATATTAATATAATATATTAATAATCTATAACCCAAATTGTGCCTTATCAAAACCTTTTATTGCATCATGGGCCTGTTTATTTGGACATTTTTTTTTAAAGTTGTGCGCAAGGAATCTCAATTTTTGACTCAGATTGTCTTAACAGTGACTGTTGTTAGTTCAGGAGGAATCTTTCAACTGAGTGATTGATAAGAAACTTCAGGAGAATTATTGTTCCAGAAGATGTGAATATATTTTGTTTTGTTGTTGATAGAGCACAATTTGGATTATAGATACAAGGTAATAAGACCTAATCCAAATAAATTAATAGTGTGTGATGTTTCGGTAACAACGTTGTTACCATCATCAGACAAAAGAATAAAACGTCACACACTATTAATTTATTTGGATGAGATCTTATTTTCTTGTATGTTTTGTTGTTTATGTCCATCAAGAAATTTGATGATCAAGAGAATCTGAAATACAAGGTAATAAGCCAAATTCAACATAAAACCTTTTATACCGATTTTTTTGAGCAGAAATGTAGAGTACATGTAGGAGTAACAGTAATGATATCAGTAAAATAAACATTTTTATTATTTTAATTTTTAAACCTAATTGACAAATCCAAATAAATAGTGTGTGTGTATTTTGGTAACTGCGTTGTTACCTAAACGCCAAACATACTTAATTTGGATTTGGTCTAGTGTACATACTTAATTTGGATTTGGTCTAGTGTTATTTACCTTGTGTTTCTAATCTATAATTCAAATTGTGTGCATTCAATTTGATCTGTGCAGTTATTTGATCAATCTAGTGACTTTCTGGTAGCTTTCTTGTCCCCTTCTAGCCTGTATATACTTTAATTTCACAAGGTAATAAGACCAAATCCAGATAAATAGTGTGTGACATTTTGGTAACAACGCTGTTACCGAAACATCATACACTATTTATTTATTTGGATTTGGTCTTATTACCTTGTGTTTATAATCTATAATCCAAATTGTGCCTTATCATTTACATTACTTTGTTGTTGTTGTTTGTTTGTTTTTCTTATCCCCTTATGCAAAGATTAAATGAGAATTCCAAGAGTCCAATTTCATGTAATGGGGTGCAGCTTTATTTGATCATAGCATCATGGCACACTTTGGTGAAAATCTGACTTTGCCTTACATTATTGTGTGGATGGGTGGAAGTCAGCTCAAGAGGCTTGAGGAAGACTTAACCCTGGGCCGAAGTTCTATCATAACTAAGAAACACAATATTTTATCCCTTTATATTTAAACTCTTTATTCCAATGTATGGGGGAGTCGGTGGAAGGATGGTCTAAACCGTTGGTTTTCGACCGCTACGATCGAATTCCGCATTAAGACACTTTTTTTTCTAATTAAAAAAAAAAAATGCTCCAATGGCTCCTGATTCTTGCAAAAGTCCAACGCCACCAGCAAGTAAAAGAAACCAAACATGGCTCTGGTGCATTTGTAAGTGCAAATTTCAAACTGCTTTTCACATATGTAGATATGTGTGGTTCACTTACAGTAAAAGCAGTCGCTAACTTCTACCCATCATGATTTTTATGAGTCCAACCCCACCAGCGAGTGCAAGTAGCCAAACATGGCTCTGGTGCATTTGTAAGTGCAAATGTCAAACTGCTTTTCACATATGTAGATATGTGGCGTACACTTACAGTAAAAGCAGTCTCTAACTTCTACCCATCATGATTTTTATGAGTCCAACCCCACCAGCGAGTGCAAGTAGCCAAACATGGCTCTGGTGCCTTTGTAAGTGCAAATGTCAAACTGCTTTTCACATATGTAGATATGTGGGGTGCACTTACAGTAAAAGCAGTCGCTAACTTCTATCCATCATGATTTTTATGGCCTGTCCACGTGTACTAGGGATAATAATAAAAATGGTTTGGAACTTTATCTAGCCGGCAGCCTGTAAACTGATGGTGTGTGCAGAATGACCTGAAGATTGTGGACAGCCTGGAAATTCCTACAGGGGAGGCCAGCGTAAGTTCTGCCATCCACTCCATGTTTGTCCTTACCTCTTACCTTCATTATATGTCTGTGTGTACAGTACATCGAGGAATTGGTGGAGACAAGGAAATGGGGACCTTCAGTACTTTTTATCGATGAGTAAGTTATTATATATATATATATATATATCTAAAGAGACAAAGGTCGCCTCTCCCGTCAAAATAGACGTCAAAACCAGACGCCATCTATTGACCGTCACCTCAAACTAGCAGTCTCGGGTCGGTGACAAAGCCACAACACCTGCTTTGGCAAACTGAGAAGTGTCCACCTAGAGACCATGGTTTCGGGCTAATGGCCCTCGTCAGTCTAGGGCAGACTTTATTCCATGAGATCCACACGGGATCTAATGGAATCTTGACAATCTGCCAAAGAGGTGTTTAGCTGGCAATGTGGCTGGGCCAAATCATGGCTAAAATATAGATGGAAATTTTGCCGGAAGGATATTGATCTATTGACGGGAGAGGCGACCTTTGTCTCTTTAGATTAATATCCTCCCAGCAAAATTTCCATATATATATATATACGGTAGAACTTCCATGAGAGGACACCTCTCTATAAAGAACAGTTTTCATTCGCAAAATTATCATTTCTACTATTTAACAACTCTCCAGTAAGAGGACACCTATCCATAAAGTACAATTTTTCTTTGCAACAAGGTGTCCTTAAAAAGATTCTTGAGTTATTTACTTTCTGTAACAGAAGGGACAGTGGAAGGGTGATTTAAACCGTTGGTTTTTGACCGTTAAGACCCAAGATCAAATCCCGAATTGGGCACTTTTTTTCTAATTGAAAAATATATATATATAAATAATGCTCCAATGACCCCGGATTCTTGAAAAAGTCCAATCCCACCAGCGAGTGGAATTAGCCAAATGGGGGCTCTGGCACATTTGTAAGTGTAAAAGTCGAACTGCTTTCCACGTGTGTAGACATGTGGTGCACTTACAGTAAAAGCAGTCGCTAACTTCTACCCACCATGATTATCATGGCTTTGAGATTATTTTTGGTGGTTATGGTGCTTGTTCCACACACACCAGTTCATAGAGGGGTGATGTACACTTAACTTCCTCAAGACATTCTGTATAACTGTGGGTTCCATTCCCATCCCTGGATACTTTTATTTTTCCGTTTATCATTGTTCTTCACGGTTCATCCTTTCATACCTCATCTCTGGGGTTAGAAATGTTCGTTATTTCTCCTTAAAAATAAATTTCGATTTTTCATTTAAAAGAAACTCATGCGGGATATTTTCCAATGTCGTTTTACAATCATAAGCCACATTATATTGTATTATAAATCATTTTCTTTAGGGTTCATCTCCTTCTCTGTTTGATGCAGTCTAGGATGTGAGGCTGGGTTTGTGAGATATGTACAGAATGGGAAAGTTTTTCTCAACTCTCAAATGACAAGGATATCAGGTGACCTGTTATAAACCTGATGTAACCAATACACCAAACTGATTTTTTTTTTTTCTTCTTCAGTTCTAAGAAGTTTTCAGGAGGAATGTTAAAGAGGAGTAGGCTCTCACTTTTAAAAAAAGATAGAATATCAGATGACCTGTTCTAAACCTGGTGTACACCAACTGATTTAAAATAGGTGAAAGGTTGGTTGTACAAGTTGACATTAAATAATTTTTTTTTTTTAATATATCTTGTGTAGAGAGGATTTCTTCTTCTTCTTTCTGATCTCCACTCAATCATATTAAGGTATCAAGCTTGTAAAGCCTTTTGATGGTGTCTGCCGGGGAAGAATAGAGCTCATCAATGGATGAGTCAATACAGTCTATAATGTGTTTTGGGGTTGCAGGCTGAGAATTGCACTTAGTACATAGTAGGAAAACCTTGCAACCATTCTGGAAAGTCATTGTTCGTAGATGACCAGACTTAAGTCTGGAAATCAAAGCCTGTTGTTCTCTTGGGAGGAAAGATGTCATATGTGACCCTGTCATTTGAATACTTGCACTTTACTGGTAGAGTTATGTAAGAAGTGGGGGTTCATTGAAGCAATTTTGGTAAAAAAAAAACTGTGAACACATATTTTAGCTGTAAGATAAATTAAAATTGATAGAATATACAGGAGAGGCAATGAGGGAAGTTTTACAGAGAGTAGAAAAATATAAATTTTTAAAAATTGATGAATTTGTTAGTAAAATATTAAATAATTTACAACAATATTTATATATCTTGTTAAATATAGAGCAATCCATTTATGAAGAAGATTTCCGAGAAGAAGATAGGCGAACAGCCTCGTCGAAATATTGAATTTTAATAAATTAATGATCCAAAATATGTTTTTATTTTAAATTTATATATCTATGAAAAATAGACACTTCTGCCAGTTAGATTTTTTTTTTATTTTTCTCAGCGTTTCAACAAAAATATTTTGTCTTCGTCAGGAGAAGTAAATAAAAATAAAGCATTTGGCAAGGCGTTAAAAATTGTTCTCTTTTTATTTACTTCTCCTGACGAAGACAAAATATTTTTGTCAAAACGTTGAGAAAAATAAAAAAAAAACTCTAACTGGCCGAAATATCTATTTTTCATAGGAATATGAATGCCGGCCAGGCAGCCTCTATCTTCACAATAATTTTTACCTTAGAGCTATAATGAATGTATGATGTCGCATACCTCGAGATATTTGCATAGTATTGTTTTGTTTTATATATATATTTTTACATTTTAACACAAAGCAATAACGCGCCATCTATACATATAAAATAAAAGGATTAAAAAGCGCGAATGTTTCTTTTATACATAAAACGAACTTCTACTGCCCTTACTGCGATGAATGAATATTTGAATGTAATTCTACTGTCCTATAAGCTTATGTCCATAGTTTACTTGAAAACCATTTCTAAGATTCCATCCTTCAGTGTAGCATATAAAAGCAGAATGATCCAATACAGTATTAGAGCTCTGAGAAGCGGTCTGGTGGATTAAATTGGCGAAACCGCTGGGAGGGTTCACCACTGATGAGCCAAGCCCTCCCAATATATTTTTTCATCGCAGTAAGGGCAGTTGAAGTTCGTTTTATGTATAAAAGAAACATTCACGCTTTTAAATCCTTTTATTTTATATATTTTTACATTTTGTTTCTTATGAAAGGATGATATATTTGCATGTCCGCGAGAAGCGCGATGTATATAGGTAGGAAAAATAATAAAGTTAAGAGTTTCTTTTGCTTAGGAGCTTCTCTTGTTCTGTGGAACTCGTTCTTCTAAAATAGAACATCACATATGATATTTGGAACAGTTGAATTAATTGATTGAATTTTGATAAGGTACAATTTGGATTATAGATTATAAAACAAGGTAATAAGACCAAATCCAAATAAATAAATAGTGTGTTTTTTTTACACACTATTTATTTATTTGGTCTTATTACCTTGTTTTGATTGGATTTTATATAGTTTTTTTTTATATATAGAGGTTTATTTATTATCCTTACTATACCTGGTACAGACCATGTTGGGAAATTTTGAAACTATTATAGACACGCATGATTCCTCTTGAAGGTAAGTTCTGCTTATTGGGTTTTCTTGGTATTATGTGGCTCATCACTGAGATTCATTAATGTTTAATTTAATAAGTTTTGGAGATTAAATATTCACTCAATACATGGATATTATGATGCGCACCATCTGTTATGAAAATTTGAAACTAATCGACAGCCTAAATACACCTATCCCCCCGATTTACACGGTAGATACGTTCCTGAGAAAAACGTGTAAATCGGGAGATAGGTGTACACAGAAATAAAAATAAAATGCATTGATAGATTAAAATATGTATTCAGCACATAAGCTCGGGATTCCTCGTGAGATGTGTATACAGCGTATGTGTTCAATCACAGTAGCATTTAGTATAGTGCGATTAAAAAAAAAAACAAAAAAACTTATTTGGAAAAACGTGTAAATCGGGGGATAGGTGTATTGTATAGAGTCATCCCTTCTATACTTCAAATAAACTTTATGTTCCAGTGGTTGTATAGGCATCCACACAGAAGTTGAGTCCTAAACCTACCTTTTTGTTTAATTATTTAAAAAGTATAGTTATTTTTAAACACAAGGTAATATATGACCATTCCGTATACATAAATAGTGTATGACATTTTGGTAACAAAGTTGTTACCAATATCAGAGAAATAATATACAGTAAAACCTCTCTATAGTGAACTCCAATGAGACAGAGCTTTCGATTCACTATAGCCATGGTTTGGTTATTTTTCACTTTTCAACTTTTTTTTTTAACCGTATAAATCAATAATATTAATTGAAACCAAAGGTAATAAGACAGAATCCAAATAAATAAATGTGGTACTACCAGCTGTGGTAAAATTTCTCATTCAGTACTTTTGTCTGATGATGGTAACAACGCTGTTACCGAAACGTTACACAATATTTATTTATTTGGATTTGGTCTTATTACCTTGTGTTTATAATCTATAATCCAAAAAATGTGCCTTATCTATAGTTATTTTTGAAATTATTATAGACGCGTATGATTCTTTTAGAAATTAAACAATTTCTACTGCTCTTACTATAATGGAAAAATTAATGGGAGAGCTTTGTTCATCAGTGGTGAACCCTCCCAGAGGTTTTGTCAGTTTAATCTACCATACCGCTGTTATATTGCATTTTTCAATCTTCCTTTTATAGTGATACTGATGCTAGACTCTTGGAATGGGACAAAACAGATGGTGCGTTAATGCATCATTACAGACCATGTTAATCATGGTGGTTATAAGTTGGTGACTACTTTTACTGTAAGTACACCACATGTCTATACATTAGATAATAAAAAGGCATATATTGGATTTAATAAAAGATTTATTTTGCCAATATTTCGGCTGGATGAACGCCAACCTTTATCGAGGCATTACATTTTTGTATACATAAACTCAGCGCTGCATAGTGTTATTATTAAGGTTGGCGTTCAGCCAGCCGAAATATTGGCAAAATTTTTATTAAATCCAATATATGCCTTTTTATTATCTAATGAATTAAGTATGGATTACTCTATTTTCAAAATGTCTATACGTATGAAAAGCAGTTCGACTTTACACTTACAAATGTGCCAGAGTCTCGTTTGGTTAATCGTACTCGCTGGTGAGGTTGGGCTGGTGTAAGAATCGGGGGTTACTGGAGAATTTTTTTTATATTAGAAAAAAAGTGTCCAATGCAGGATTCAATCCTGTGTCGTAGCGGTAGTCTTAATGTTTTAGACCCCCCTTCCACCGACCCCCTGTTTTGAGAGGTAGTGTGTAAGGTTGTACCAACCAACCAACCCTGTGGTGGTGTCCAGCAATGACTTCATGCCTCACAACATCTCCCAGGCACTCCAAGAAATCCCCCACATGAACCTCATGCCACTCTACGGTGAGTTTGTTTCCTATTTTCACCTAACTGGGACCCTCAGTCCCAATTATCTCTAGTCCCTATTAACAGATGTGTGCTCTATAAAGATACTAAATGGATACTCCCCTTCTCTCTATATACCTAGCCATCAGAGAGAGAGAGTTCTTCAGGTTGCCACTCCCACTTTTGTTTAGAAGTTCTTGTAATAGATGATATCGTACTAAGCTCTATCCACAATGAACCTACATTGTTTACTTAGAAACCTTATGCAAATGTCAATGGCTGAGAAGCGTCGTAACAATATGTATTCTATATACAGTTACGAGCGTCATGCGTGGCCTCTGTCATGGTTTGCTTTTATTTTTGGAATGGCGCCCTCCTATTGGTCGGCTACAATCACGCCACCTTTGCCCCCCCCCCCCCCCCCCATTTCTGTAACTATTGTGTTGGAAGGGGTCGCTCCTTAAATAAATGCATATATTAGTTAATAACCAAATGGAATCCTCTCTTTCTTTTTCCCAGTAAGAGACGCCTACGGAAGCCAACAGTACATAGACAGATAAAGCACATAGGCTATAGTTATTAACTAAAATATGCATTTATTTAAGGCGCCAATTTATAATTGTAACAAATAGTATTTGAATCAAAACATTCAATCGGGTAAAACACGGGCGTTGCCCGGGTCATTCGGCTAGTTATTAATATGAATGATTAAATTTGTGGAAGAGTAATAATTGAAGCATATTATATATATTAATAATTGTTTGTATTTCTTTACTGTCCCCTCAAAGCTTATGTCCATTGTTCATTTAAAATACCTTTTTCCAAGAGTCTAGCTTCAGTATCACTATAAAAGGAAAGCAGTAAAATACACAAATATTACAGCAGTGTGGTAGATTAAACTGGTGAAACTGCTGGGGGGGTTCATTACTGAAGAGCCAGGCCCTCACATTTATTTTATCATTGCTGTAAGGGAAGTAGTAAATTGTTTCAATTCAAAAAGAATGATATGAATCTAAAATAGTTTAAATTTCTATGGAAGATACTTATAGAAAGGCATTTAATGAGTTGAATTGTTGGAGGAGTGGTGTAACCTGTCACTGGGATTGGATCATGCATTGGACAATAGCTTTGGATTCTTGTCAAAGTCAAACTGCTTTCATGGCCTGGTACTACATGTATAGACATGTGGTGTACTTACAGTACAAGCTGTCACAACCCTCTACCCACCATGTTATCATGGCCTGGTACTACATGTATAGACATGTGGTGTACTTACAGTACAAGCTGTCACAACCCTCTACCCACCATGTTATCATGGCCTGGTACTACATGTGTAGACATGTGGTGTACTTACAGTACAAGCTGTCACAACCCTCTACCCACCATGTTATCATGGCCTGGTACTACATGTGTAGACATGTGGTGTACTTACAGTACAAGCTGTCACAACCCTCTACCCACCATGTTATCATGGCCTGGTACTACATGTGTAGACATGTGGTGTACTTACAGTACAAGCTGTCACAACCCTCTACCCACCATGGTTATCATGGCCTGGTACTAAATGTGTAGACATGTGGTGTACTTACAGTACAAGCTGTCACAACCCTCTACCCACCATGTTATCATGGCCTGGTACTACATGTGTAGACATGTGGTGTACTTACAGTACAAGCTGTCACAACCCTCTACCCACCATGTTATCATGGCCTGGTACTAAATGTGTAGACATGTGGTGTACTTACAGTACAAGCTGTCACAACCCTCTACCCACCATGTTATCATGGCCTGGTACTATATGTATAAAGAGATGAAATAGAGTTGTTGTTACATAAAGGATGTTTGGTGCAGGTCTCAACT
>CP092874.1:27110244-27172088 GCA_030710605.1 Cordylochernes scorpioides
CTTTACGAGTGGCTGGTCTGTTGACAAGGGGTTCTGGAATCTTGATGACCTCGACCTGCGGAGGCTGCTTGGAAGGCTGAGGAGGTTTGGAGTGGTGTTCACACGGAGGATGATTCTGCAGCACACCCCAATTGTGGTCATTAAAGGAAAGTTTCAGGACATTATAGGCAGCACATTTTGGGATTACAGATCTCAGTCTATATAAAATGAAAGGATTTAAAAGCACGAATGTTTCTTTTATACATAATACAAATTTCCGCTGTCCTTACTGCGATGAAAAAATATATTGGGAGAGCTTGTCTCATCAGTGGTGGTGAACCCTCCCAGCAGTTTCGCCAATTTAATCTACCAGACCGCTTCTCAGAGCTCTAATACTGTATTGGACGATTCTGCTTATATACGCAGCACTAAAGGATGGAATCTCAGAAATGGTTTTCAAGAAAACTATGGACATAAGCTTATAGGACAGTAGAATTACATTCAAAGATCTCAGTCTGGTTGGTTGGCTAGATGATATTTACTGGTGTTGACATTGATTCCACATCTTTAGCTGGCTTTGTATCATCATCAGATATAAGGAAAATAAAGCGGTCCATGATTTCCCATGCTTCAAGTCTGGAGTTCTTGACAACCTTGCAGCCAGAAGAGCAATCATTTATACCCTTCAAACCTGTTACTCCAGTCAAGAACCACTTCTCAAGAGCATCGCTAAATCTGTAAACCAACTTCAAGCCAACAGCTCTGTCACAGTACAATGGTTTCCAGCTTACAGGGAATCTACCACCCAACTAGACAAAAGAGACCTCCTCTGTACCATCAAGACCAAGCAAAAATGGAAATCTTCTGCTGCACATGACTGGTACAGAGCAGGAGGGACAGGCACCAATTCTGTCCTCCCATGTCTGGTCATCTATGGACAATGACTTTCCAGAATGGTTGCAAGGTTTCCCCACTATGTACTAAGTGTCAACCTGCAACCGCAAAACACATTATTGACTGTATTGGCTCATCCATTGATAAACTCTACTCATCCCCAGTAGACACCATCAACAAGCTCTATAGGCTTGATACCCTGATATGATTAAATGGAGATAAGAAAGAATAAGTCTGTTCATCTACAGACAATAGACCTTCCAGAATGGTTACAAGGTTTTTCTACTATGCACCAAGTGTAACTCTCAACACCTGCAACAAACCCAAACCCCATCATTGACTGCATTAGATCATCCATTGATGACCTCTACTCATCCCTAGCACAGACATAATAAAAAAAAAGAAAAAAAGATTCACAGACATTTTAGGATTGAGTGGAGATATGAAAGAAGGTTTAATTGTTGTCAATGTGGTTTCCTGCCACTTCTATTATGTTGTTGTTGTTGTTTCTTATCCCCTTGTGTAAAGATTCCACGAATTCCATGAGTTCATGATCTCATGGAATGGGGTATAAGGGTGCAGCTTTCGTTGATAATGGCACCATGAGTGGAGTAAACCCAGGAGGAGCTCTGAACATCAGAAATAGACAGCATCAAACAACACTAACAAGATTTAGAACAGGCCATCTCAAGCCATTGAAGATAGAAAATAATAACAAAATTTATCCCACTTGCCCAAAATGTAGTTTGGTACCTGCAGCTCCAGAACACATTTTGGCTTGCATTAGATGCACTAAACAGGACCTTTGGGAGAGGCCGCTGCTCATCATAAAACAGCTCGAGGAGCATGAACTCTTGGAATTCGTGTAATCTTTACACAAGGGGATAAGAAACAACAACAACAACATGGCACCATGATCCAGGCACACTTTAGGGAAAGTCTGACTTTGCCTGTAATTTGAGGTTGTTCCTAACATGGAAGCAGACGCCTTTGCTGCCTACTCTAACATGAGTACAGACACAGCTCTATTATAGATAACTGGGGGTAAGACCATATCTACAAGAAAAAATAAGACCTAATCCAAATAAATTAAGAGTGTGTAACATTTCGGAAATAGCATTGTTACCATCATCAAACAAAAGAATAAAATTAATTATATTTTTTTTATATAATACCATTTTATTATTTTGTCTGATGATGGTAACAACGCTGTTATCGAAACGTCACACTATTTGGATTAGGTCTTATTTTCTTGTAGCTATAATCTATAATTCAAATTGTGTTTTATCATGGTGTATAATACCAGTCTTTGCCCACTACCACTCACTGAAACAGGCTAATTGGTGGAATGAGAAAAAAAAGACATTTTTATTAATTTTAACATAAAATCCACACATGCCATAAATATATCTATATTATTGTCAATCTCACACAAATCATTACTCTTTATCATTACTCTTCAAAATTCATCCTTTCATACCTCATCTCTAGGGTTAGAAATAATCGTTATTTCTCCTTAAGATAAATTTTGATTTTTCATTGAGAAGAAACTCATGCGGGATAATTTTCAAATGTCGTTTTATATATAGTCTTATACATAGGTTTTTTAACCATGAAGTCTGCAAATAAAAAGAATAAAAATAAAGTAAAAACCAATCACATTTAATGGTAATAATAAAATTTATTATGATGCATTAGCGCGCCATCTGTTATTAAAATTCGAAACTATTATAGACGTGTTTCTATGAAAATAGACACTACGGCCAGTTAGAGTTTTTATTTTCTCAACGTTTCGACTATAGACGAATGATTCTTTTTTAAAATTAAACAATTTCTACTGCCCTTACTGCAATGGAAATATTAATGGGAGTGCCTGGCTCATCAGTGGTGAACCCTCCCAGCGGTTTCGCCAGTTTAATCTACCATACCGCTGTTATATTGCATTTTTGGAACTTCCTTTTATAGTGATACTGATGCTAGACTCTTGGAATTGGAATTTTAGATGAACTATGGACATAAGCTTTGAGGACAGTAGAATTACATATAATTATAAATATATAATATGCTTCGAGCAATCGCTCTTCCGCAAATATTAAATTGTGTCTTTTATTATAACAATTATATTATGATACATTAGCGCGCCATCTGTTATCAAAATTCAAAACTATTATAGACATGTATGATTCTTTTTTTAAAATAAACAATTTCTACTGCCCTTACTGTAATGGAAAAATTAATGGGAGGGCCTGGCTCATCAGTGGTGAATCCTCCAGGACAGTAGAAATTGTTTATTTTTAAAAAGAATCATACGTGTCTATAATAGTTTTGAATTTTAATAAAATTTATAAACTACAAAACTTAATGATAAACACAAGGTAATAAGACCAAATCCAAATAAATAAATAGTGTGTGACATTTCAGTAACAGCCTTGTTACCATCATCAGACAAAAGTACTGAATGAAACTACTGAAAGTACTTTTTTTCTGATGATGGTAACAACGCTGTTACTGAAACGTCACACACTATTTATTTATTTGGATTTGGTCTTATTACCTTGTGTTTATAATCTATAGTCCAAATTGTGCTATATCAAAACATAATGATAAAGCACAATTTTAATTATAGATTATAGCTAAAAGAAGACCTAATCCAAATAAATAAATAATGTTTGACGTTTCGGTAACAGCGTTATCATCATCAGACAAAAGACTAAAATCTTTTTATTTATAACTAGCGGACCCGCCCGGCTTCGCCCGGGTTTTACCTGAGTAAAGGTTTGTCTAACGAATCTCTCGATAAAGTTAACATTTTTTCCCGGTCCCTTGAAAAATACTCGATAAGTTGAATAAAATCAATATTAATTGGTTCCCTCGGTAATTGGAAGTTAAAGGAATAGTATCTTGCCTTTGAATTGTATCATTATTCTTGTCTCAAATAAATTGCCGTGTCATCCTGAATTTTGTCTTTCCTAATTTTCTACATTACAAAATCATCGTATCATCATGATAATATTTAGAGCAGATTGTTGAATTATAACAGATGATTTAGAATATTTATCTTGATTATTTCTAGGCGAAAAGTTATTTCAAAAATTTTATTTGCTAGAAACCTTCCCAGTACTATACTAAATAACTTCCCAAAGTTTCATGGCGATCCAATGAGTGGTTTGGTCAGGCATAAAGGACAAACAAACAAACAAACAGACACACATACATTCATTTTTATATATATAGATAAATTAGAATATTTATCTTGATAAAATATTTTATTTTTTTCATATTTTAATATATGTAAATAGAGTCTCTTAAGAAAGACCACCTAAAAACATGAATCAACTTGTTTCTCCTGTTGGTGGTCTCTCATTGAAGATTCTAATTGCTATTAAAGAATCTCTAATAGACCTTTAATAAGAGACTGCCTCTTGGAGAGACGGGTTAAGCTACGAAATGGATATTCCCGGCTTCGACCGGGTTTTACCCGAGTAAAGGTTTGTTTAACGAATCTCTCCATAAAGTGAACATTTTTTCCCGGTCCCTTGAAAAATTCTCGATAAGTTGAATAAAATCAATATTAATTGGTTCCCTCGGTAATTGGAAGTTAAAGGAATAGAATCTTGCCTTTGAATTGTATCATTATTCTTGTCTCAAATAAATTGCCATGTCATCCTGAATTTTGTCTTTCCTAATTTTCTACATTACAAAATCATCGTATCATCATGATAATATTTAGAGCAGATTGTTGAATTATAACAGATAAATTAGAATATTTATCTTGATTATATCTAGGCGAAAAGTTATTTCAAAAATTTTATTTGCTAGAAACCTTCCCAGTACTATACTAAATAACTTCCCAAAGTTTCATGGCGATCCAATGAGTGGTTTGGTCAGGCATAAAGGACAAACAGACATACATTCATTTTTATATATATAGATTTTATTCTATTGTCGATGATGGTAACAACGCTGTTACCAAAACATCACACACTATTAATTTATTTGGATTAGGTGTCTTATTTTCTTGTAACAAGAAAACTTAATAAAGACAATAAAGATAATAAATAGATTGGTCTGGGTAAATCCGAGGAAAATAAATTTAATATAAACGGATTTACAACGGAGTCTTCAAATGAAAAGAATAAAAAAAAGTAAAGGTTAATCACATTTAATGGTAATAATGAAATTTATATACACATGAAAACATAATTAAGACAATCAAGCTCATAAACAGATTGGTCTGGGTAATTTGGAGGAAAAGAAAAAGATACAAAAATAAATTAAGACATCTGATCGTGCAACTGAAAGTTGCTGATGACTTGCCCCCCACATCTGTCGGAATAAATATCAACTATATGTTGATTTAAAATTATTCCAGAAAAAAACATGGCCAAATAAATTGTCAATCTCAAAAAAAGAAACTTTATTATTATCTACCCATAACAAAATCTATATACAGTAGAACCTCCTTTTAGAGACACTCCCGCTAGAGGACACCTCTCTACCAAGGACAGTTTTCATTTGCAAAATTACCATTTTTTCTATTTAGCAACTCTCCGATAAGAGGACACCTGTTCCTAAAGGACACTTTTGTTCTGCAACTAGGTGTCCTTTACAGAGAGGTTTTTACTGTACTGATATTTGAAGTTAATTTTAAACACAAGGTAATAAGACCAAATAAATAAATAGTGTGTGACGTTTCGGTAACAGCGTTGTTACCATCTTCAGAGACAAAAGTACTGAATGTGAAATTTTACCACAGTTTATAATCTATAATCCAAATTGTGCCTTATCAAAGTTAATTTTACTTTCTTTTTTTGACTCAATTAAGTCAAATTATGTGAAAAACATAGGTACTATTTAATTAGAGTAGGTAGACATTTGACCATAGCCTTATAACAAGGGGGTAGTTCTACTGTATAATATTTTTTTTTTTATCTGTAGATAAATACAATTTGATATAAATCATATTTTCAAAGATTACCGACTATATAGATGGCTCCAATCTATAGAGACTACATTGTGGGAACTATACACAAGACCAAATCAGTAGCTCTAATCTATTAGGACAACTTGCACGGTTTGTTTGGGGTCTTGACAACACTGTGTGGCTTCCTGGCAGCATTCTGGCAATTCCTGTGTCCGTGGGGTTATTTCAGATTAACACCCAACTCCTGCTTCAAGGGGGTTCAGGCTGCACGAAGAGCTGGAGGTAAGAACGCCTTTTAATGGCTGAGGACCTGGATGGCCCCCTTGTCTTTGAGTTTCTGAGTGCTGCCCCATCATTGTCGGCTGCTGGAACACTGGGAACTTCCATCCTGGGCCTGAACTACTGGGTGTCCCACCCTACTGAACCTCGTCGGCGCCTGCAGGTTCCTGGTGGCTCCATCTCTTCAAGCTCCCTCAAGATGAGTCGGAGTGCGAATCTGACACATGGCGGGCCTTGATCCGCCACTCAACACCAGGACAAGTGTCCACAAGGACGTAGCTGCCCTTGGATCATTCTGCCAGCGGCTGCTGACTAGGAATGCTAGAAGAGATTACCAGGAGAGGTCCTTGGATGAAGCTGTGGTGCTGCGCGGGACGGCTACTCTGTTTCTGTACATATGCACACGCATGGCGTGACGCATGCTGGAGCATCCCCGCCTGGCCGCCGTTCCCACCTCACAGTATCTCCGGCGCTGGGCGTCTGTGGTCGACGTGCTCTCCTCCGGTGTGCCCTTCTCATCTCTCCGTCGCTGCTCCTTTGAGGGCCATGTGGCGGACATCTCAATGTGGCTGTCCTTGCACGCCCTGCCCCATCCAGAGCACCTGCCATCAAGTCAGCCAGTCTGCATCACCTCTAGCCACCTGGCCCATTGCTACTGCAGCGCCGTTTATCCTGTCATCCGATAGGTGTTCTCCATCATCCGCCAGACCTACAGTCCTGGATCTTTAGAGTTAGTCTCAAAAGACCACGCCATCACCATCTCCTAAGCGGTGAAGCTCACGATCTACATTACCTTCGGAGATCGCAAAATATGTGGTGTCGCTAGTGACCCGCTGGCGATTCTTCACAAAACTTTGCAGCGGTGGCAGAGGAGCCATTTTCATTGTATATAGTGTTATGTATATATGTAATTAAGGAGTAGAGTGAGGGCAGTTCACTGAAATATCAGGAGTTTCATTGGTTGATGTGGCCAATAGAGAGAGAAGATTTTATATAAAAAATGAAATAGTTTTTTTTTTGCTTATCCTTAGTACACGTGGTACAGGCCATGATAATCCTGGTGGGTAGTTAGAAACTGCTTTTATTGTAAGCGCACCACGTGTCTACACATGTATAAAGCAGTTCTATTTGCACTTACAAATGTGCCAGAGTCCCATTTGGTTACTTGCACTCGCTGGTGGGGTTGGTACTTTTTCAAGAATCGGGGGGACATTGGAGCATTTTTCTTTTTTTTTTTTTAAAACAGAAAAAAAGTGTCCAATGCGGGAATCAAACCCAGGTCGTAGTGGTCGAAAACCAAACGGGGTACATATACAATACATACATTTTAAATGAAGTAGGGATGGAAGAAACCGAACCTCCTTGGATGTTGACGGGAGCAGCAGGGGATCTAGGTTCTCCTGGTTGTCTCTGTGTGAAGCCCTGGCTCTGGGACATCGGCTCCTCCTCTCCTCCTTGACCATCTCCTCCAGATCTGTATACCATCTGTCACTTGGTACCATCCTACCTACCATAGATAGCGGAACTTACTCTTTTTATAGAAGGTCAGGAGAGAAGGGGTAATATCTTTGTATCCCATCCTAAGGAGCTCCCGTAGGATTTCCTCCTCTGTGAAATCCGGGGACTCCATCAAACAGCCTGCCAAGTACATTTCGTTACACGTTGTTTTTTTTTTTGCTTATCCCTAGTACACGTGGTACAGGCTGCGATAATCCTGGTGTGTAGAAGTTAGCGACTGCTTTTACTGTAAGTGCACCACATGTCTACACGTGTGAAAGGCAGATGTGGTCCAGACAACTAAGGGGAAAATCTTATAGAAGACTACAAGTCCAGAACAAGGATACTGCTGTAGGGACAGTGGAGTATTAGACTGTTGATTTTAGATACCATGACCCAGGATCAAATCCTGAAATGGACTTTTCTCTTTTTCCTCAAGAAAAAAATTGCTTCAATATTGTTTCAAAATAATATTAAAGCATATACAGTAGAAATTCCATGAGAGGACACCCACGCTAAAGGACACTTCTCTATAAAAGACAGTTTTTATTTGCAAAAATTACCATTTTTACTATTGTGCAACTCTCCGGTAAGACACCTCTCCCTAACGAACACTTTGGCTCTGTAATTAGGTGTTGTCCTTTACAGGAAGGTTCTACTGTATACCACATTGGCAAATAACAAATTGCTATCTAGTATTGTACAAGTATAAATCCTTGGGGTCTATGGGATTTACTTTTCTGATTTGCATTTCTGATTTACTAATGGAAGCACTTGTCATTATAACATTGAAATTCAATACACTTTGGCTTAGTTATTACTAGGTAAACTACTAATCTTAGGATGATATGTAACCATTTCAGTTTAATTGAATGTCAAATTTATTGTTCAGTGGTTCAAAGTTGGGTGGAATTTATCTATATATATAAAAATGAATGTATGTTTGTGTGTGTGTGTCTGTCCTTTATGCCTGACCAAACCACTCATTGGAACGCCATGAAACTTTGGGAAGTTATTTAGTATAGTACTGGGAAGGTTTCTAGCAAATAAAATTTTTGAAATAACTTTTCGCCTAAAAATAATCAAGATAAATATTCTAATTTATCTGTTATAATTCAACAATCTGCTCTAAATATTATCATGATGATACGATGATTTTGTAATGTAGAAAATTAGGAAAGACAAAATTCAGGATGACACGGCAATTTATTTGAGACAAGAATAATGATACAATTCATAGGCAAGATACTATTCCTTTAACTTCCAATTACCGAGGGAACCAATTAATATTGATTTTATTCAACTTATCGAGTATTTTTCAAGGGACCGGGAAAAAATGTTCACTTTATCGAGAGATTCGTTAGACAAACCTTTACTCGGGTAAAACCCGGGCGAAGCCGGGTACGTCCGCTAGTATATTATAAATTAAATATTGACATATGAAATGTGGGAAAGATTTTTTAAAATAGAATCAAAGCTCATTAATAAAGTTTTAGAACTAAATAGTTGGTTTATAGTACTCGCAATTATTTTTAAAATTAAACACTTGTACAAATTACTTATAATTAAAATGAATAAATAATAAACTTGGGCTTTATATTTGCTTGAAAATGATAATGCAATGAGATTTGTACCTAATATCATTATATTCGGAAGGAAGGCAATTATATTTAATTCCTTATTGATGTACTGTACTGGTCTTGAGAATGATAAACTAACGTATTTATTAATATTTTGAGTCAAATCTTTCCCCGAGAGGTAGCAAGACTTTAAAAAGTTGAAGGTTGAATTTGCCGCTTATAATTTCTCATTATTTTTAAAATATATTTTAAAGGTAATGTCTTACCTATTTGTTTTTTACTTTGGTTGATTTGATATAAAACTTTTGTTTACAAAATATTTTGAAAATAAACAACCAAAAAACAGGAACCAATTTAAATTGATTTGACTAGATTTTTTATATTTTTATTTAAAAACTATGAAATAAATTATTTTAAAAGTATATTTATTGTTTATTATATGTTTAATACCTATATAAAAAATTAGAATATCAATTAGTAAACCATACAGGTGTTTAATGGAGAAACTCATTTTTCAATCATTTTGTGAATAAAACATTCTAATTTCTAAGTCATTACAAGTGAGAGAAATATTTACCATAAGCTAATCTGAACGCAAAGCTTTTTCTAGAAAAAACGTAAATCTACCTGTTTACGCGCTATTTGCATTAATAATTGCTTTTCATTGAAATAGTAAAATGGCTATCACAAATAAAATCCTTAATAGTGGAAAATTTAAGGGTTTTTTAGAAAAACTCCACACAATTTTCGAGTATTATTTGGGTGTTATAATAATTTTGTACCTAATATTTTTCAAATTACTGTTCTTAATTAATAATAATCAATTATTGAAATAACCGTTTCAAATAGAAGTTTTTTTTTCTGTGCACTTAATGGGTTTTAAACCCAAAAGAGAGAGAGAGCTTCTATATAATTATATTACTTTCTATCTCTAGAAAGAGGCCAATTTACCAAATATTTTTGTATTTTAGTATTGCATATTTGGTAATCAATGCAAACGATTATTCTGCCATTTCTAGTCAGGGGGAATCTACCAAATAAGTCCACGCCTATTTTCTGGAAGGGAGCTGATGCGGGGATTATAGGTTTAAGATTCCATGGGGGCAGATGGGGTATGCTATTATGTCTTGGCATTCTCTACAATGTCCAACATAATTGCTTCTGAAGAAACCCGGTCAATAATTTTTTTTTGTGTATCCTGTCATACTTTTAGCAAACCCTAGATGTCCAGCTATAGGAGCGTCTCAGGAAACGATCTAAGGACATCAAAATGTAAGGTCATTGAAACCACCACTAACCAGGGTCTCCTAAGGCATTATAATTTTTCTTTTAAGGTATGTTATTGATAATGGTGAATCTTTTAAAATTCGGGTCTTTACAGCTTCCCATTAACTTTTCCAGTAAAGGATAATGTTTTTGTTCCTTTTCAACATCAGTTAACGTAATCAGGAAAGGTAATCTTCATCTGTTTCTTCCAAATTATAAGGTAATGGGCTTTTAGAAAGGCAGTTGGCGTCCTCGAGCTTGCGACCGTTTTTATAACAAACGGTGACCACAAATGTTCCTAATGTAGTAGAGCCCATTTGGCAAGACGTTCTGAAGGATTTTGCAAATTTTCTAGCCATCATAAGGATCGATGGATGGTTAGTCATGTTAGTAAAAGGGCGGCCGAAATTTGTTGATAGATTATAATATCGCCAACAACAACTCCTTTTCCGTTGTCGTGCAGTTTCTTTAGAGGTAGGGTTGCAAAGGCAATCGACCCCTTTCGCTTCTTTACTTTAATTAAGCCAAAACAGAACCGACACCATCGCCACTTGCACCGGTATGGGCCTAGATTGATGCAGTCTCGTCAAAGTGACCCAAAATGGGTTCAGAAGCTAAAACTACTCAAATTGATTAAATGAAGCTTCTTGTCTACCAGTCCACATAACCCCCCCCCCCCTTCTTTAGTAATTCGTTCAACGGTCCTGTTATGTTAGTAAAGCTTTTAATGAATCAATGAAATTAGGAGTAGAGGCCCAAAAAGCTCTTCTCTTCTGATACATTCTTTGATCTTGGAAAATTCATTACATCTACTTTGCTTGGGTCAGGCTAAATATCTTTCATAGTTATTTTCTGAATCCTGATATAAATGCTAAAAGGTACAACTTCCTTTAGTAGTCCACGAGTGTAGCTGGGCTTAGCAGGACAGCCTTCATGCCTATAGTGGCCCTACCAGGAGTGCAAAACTTCAGACATACTGTCCTGTCCATGGTCACAACTCCCCACCACGCTGAGGTAGTTAACAGGACTTGGGGGAAGAAAAAAAAATGTTTTTTTTAAAATGATTTTCTGCAGAAGAGATATCCCCTTGCAATAAATCCTGACATCCTGCCGAATGTATCCTCTCTTTGGATCCATTTTCAAAATTCATTATCAGATTTTAACCTCATTGATTTTTAAAAATATAGATATGCAGTCTAAAACAGCATAAGATTATAAAATCACAATGGAATAAAAAGTATTGCCAGCTGTTATAATTTGTTATAGGATACATTTACTTCTAGAAGATAAAAAACAGTTAAAATAGTACTACCCTAGCCAACACATTTTATTGCCTTGGATTTTAGACATTTCAGATCTCGATATGCAGAAATGTGGTCTATTTTGCTCTATCGGCCATCATTTTGGAGAATTATATATTAATGATAGGGTACAATTTGGATTATAGATTAAAAACATACTGTAATAAGACCAAATCCAAACAAATAAATAGTGTGACATTTCGGTAACAGCGTTGTTACCATTCAGTACTTTATTGTGATGATGGTAACAATGCTGTTACAGAAACGTTGCACACTATTTATTTGGTCTTATTACCATGAGATACATTTGTAAATGCAAAAGTCGAACAGCTTTTCACATGTGGTGTACTTACAGTAAAATCAGTCGCTAACTACCCACCATGATTATCATGGCCTGTACCACCTGTACTAGGGATAATAATTAAAAAAGAGTGAGATACATATTACAAAAATCCACTCATGGACAAAACTTAAAGAAGCTTCAATTTTAAGCATGTATATCAGGATTCAGACAATATCTACATAAGATATTACAGTGTTCTTTATTGAAGACACATGAGATAACCAAGTGTGAATAAAATTGTTTATTATATGAATAATATATTATAAAACTATTTTAGAGGCGTAATATTCTTTTTTAAAATAAAACAATTTCTACTGTCCTTACTGCGATGGAAAAATTAAAATATATGTAAATAATATATGTAAATAAGCAATTTTAGTTGCATGATCAGTAGATAACTTTTTTTCTTAATTTCTATAACCTAACCAGCAACAGATAAATAAAATTTATTTGTCAAATGTTATTAATTATTCCCTCTTCTCTCAAGAGCCATAAACAGTTGAGGATGATGTGAAATTAACACAAAAATATCTGTCATTTATTAAACCAATGGCTTATAACAAACAAAATTTGTAATATCAAAAAGTGAACCTATTCAGAATCTGATATATTCCAAAACAAATGTATAGCATACTTCCAATGTATTAGAATTCTAACCCTTTATTCTATCTATATGATTTGAAAGAATAGAAAATTAAAAAATAAATAAACACAGGCTCAACAACTTGAATTGCAACACTCTTAAACAAATGGCATGTTCTATAAACAGAACTTTAACTGCAGTCTTAAACCTTATTAGTGTAATCATTATAATTTAGCTAATTACAGTTAATATGTTGTTGTCATGTACAATGAAGAGCCTTAGATGTCTCCCTACATCTCTATCACAGCAATGCCCTCTATCTTGGGTGTGTATACTGTATTGTTGTGTCCAATGAAGAGCCTCAGATGTCCCCATGCATCTCTATCACAGTAGTCGTTCTCCATCTTGGGAGTGTATACTATATTGCTGTCATGTCCAATGAAGAGCCTCAGATCATATCTATCACAGCAATGTCCTTTATCTTGGGTGTGTGAAGTTGTTGTTATGGGTCCATTCTAATTTTCTGTTGTTGTCAAATGAAAAGCCTCAGATGTCTCCATGCATCTCTATCACAGCAATGTCATCTATCTTGGGTGTGTATACTGCATTGTTGTTGTGTCCAATGAAGAGCCTCAGATGTCTCCATACATCTCTATCACAGCAGTCATTCTCTATCTTGGGTGTGTATACTGTATTGTTGTTGTGTCCAATGAAGAGCCTCAGATGTCTCCATACATCTCTATCACAGCAATGTCATCTATCTTGGGTGTGTATACTGTATTGTTGTTGTGTCCAATGAAGAGCCTCAGATGTCTCCATTCATCTCTATCACAGCAATGTCATCTATCTTGGGTGTGTATACTGCATTGTTGTTGTGTCCAATGAAGAGCCTCAGATGTCTCCATACATCTCTATCACAGCAATGTCCTCTATCTTGGGTGTGTAAAGTTCTAAGTCTATGTCTCTGTCAATTTTTATTAGAATATGTAGGTAGGTGTTAGTTCCACACAGGGGACAATTGTCAAATGTCCTGTAAGTTTTTGTACCATCTGGATGTATTGTCATTGATTATATAATTGCAGTAATATACTGTCTCATCATCTTTATTAATAAATTCATCAACAGTTGGTGTTAGTTTGGATTTTAACTAAACCTTTCTATAAGAAAGGGAAGCATTGAATCACGTGTCAATTATTGAATCATGAATGTTTCTTTTCAAATATAAAACAAACTTCTATTGTCCTTAGTGTGATGAAAAATATTGGAAAGGCTTGGCTCATCAGTGGTGAACTGTTCCAGCGGTTTCTCCAATTTAATCTACCAGACCGCTTCTTAGAGCTCTAAAACTGTATTGGATCATTCTGCTTATATACACTACACTGAAGAATGGAATCTCACAAATGGTATTCAAGTAAACTATGGACATAAGCTTTTAGAACAGTAGAATTCCATATAAATATTTGCATGGAGCAATGCTCTTCCACAAACAATAAGTACAAAGCCAGTTAGGTATAATTAATTATAAAGAGATAACATGCCATCTATACATATAAAATGGAAGCATTAAAGCATCAATGTTTGTTTTCAAACATAAAACAAACTTCTACTGTCCTTACTGTGATGAAAAAATATTAGGAGGACTTGGCTTATCAGTGGTGAAAACTCCCAGCAGTTTTGCCAATTTATTATACCAGACCACAGAGCTCTAATATTTGCTATACTGTGGTTAAACCGGCACAAACTAGGCTAAGTGAATAGTTAGTTCATTTTCAAAAATGAACCTAGTGCAGGGACATCTACATCAGTGTTAGTCATGGTTGACTATTTTTTTATATTTATCCAATTTAAAAAAAAAATCAACAATTTATATTTATTCTGATAGATGGATGATCTTTTCTTATAGATTATACAGTTACGAGCGTCATTCTTCATCTCTTAATCATCTCTGTCACCGTTTGCTTTTTTTTTGGAATGGTGCCCTCCTATTGGTTGGCTACGCTCACGACACCTTTGCCCCCCCCACTCGCCTTTTCGTTTATGTAACTATTGTGTTGGAGCGGGTTGCTCCTTAAATAAATGCATATATTAGTTAATAACCAAATGGAATCCTCTCTTTCTTTTTCCCAGTAAGAGACGCCTACGGAAGCCAACAGTATATAGACAGATAAAGCACATAGGCTATAGTTATTAACTAAAATATGCATTTATTTAAGGCGCCAATTTATAATTGTAACAAATAGTATTTGAATCAAATCATTCAATCGGGTAAAACACGGGCGTTGCCCGGGTCATTCAGCTAGTAAATTATAAACGCAAGGTCATAAGACCAAATCCAAATAAAGTGTGTGTGTGTGTGGCGTTTTTGGTAACAGCATTGATAAGGTACAATTTGGATTATAAACACAAGGTAATAAGACCAAATCCAAATAAATAAACAGCATTGTTACCGAAACGTCACACACTATTTATTTATTTGGATTTGGTCTTATTACCTTGTGTTTGGTAACAGCATTGTTACCATTATCAGACAAAAGTACTGAATATTTCACTACTTTCAGAATCATTCAGTACTTTTGACTGATGATGAGAACAACACTGTTACCGAAACGTCACACACTATTTATTTAGTCTTTTTACCTTGTGTTTATGATCTTTTCTTATTATGTAAGCAGTGTGGCTAGGAATATTCACTACCTCTGTTGACAGCGAGTTAAAAAAAAAAAACCTTGGTTTTTAAATGTTGCTGTATTACGCAACTTTTTTTTTTTCTCTTTAACACACACGTTTCCCCCAGATATTTTGGTATAGCCACCGTTTATATAAATAGCATGGCCGTGATGGAAAATGAGATTTATGGAGTCATTGTTAGAGACTTCAGGGTAGGAAATATCCATAATGTCAGGTTTGAAATCTTCAATCTTTACTTGGAGAGAGAGTTCTAAAACAGAATAACTTATTTTTTTAATTAATAAGAATTATTTTGATTAATTTTTTAAAAATCTAATAGAGTAGAATCTCCATGAGAGGACACTCGCGTTAGAGGACACCTCTCTACAAAGAACAGTTTTCTTTTGTAAAATTATCATTTTTAGTATTTAGCAGTCCAACCCCACCAGCGAGTGCAAGTAACCAAACGGGACTCTGGCACATTTGTAAGTGCAAAGTCGAACTGCTTTTCACATGTGTAGACATGTGGTGTACTTACAGTAAAAGCAGTCGCTAACTAACCACCATGATTATCATGGCCTGTACCATGTGTAATAGGGATAAGCAAAAAAAAAAAAAAGTATTTAGCAAATCTCTGGTAGGAGGACACCACTCCCTAAAGAACTCTTTGGCTCTGCAATTACCTGAAGCGCGCGACCTGCTGTGCTTCAAAAAAACCTAATTAAAGATGGACGTCCATCAATATATTGGATAGAATTAGAACTTATCAAATCCGATAAAGCACAATTTGGATTATAGATTATAAACACAAAGTAATAAGACCAGTGTGCAACACACTATTTATTTGAATTTGGTCTTATTACCTTGTGTTTAACTTATCAAATCTGGTACAGAGCAGGAGGGACAAGCACAGGTTCTGTCTTCCCAAGAGAACAACAGCCTTTGACTTAAGTCTGGTCATCTATGGACAATGACAGAATGGTTACAAGATTTTCCCACCATGTACTAAGTGTCATCCTGCAACCCCAAAACACATTATTGATTGTATTGACTCATCCATTGATGAGCTCTACCCATCCCCGGCAGACACCATCAAAAGTCTCCACTACGACCCGGGTTCGATTCCCGCATTGGACACTTTTTTCTGTTTGAAAAAAAAAAAAAAATTGGTCCAATGGCCCCTGATTCTTGCAAAAGTCCAACCCCACCAGCGAGTGCAAGTAACCAAACGGGGCTCTGGCACATTTGTAAGTGCAAAGTCGAACTGCTTTTCACATGTGTAACATGTGGTGCACTTACAGTAAAAGCAGTCGCTAACTACCCACCATTATTATCATGGCCTGTACCACCATGTGTACTAGGGATAAGGAAAAAAAAAAAACATTTGTGTAAACATTTTCTACGCGATAATACAGCAACAATTTGAATCAAGGTTATAACAACAACAAAAAAGACCAAATCTTGCGTTACTCTAGTGTGTTACATTTCGGTAACAACATTGTTACCATCATCAGACAAAAGGATTTAAAAAATGAAATAAATTTAAAATAATTTTTCATTCTTCTGTCTGATGGCAACAATGCAGTTACTGAAAGGTCACACACTATTAATTTAATTGAATTTAGCTTTTTTTTGTTTAATTTTCTACTTGAGATAAACTTTCTTAGCACAGGTTGAGGGAATTTTATTTTTTTAGATTTCTTTAATGAAATCCCAGGCAGTACTGTGTAAGACATATCTACTTCCACCTCCCAGCCACTGGAAGCTGAAGAAGAAGAAAAAGTTCCTCAAATAGGCAGTCACTCAATGTCAGATGGTATCCATGATGTTATTTCCCTTTCATGTCAAAGGATCCAAAAATCACTTTAATAGGTACCACTCAACAAGAGCAACCTAGTTTATGATAATTGAAACAGTGAATAATATGTGAAGGTTATAATAAAAGAAAATAAGACCTAATCCAAATAATTTATTAGTGTGTGACGTTTCGGCAACAACATTGTCACCATCATCAGACAAAAGAATAAATGACTGGATTATAGATTATAATAAAAGAAAATAAGACCTTTGAAGTAAACGAAAAAATTGCGTTACAAATTTCAAAAATAAAACTACAACCTTTCGCAATGAGTTTCTTTTATTATGATAATAAAAGATATCATAATAAAAGAAACTCATTGCGAAAGGTTGTAGTTTTATTTTTGAAAAATAAGACCTAATCCAAATAATTTATTAGTGTGGATTATAGATTATAATAAAAGAAAATAAGACCTAATCCAAATAATTTATTAATTTATATACACTAATAAATTATTTGGATTAGGTCTTATTTTCTTTTATTATAATCTATAATCCAAATTGTGCTTTATCATGTGAAGGTTATTCATATATTAAACAAAATGTTAACACGGGATACAATCCTTGTTCAAGCTGTCAGGAATCGAGGGTGTTACCCACTCGTGAAAGGTACGTATCCAATTACAGAGAGGGTGTGTTGTTTCTTATCCCCTTGGGTAAGGATTACACCAATTCCAGGCTCCTCAAGCTGTTTAATTATAAGCAGGGGTCTCTACCAAAGGCCCTATTTAGTGCATCTAATACAAGCCAAAATGTTTTTTGGAGCTCAAATTACAGTGTTATCCTTTACAGGGAGGTTCTACTGTAATCTATATAGATGGCCAGCGACATCAGAATTTCCACTTCCTTAAATCATGAGTTATGTATATGTGTGGGCAAATGGAAGAAAAATAAACTATACAACAATAGGGGATAATGTATTTTAAAAACTCTCTTTTGTTATTATAAATTTATACCGTTCATAATTAGGCTACAAGTGTGATGACCCCTAGTTTTTCTTGTAACGAATGACAGTGGGTCAGCAAAAACATCAAAGTATTAAAAAACGTAAATTGTTTATAACTCTATTTATAACAGCTTTATAAACCTACCTGCAAATTGATGGTTTCAATAAAAATGTATTCTACAATACAATATAATGCGGCTTGTGATTGTAAAACGACATTTGAAATACTTATGCTGCATGTTTCTTTTCTGCGAAAATTCAAAATTTATTTTAAGGGGAAATAACGATTATTTCTAACCTTAGGGATGAAGTATGAAAGGATGAATATTTCTCGATTATTAAACGATTATTTCTCCTTGAAATAAATTTTGAATTTTCGCTGAAAAGAAACACATGCGGGATAGTATTTCAAATGTCGTTTTACAAAAATGTATTCTATTTTTTAATGCAAATGTTTTTTTTTTTTAGTACAGTAGAACCTCCATGAGAGGACACTCACGCTAGAGAACACCTCTCTACAAAGGACAATTTTTCATTTTCAAATTTACCATTTTTACTATTCAACAACTTTCTGGTAAGAGGACACCTCTCTTTAAAGACACTTTGGCTCTGCAATTAGGTGTTGTCCTTTACAAGGAGGTTCTACTGTATATAAGCAAATTGTAATGCCTTCACTACATGAATAAAAGGTTTTATCATCATTTTTTTATTAACTCAATATGAAGAATAGAATTGATAAAGCACAATTTGAATTATTTCATTCATTTTTATTCTTTTGTCTGATGATGGTAACAACGCTCTTACCTAAACGTCACACACTCTTAATTTATTTGGATTAGGTCTTATTACCTTGTAGAAGAGTAGAATTGTTTGTGATTATTGTGTTTTAAAATGAATAATTAATATAAAATATAGTTTTTTTTTTTTAAATAAAATCTTTAAATAAATTGCACAAAAGAAGAAAAACAAGAAGAGAAATTTTACCACAGCATGTTTTTAAATAGTAACTGTTATCAAGTGTGTAAACAAGATATATTTATTTAAAAACATGCTGTGGTAAAATTTCTCATTCAGTATTTTGTCTAAAGATGGTAACAACGCTGTTACCGAAACGTCACACACTATTTATTTATTTGGTCTTATTACCTTGTGTTTATAATCTATAATCCAAATTGTGCGTTATCAAAAGAAGACAAAATAAATATAATGCCCCATTGAACAATTAGATTTATAAGAGTCAAAATAAAAGCAGCGGGGGGATAACATGTATATTTAGTGAAGAGATAAAATATTTAGTGAAAATTTGCATATCGGTTGCTTTATATTAAATTACATTAGGTTCAAAATTCTTGACAATCGTCTCCCGGAGCTTCTATTTTGATTCATATAGGTACAATTGTCTAATGGTGGAAGCTGGAATATTTATTTTCTCCTTTTTAGTGCATTTTAATAAATACAGTTAAACCTGTCTATAGCGCCCCCCTCTAAATAGCGCATTCCTCTCTATAGCACCCAATTTTAAATAAGTAGTACGATGTGATTTACATTAAAAGTGACCTGTCTATAGCACCTTATTTTGGTGAGTCCCAAGAGGGGCGCTATAAACAGGTTTAACTGTACTTTCAAAATAATTTTTTTTTTTAATTAATAATTTATATTTTTGATAAGGCCCAATTTGGATTATAGATTATACACAAGGTAATAAGACCAAATCCAAATAAATAAATAGTGTGTGACGTTTCGGTAACAGCGTTGTTACCATCTTCAGACAAAAGTACTGAATGTGTAAATGGTAACAACGCTGTTACCGAAACGTCACACACTATTTATTTATTTGGATTTGGTCTTATTACCTTGTGTTTATTTATATTATTTTTTAGTCATTAATTATGCATATATAAATACTAGCCGAATGACCGGGGCAACGCCAGTGTTTTACCCGATTGAATGTTTTGTTTCAAATACTATTTGTTACAATTATAAATTGGCGCCTTAAATAATTGCATATGTTAGTTAATAACTATAGCCTATGTGCTTTATCTGTCTATGTACTGTTGGCTTCCATAGGTGTCTCTTACTGGGAAAAAGAAAGAGAGGATTCCATTTGGTTATTATCTAATATATGCATTTATTTAGGGAGCGACCCGCTCCAACACAATAGTTACAAAGACGAAATAGCGAGTGGGGGGGGGGATGCAAAGGTGGCGTGATCGTAGCCAACCAATAGGAGGGTGCCATTCCAAAAAAAAAGCAAACGGTGACAGAGGTGAATGATTAAGAGATGAAGAATTATGAGATGAAGAATTGATGATGCTCGTAACTGTATATAGAATATTTTTTCAATTTTATAAACTTGGATAAAAATTTGTATTTCTAATTATTTTAAGAGAGTGATTTATATATGGCAATATCACTCACAAATTATTTTTTTTATAGTTCTCATTCACATAGTACCAAGTTTTTATAGCCACTTATTTAGGCCACAAACAGCTAAGAAGTTTCCTTTTAACATATTTACAAATTCAATTCCAGACCCCCCCCACCTAGAAGTCATTTATTTTGTAAACTTTTCTTGTTAAGGCTGGATCGAGCCAGTATGCAAAATTTCTAACTTCTATGTGATCAGGAAGTATATATTAATTCTCGAATACAAAAATTGAAATCAAAACATAGAAATTAGGCCATTCCCGAACACATTTTGATATAACTCCAATTCTTTATTATGCCAGAGAAATGGCTGCGCCTATTTTCTTCAGTTTGAACAGAAAATATACAAATTCTCTACTCTATTCTCATACCACCAGAGCCACTTAAAACATCTGAAATTTTGCAAACTTGCAATGTTAGTTGAAAAACTAAGTCTATAAAATACCATAATTTTCACACGTGGTCAGAAAGTATAGTCAAAATTGAACTCAAAATTTAAAAAGAAAATACAGTAGAACTTCCCTGTAAAGGAAACATAGTTACAGAGCCAAAGTGTCCTTTAGGGAGAGGTGTCCTTTTACTGGAGAGTTTCTAAATAGTAAAATAGGTGATTTTGGTGATGAAAACTGTCTTTGCAGAGAGGTGTTCTCTAGCGGGAGTGTCCTCACATGGAGGTTCTACTGTATTTAAAAAAAAAAAAGTATCTTACTGACCACACAGAATTCTGAAATACTGTCAACTTGGATTATAAACACAAGGTAATAAGACCAAATCCAAATAAATATCTTATTACCTGGTGTTTATAATCTACTAGCCGAATGACCCGGGCAACGCCCAGGTTTTACCCGATTAAATGCTTTTATTAAAATACTATTCATTACAATTATAAATTGGCGCCGTGGATGTCATTCTTGTATAATATATAAATGAGTTTTAAAATTGTAAAAAAAAAAAAAAATGCATCGGCCGGGAATCGAACCCGGGGCGCCCGCCACTATAATATATAAATGAGTTTTAAAAATTGCAAATAAAAAAAATGCATCGGCCGGGAATTGAACCCAGGGTGCCCGCGTGGCAGGCGAGCATTCTACCACTGAACCAAAAGCAAACGGTGACAGAAGTGTTTCGCGCATTGGCGGCACCAAATGATGGGGGGGGGGGGGGCAAAGGTGGCGTGATCGTAGCCGACCAATAGGAGGGCGCCATTACAAAAAAAAAAAAAAAAGCAAACCGTGACAGAGGCGACGAAGAATGACGCTCGTAACTGTATATATAAAGATAATCCAAATTGTGCCTTATCATGTCAACTTGGATTGTTATCTGTATTGAGCAAGTCGACAATTTTTCTGTGTATGGTCGGGAAGTACAGTAAAACCTCCATGAGAGAATACTCGCACTAGAGGACACCTCTCTACAAAGGACAGTTTTCATTTTTGCACAATTACAATTTTTACTATTTAGCAACTCTCCGGTAAGAGGACACCTGTCTCCCTAAAGGACACTTTGGCTCTGCAATTAGGTGTTGTCCTTTACAGGGAGGTAATTCTACTGTATATTCAAATGATTTTTTTTTTAATTTCAAAATATAGAAATTAAAATTAGTTTATTGCTGACCATCCAGAAGTCTATAATTTTGTCCATTTGCAGTAAAAACACAAGGTAATAAGACCAAATCCAAATAAATAGTGTGTGACATTTTTGTAACAGCATTGTTACCAAAACGTCACACACTATTTATTTATTTGGAATTAGTCTCATTACTTTGTGTTTTTAATCTATAATCCCTGCTTTTCACATGTGTAAACATGTGGTGCACTTATAGTAAAAGCAGTCATCAACCTCTACCCACCACGATTATCATGGACTGTACCACGTGTACTATGAATAAGCAAAAAAAAAACTATATTCCAAATTTTGTATCTTATATAAGTCAACTTGCAGGGTCATAGGGTTTGAACAAATGTACTGAATTTCAGCTAGTATATTGATAAGGTACAATTTGGATTATAGATTAGAAACACAAAGTAAAATATGACCAAACCCAAATAAATAGTGTGTGACATTTCAGTAAAACAATATTATTACCAAAACATCACACACTATTTATTTATTTAGATTTGTGGTCTTATTTTACCTTGTGTCTGAAATAGTTCAAAAATTTATACCCAAATTTGTGGCTAGACACTCAGCCATGGAAACAAGTTCACTTTTTAAGTGAAAAACATGCGCCAAGTATAAATTCGAGTAGATGAGTGTTATACAGCACAATTTAGAACATAGATAAAATTATACAGTACAATTGGGATTATAGATCTGAAACACAAGGCAAAACAAGACCCAAATAAATAAATAGTGTTTGACATTTCTATAGCGGTGTTGTTACTGGAATGTCGCATGCTATTTCTACAAAAACCTTTGATTGATGTTGTTATAAACAAGGTTTGACATGAAAAAGCACAATTTGGATTATAGAATATAGATACAAGAAAATAATTCAAATAAATTAATAGTGTGTGACGTTTCACTAACAGCAGTGTTACCATCATCAGACAAAAGAATAAATGTTTTTATATATATAAATTAAAAATAAATGTCATTTTATTCTTTTGTCTAATGATGGTAACAATGCTGTTACCGAAATGTCACACAATACTTATTTATTTGAAATTGGTATTATTACATTGTGCTTTTAATCTATAATCCAAATTTTGTACCATATAAAAGTCGAACTTACAGGGTCATCATTGGGTTTTAAACATAGTGTACTGAATTTCAGACATCTCTAAGTATTCAGCAAGTATATTGATAAGGTACAAAGTGGATTATAGATTAGAAACATAAAAGTAAAATAAGACCAAACCTAAATAAATAAAGAGTGTGTGACATTTCTTTGAGTGTTGTTTTTATATAAAAAAATAAGACACTTCGGCCAGTTGGAATTTTTTATTTTCTCAACGTTTCGACAAAAATATTTTGTCTTTGTCAGAAGTAAATAAAAATAAAGCATTTGGCAAGGCGTTAAAAATTATTCTCTTATTTCTCCTGACAAAGACAAAAGATTTTTGTCGAAACGTTGAGAAAAATAAAAAAAAACTCTAACTGGCCGAAGTGTCTATTTTTTATATAAATATGAATGCCGGCCAGGAGGCAGCCTCTATCTTTGAGTGTTGTTGTGTTATAAACAAGGTTTGATATAGAATCTTTAATTCCCTCTCCAAAGTGCTGAAAAAACACTGAAGGTTATGATAAAGCACAATTTGGATTATAGATTATAATAAAAGAAAATAAGACCTAATCCAAAAAACATGTGCATCATAATTTTTCAACTTGGTTAAAAGCCTTGATTTAATATATTTGTTTTTTCTCCAGTTTATTAGGTCTTATTTTCTTTTATCACTGAAGGTTATTTTCAACTACTGATAAGTCAGGTACTTCCTATTTCTTGTTCTGAGTAAATATTCTATATACAGTTACGAGCGTCATGGCCTCTGTCACGGTTTGCTTTTTTTTTGGAATGGCGCCCTCCTATTGGTCGGCTACGATCACGCCACCTTTGCCCCCCCCCCATTTCTGTAACTATTGTGTTGGAGCGGGTCGCTCCTTAAATAAATGCATATATTAGTTAATAACCAAATGGAATCCTCTCTTTCTTTTCCCAGTAAGATACGCCTACGGAAGCTAACAGTACATAGACAGATAAAGCACATAGGCTATAGTTATTAACTAACATATGCATTTATTTAAGGCACCAAATTATAATTGTAACAAATAGTATTTGAATCAAAACATTCAATCGGGTAAAACACGGGCGTTGCCCGGGTCATTTGGCTAGTTTATCTTATATTGATTAGAGAGGAAGAAACAAAATTAACCCCATTTGCCCAAAATATAGCTTTACGCCTGCAGCTCCAGAACACAATTTTGTCTTGCATTAGATGTATTAAACAGGACTTTTCTGAGAGACGGCTGTATACCATGAAACAGCTCAAGAGAATGGACTCATGGAATTTGTATAATCTTTGCACAAGTGGATAGGAAACAACAACAACAGAGGGGAAGAAAGAATGACAAAAAAAATTATCATTCTTGATAACAATGAGATAGGCACTTTTTTCCTTCATTCTCGAGGGATAACAAGAAAACTTCTTTATTGTCCCTAGTACACGTGGTACAGGCCATGATAATCATGGTGGGTAGTTAGCGACTGCTTTTACTACAAGTGCACCACATGTCTACACATGTAAAAACAGTTCAACTTTGCACTTACAAATGTGCCAGTCTCGTTTGGTTACTTGCACCCGCTGGTGGGGTTGGACTTTTGCAAGAATCAGGGGCCAATTAGAACATTTTTTTTAATTAGAAAAAAAGTGCCCAATGCAGAATTCAATCCCGAGTAATAGTGGTCAAAAATCAATGATTTAGACCATCCTTCTACAATCCCTCCCGCAAGAAAACTCTTTTGGTGCTAAAGTAGTTGTCACAAAAGTTCGTGTTTTTCTTATTACTTGGCAAATAATATTAATAATAATAATAATAATACCCAATACAATTACTTTATATATAATACAAAGACATTATACATAACGGAGAATAATATTGGTATTTAAATATTTTGCAAGTGTTTACGAACTTTTGGGACAGCCTTGTATGAATGGAGATAAGAAAAGAGAAGATGTAAATTATGTGTGTCATTGATTGAATGCTGCACATGACTGGTACAGAGCAGGAAGGACAAGCACCAGTTCTGTCCTCCCAAGAGAACAACAGTTTTTGATTTCCAGAGTCTGGTCATCTACGGACAATGACAGAATGGTTTTCCCACTATGTACTAAGTACAATTCTCAACCTGCAACCCCAAAACACATTATTGACTGTATTAACTAATGCAATGATGAGCTCTACTCTTCCCCGGCCACAGACACCATCAAAAGTCTCAAGCTTTACACCCTAATATGATTGAGAATGAAGAAAGAAGAATGTGTGACATTTCTGTACCAATTTTTTGGTTACCAAAATTTCAACAATTAACAAAAGGCAACAAGACCTAATGTTTGCGACATTTCAATAAATGGGAGATATGGTCTTGTTACTTTTTGATTATCTCTCTAATCTATAATCCAAATTGTGTGTGTGTGTGTGTGGTGTGTGTGTGTGTGGTGTGTGTGTACCTTATCATTACTTATTTAATTTAGTCTTGTTTTACCTTGGGACTCTTTATCTTAAATTGTAACACTTTCCAAGGTACAATGTAGAAGCTTGTTAATTTGACCATGTTTTCATGTCCTGTGACCTCCACTCTATCAAATACTAAACCTTAATTTGACTGAACGATATATACATAGACCCAGAGCAGCAGCTTTACACACCCAAGATAGTGGACATTGTTGCTGCTTTGATAGAGATGCATGGAGACATCTGAGGCTCTTCATTGGACACAACAACAATACAGTATACACACCTAAGATAGAGGACATTGTTGCTGCTTTGATAGAGATGCATGGAGACATCTGAGGCTCTTCATTGGACACGACAACAACAACTGAATGATAATTCGAAGCCATCGATAATTTGATCGATTTTTAAAATCAAATTTTGACACATTAAATAATTCTTATCTAAATATAAACATATTGCTAAAAATATGTTAATAAAGTTTTCCTGTTGAAGGGCCTTCTAGACTGAGAAAGCTAGAGATTTTAAATAATATTCTCTTAAAAAATAAGGTTTTTTTTTTTGCTTATCTCAAGTACACATGGTACAGGCCATGATAATCATGGTGGGTAGAAGTAGGCGAATGCTTTTTACTGTGTCTACACATGCGAAAAGCAGTTCCACTTTGCACTTTAAAATGTGCCAGAGCCTCATTTGGTTACTTGCACTCGCTGGGGGGTTGGACTTTTGCAGGGATTTGGGGCCCATTGGAGCATTTTTTTTTTTTAAATCGGAAAAAGTGCCCAATGTGGGAATCGAACCCGGGTCGTAGCGGTCGAAAACCAATGGTTTAGACCACCCTTCCACTAACCCCCAAAACATATGGTAATAAGAACAAATCTACATTTATTTGGTCTTGTTACCCTTTGTCTCTAATCTATAATCCAAATTGTATCCTATCATATATTCTTGAAAGATACCTGGATGGTTATAAATTTGCATATTTCACTCTAAATATATATTTACATATAAAATTTCTGTTACTTCACCACTTTTTTTGGTCGGATTCTGATGATCTCTCTCCTTTTAGGCCCTCAAAAACTTCCTTCCCCATCCTGACAATGCTCTAACACCAAGTTATAAGGGCTGTGTTGTGGTTTATTTAGAGAGTTCACAATGGTGTAACAGGCAAGTATAACCAAAATAATATAACCTTGTTATAACAGCATCGTTTTAGGACCAAGATTTTTTTTTTTAACTTGTTAGAACCAAGGTTAAAACAAATTGGGACCTTAGAATTATAACATAACCAAGTTGCTTTTAGAACTTGATTATCCAATTTACACATCATTACAATTTTTTTTAAGGGAGAGCTTCTCTTTTGCATAGTTCCCATTCATTAAAAAAAATGAAGATATGTAAATGTGAGGTTAAAATACTGTTTAAATTCAGGTACCTAGATATTTTGCCATGGACCACCTAAAACTTGTGTGTATATAAAAAAAAGAATGTGGGTATTTCAGATTAAAAGAAATGAGAGCACAAAAAATAAAGAGAATGATTTGAAAGGGAATCAAAGAGTTCCTCTGTGTTGGGAGCAGAGGCCTCTCCGACTTCCTGGACCCAGGGGGCTCTATGGCATCAAGACATACAGTTAGCTTGTTGCACACATGTTCCTATAGGCTTCCTCAAAATTGTATTCTGTGGCTATCCCATGTTTCCTGTACTTGGTGACCATGACATTACAGCATCCCATCATCTTAACAACTTTCTATTTCACTACTTGACACCACAAGTATTCTAAACATTACTTTCCCCCATTAAGATATATCCACTTAAAATCATTCGACAATTAATAGAAAAATAAAATCACCAAGGATGAGTATTTTGTGGGATGGTTGCGTGATGTGTTAGTGTGGCTTGTGGAAAGGCTGCTGATAAAATTATAATTAATTTATTAAAGTCAGAAATATATAAAGAGAAAAGAAGTAACGGCCGTCTGGAGCAGGCCTTGTTGTTTACCGCGCCAGTCGCTAGAAAGGTCCGGATGACGCCCGCGCATGCGTAGTGACGTGTTCTCCCAGCACGAGCATGCCGAGGCATAGTGGGGCCGCCATTCTTCCGCCCGTAGAATGTGTATTAAAGCTTTGTTCCAGTTCGCGCTTGCAGAAGCAAAGTGCGGTCGCCGCAAGTATCTTAAATTTAATATTTACGTTTCAAGCTTTCGGGTATTAACGACCCTTCTACAGAAATAAAATGGATGAATCTAGATGGATCAACTGGTTATAAACATACATATATAATATTGAAAACAGGTATGTAAATATTATATATGTATGTATATAACCAGTTAATCCATCTAGATTCATCCATTAGTTCTTATTCCTGTGGAAGGGACATTATACCTGAAAGCTTGAAATATAAATCCTTAAATAAAAGATACTCATCCTTGGTGATTTTATTTTTCTATTACTTTTCCCTACCTACTTATATACAGTAGAACAACCTCCGTGAGAGGACACTCGCGGTAGAGGACATCTTTCTACAAAGGACAGTTTTCATTTACAAAATTACCATTTTTACTATTTAACAACTCTCCGGTAAAAAGGACACCTCTCTCTAAAGGATACTTTGGCTCAACAATTAGGTGTTGTCCTTTACAGTAAGGCTCTACTGGATATCTCTGAATCTATATCTGCTCAAGCTAAAATAGACATTTTACTTGCCGCGCAAAAATGGAAGCCGTCCAAGTAGATAACACCTACCTCATTTGCAAAATCATCATTTTTACTATTTAATAACTCTCCGGTAAAAGGACATCTCTCTCCTTAAAGGATACTTTGTCTCTGCAAACTAGATGTTGTCCTTTACAGGGAGGTTCTACTGTATATATAATCCAAACTGGGAGAGGGGGAAATTTTTGGCAATAATTTGGCAAAATGTAAAGAAAGTGTGTCATGGTGTATAATTTTCACACAAGTTTTTTTTTTTTTTTTAACATTACATTAGGTTCTACTGCAAACAACAAAAAAAAAAGACTATCCTAAAATTTTAAAGGTAAAAATGTATTTTTTTTTTTTGTAAAAGTGAAAAAGCTATCTAAAAACTATAAAGAAAAAAATACCAGCTAATAAAAATAATAATTAACAAGATCAAATTTTATTTTGTACATGAGGTGTTATGGGCTTTTTTTTTTTTCCAAAATGGAGATTTCTTAGGAACCATTTTTATTTTGTTCCCAATTTGATTATAACTTGCAATCCTGGTTTAAAAAAAAAAGACAAAAAGTCTTAAAGAAAAAAAAAAGCTTGCTCAAGGTTTAGAGTTCTCCAAAAGCCATTGTGGTTTTAACTAGTTTTATGACACAAGGTCGGTCTATCAAATTTGTAACATATGCAACAAGGAAAGAAATCAATAGCGTCTGCTTCGAAACGGCTTAATCACATTCAACACATTATGGAAATCTTCCAGCTAGATATTTGACATCATCTCTCTTGAATACAAAATATATGAGAAATTGAAAAACAAAAATCGAGATGACTATTTTCTAACCATTTCAAAAAAAAATAATAATAAAGGGCTTTTATGGATCTTTGAATAAACTTTTTAAAAAGAAAACCACAATGTTGTATTAAAGATATATCCCTTTTTTCTGCTGTTGATGTCTCTTGCTCTCTTTGATACAAAATTGTGCCCCTTAAAAGCTTTTCCTTCAAAAAAAGGACAATTTTTTTTCCTTTAATGCCCACGAGGCACCTCTTGTAAATTATTTCTTTTTTAAAGCTATGGCCTTTGTTATTTGTTAAAAAAAAAAAACACAATTACCAAAATAGAATTGCAAAATTGCGCTCTAACTAAAAACATTTTTTTAAAGAGTCATTAATTTGCTAGGCAAACATTTTATATTCTTTTTTTTGCAGTGTATTCACGAAGCCTGAAAAAAAATTTTCTTTTTAATGACCCAGATAAGAAAGAGCTTTGTATATCCTCAGAAAAAAAAAAAAAAAAACTGTTTCAACTTGGTCAAATATCCAAAAATATATTTCGTAGAGATTTAAATAAATAGAAGAGCTATACTTTTTCCATGGGGTGATATAGTACATTTCCATTTGTGAGAAGAGGCTAATTGTGATTTTTGTTCATTCTCTACCCAATAATCCCAACAATGCCAGATGGGCTTTTTTGTTCTAGTTTCAGCCTTTTGATAAGTTTTTTTAAACATCATTATGTATATTAAAAAAGTTTCTATACATATATGAAACTATAAAGGGCAAATTTGTGAATTTGTCTCTTCAAAAATATCCACTGTGGATAAACTCCTAAAAAAAAAAATTTACGCAATTTTTGTTTCTTTATATTTCATTCTATAAAGCGAAATAAATAGAAGCCAAATCATTCTTGAAGAGTTCAAATAATAAAAAACCTCAATTTTAGCTTGTGATCACTTTTTTTTTCTCTTTTCCTCTTCTACAAAAAATGCCAATTAAATAGAATCAAGCAGTAGACAAATCGGCGTTTCAATTCCTTGTAGGCAAAACCAACCACATTAGCAAAAAGTAGAGCAGGGGGTAAAAGTTGTAGTTTAGAAGAAAAAAAATTCCAGGTAGACAAGTTTTTTTTTTTTGAGAGTTGCTTTTATTTTATCATTCTCCCGTTGTGTTGATATTTTGTTCACAATAAAGGGAAAAAAAAATCAGTTTGGGAGACAAAAAAAAAATTGCAATAGCTCTCACATTTTAAGAGGACATACACATTGAATGGGAGTTTTTCTTGAAATTCTCTTCTACACGTGGGTGGGTGGGTTCAATGAAGTTAGAAAAAAATTTAATATTTGCTTCCTTCGCAATCAAATTGAAGGAGGGAGGAAAAGAGCAAAACAAGGAATGTTTTCTTTTAAAAAAAAAAAAATAATAATAATAAAAAAGAGGGGGGGGGGTACAACTATTTTTTAATAAAAGTTTTAAATCATATTTAGATATACTAAGGGGAGGAAACAAAAAAACAAAGTATATTATATATATATATAGATCAAAGAATGATATGATATGGGGAAACCAAAATTTAGAAGAAAAAGGGTTTATAGAATCATGAGGGAAAACACTAGTATTTTACAGCTTGGTAGTCATGTTGTGTGTTGTTTGTATTCAGAATCTGTCTCGGTTGCCGCCACCAAACCAGCCAGTTCCTCTGCCTGCAGGTCCTCCTCTGTAGGCTGCTTTTTGCGGGACATTGTACTGGGTGTTTTCACTGGTGAATATGTGGGGGCGTTGGTAGCTACCTTGCCACTCAGTCTCTTCTTCCTCTTCCTCCTCCTGGTATCTCTTGTTGATTCCTGCGCCACCGCGGCTGTTGTACTCTTTCTGCGCGGCCCATGGTTTCTCTGAGGGTTGTTTGTTGGTAGCCTGGTTCCACTTGTAACCCCGGGGATGATCCTCCCTGGTAGCTGCGACTGCTCTGGTGGTCTGGGCCATACGGGGCTTCTCCACAATTCTTCTATCTTCACCTGGCCTCACAACCCGTTCATAGTTTTCCGATGGGTAGGCCTTGTCGTAATGGGGTGTTCTATCAAACTGATGATACCTGTTCCCCCCATTCCTTGATGGTTGGGAATAGCCGCTTCCTTCCTCATTATCATCATATCTGGCTCTTTTCTTATCCCAATAGGTTGTTGGAGCTTCCATAGTTTCGGCATAACTTCTCTTTGCTCTGTATTGTATCTGATGGCGTTGCATTTCCTTTTCTCTTGAAAGTATTTTCTCCTTTTCCACCAACATTTGACGTTCCCTTTCAAGCTTCTTTCTCTCCATTCTTAGCTTTTCTCGCTCAAATGCTAGCAGTTCAGCTTCCTGGTTTTGACGGGCTATTAAAGCCTCTTCTCTGTAGGAGTTGTATCGGGGTTCACGATACATATTGTAGCCATAGGGTCTGCTGTATTCATGAGGGCGTCTGTAATATGGTCTATTGTGGGGCTGGAAAAAGGGTTTTGGGCCCCCTCTACCCCTATTATATCGAGGTTGATAATCATACTGCCTTCTTATGATAGCCTGCTGGGAACTTGATTTATACTTTTCAGACAGCCAAGGTGTATCACTTTTTGCGACTTCAACACGCATTACATGACCACCTAACTCAGTTTGATCAAGATACTTAATGCCTTTCTCTGCCTCTTCCTTTGTACTCATTTTGACATAGGCAAATTTTGTAGGCATTTTTTTCAATTTAACAAGTTTGATTTTTCCAACAGTTCCATGCTTTTCAAAAAGGCTTTTGATTTGTAAAATCTCTGTACTTGATGGTAGATTACTTACCCATAAGGCTACTTCTTTAGATTTTTCAGATTTTTCAACCTTTGGTTTTGGACTTTCATCTATTTTCTTATCAGCATCTGATTCATTGTTTTCATTGTCCTCTTCTTCATTATCCTCTGTGTTCTTTACCTCTGTATCTTCAAGTTCCTCATTAGCAGTTTCTTCTTGCTCCAACTCTTCCTTATTAAGATCCACTTCTAATGTATATTCATCACCTGTCTCGTCAACTTTAGTTCTTCTTCATCTTTAGTTTCTTCTTCATCTTTAGTTTCCTCTTCATCTTTAGTTGAAGTATCTTTGGCATCCTCATTTTCAGTTTTCTGTTCACCTGTATCATTTGTTTCTTCTTCTTCTTCATCTTTAGTAATATTTTCTTCTTTGGATTCAACTTCATTATCAATTTCACTCTTATTTTCTTCACTCATTTTCAAGCAATATTTTATAAATATTCAACTCTCAAAATATTATCAATATTTCAATATCAATGGTTCTTCGGCTCTTTTAAAGGTGGATTATTCCTTCTTTACTACTTGTCACTTCACACAACAACGCGTTACCTATTGGATGTGTTATTAGAAAAAATGTGTGTTAAAAAAAATTAAATGAATGTTTTAAAGGCGAAATACCTTTTAAAATTCAATATATATTGTCACAATGAGTTTTAGAAACCGCAAGCCTAAAACTTAGTTAAGAAAGTTAAGCCTAAAACAAGCTGAATTAAAACGTAGCGACAAACAAAAAATATATATATCTCAGATACTATGAATAAGAAGAGAAATTACAAAACACAAATGTGTATTAAAAGCGAATGATACTAACCTACCAATTAAGAGAAATAAAGGTATTTTTTTATTATTTTAGGATAGATAATTGTGTTTCAAAATCACAAATAATCAATAATTTCGCAGGTCACAAAGTTGCTAAATTGAAAAAAAAAAAAGTAACTGCAAACTGATATTCTATGAGTTTTTATACAAGTTATACAAAGCGAAGCTATAAAATTAATAAATATTTATTGATATTGAAAAATTATCTTAGAAAAGCATAAATTAATTTATTCGTAAGAGTTATATTGTAGCTCGTATTTTTTACTTTTCGATCAATGTCGAAATATTAATGAAAATAGTTTGAGTCAAAAGGCGATCCATTAAATAAGTTTGTATAAAAAAAGGGCGTGCCTGGATCTGTAAAAAAATATATATATTTCGAGAAATTGCTCCTTCTTTATCAATTTATTGTACAGTAAACTTAATTTGTTTAAATTAAGCGAGCTATTGAGCGAGCTAAGGGTGGGGGAAGCCCTACTGAACACAGTCAGCACGCAGTTTGCTGGTAGCAGCATTAGTCCGGTTATTTAAAAGTAACCACACCTCGATATGCAAATTATAAGACGCCATTACTATTTTTAGATACTTGATTAAAGGAAGCTTTGAGAGCAAACCTTCTTCAGCTAACTAAAACGTTTGTGCAATGCTATGGATTCGATTATTTTTATTTTCTGGTTGGAATTTTGTTTGAAAAGATACAGCTACATTAACCACTCTATTTTTTACCCTATGACTTTGCAGTGACTAAGTACCATTCTCCTTAGGGAATCAGAAGAGTGACATTTAGTCACTGCAACGTCGAGTAAAAAGGAAAGAGTGGTTCTTGTAGCTCTATCTTGTTCAAATAAGTGATATTGCTGAAATTCTATCAACATTGGCAATACTACTGTTAATATCCTTATTATTATATATAGAGAAGCTTAAATAGGTTGTAAAACTTCAAGAACATGAAAATAAAAATTTCTTATTAATATAGGGTCAGAAACTAAGCTGTGGAATAGTAGAGGTCTACTGCGGGGCCACCAACCAATCAAAAAGAAACCATATATGATGATATTAATTGTTAAAACTATTTTACCGAGCATTACTTTTGTACATAGAATGAAAGACTTAGGTGAAGGGAGACGAGGGGAAAAGTTGAAAGAAAGGGTCAAAACATCTACATAGTCGGGAAACTCCCAGCTGGAACCGATCAGGACAAAGGTCGGTCGAGGCCCGGGGAGGCAAAGTCAAGTGGATGTCTGGAATTTGTTTGGTTGTTCTGCGAGCCCGGGACGGGGGCCATGTGGCGTCATCTTTTTTTTTTCTTAGTTAGCAGCAGCGGACCAGGCGGAGCAGACGCGCCTGAGAAATATCCTACAAGCAGCGTCTTGTGGACGGAAAGACGTCTGAGAAGTATCCTACAAGCAGCGTCTTGTGGACGGAAAGGACGCCTTGGAGTATCCCACAAGCAGAGTCTCGTGGACGGAAAGGACGCCTTGGAGTATCCCTCAAGCGGCAACTTGAGGACGGAAAGGACGCCTTGGACATCGCACGAACCGCGACAAGAGGAAGCCAAGCGAGCGACGGTCCTGCGAGGTACTGTGTGAACACAAAGCTCGACACCCCCCTGCCATTTATTTTTATCTCTCTTCCCTAAGATTAGTTAATTTTACTTTTTTTTTGCTTAACCTTGTTTCTTGTTTTTTTATGCATAATTCTTTATATATAAGTATAATTTTGCTTAACCCCCTTTTTCTTGTTTTTTATCCATAATTCTTTATATATATTTATATAAAAAGTAGACACTTCGGCCACAACTGGCCGAAGTGTCTACTTTTTATATAAATATGAATGCCGGCCAGGCAACCGCTATCTTTATATATAAGTATAATAGTTTTTAGCCCTTTTTAATTTTTAAATAAAACCTTTTATTATACTGTGTAAGTGTGCATTTATTTCCCCCATTGTTTTTCCTTTCAATCGATCACCCTTTTTTAATGAACATGAACATTAATCATCTAAAATGATTTTGAAAGTTTTCATTTCTGTTACCTTTAATAACAATTTCTATATCTCTACATGTCCAAAAAAAAGAAGACCACAAATTTATTAATCTACTAGATGAATGACCTGGGCAACGCCCATATGGAAGATGGACGTAGTTCCTGGAGGTCGGTGGGAACTTGGACTGACCAACCGGCCGGCAGCCAGACGATTACATTTTCTCGACGGGGGGGGGGGGGGGCAGGGAAGTCACGTGCTCGCCGGCAGCCAACGGGCGCGCGCCGCCGGCAGATCGCCCGCGTTCTAGAGGGCGCTGCTCGTGAGCTAAGTAGAATAATTTGAATATATAGTTTTAATAATTGATTTATATATTTTTAAAATAGCCTATCGTCATCCCCGTTATTTTGTATCTATGTATGGAAATTTTGGTTTGAATTAGTGAACTACTGCGAATTTGTATACAGGGCATACAAACCAATAAACAGACAAACATTCATTTTTATATATATAGATGGCACATGTAGAGACCTAAAGCTGTACTGGCTATAAAAAAGTGTTAAAGGGAGAATTAATCACTTATTTTTTCAGACATTTTATTAGGACTAATAAAAAGCTTTCAAAGTATACAGAATAATATATATATTTTATTAAAAGTTGAAATTATAAACTATATATAAAGGGATGATTAAAAATATATGTACATAAACTAAAATAACTAAATAGGCCTATTTAGTCCACAAATCACCCATCTAGCCCACCTACCTCTCAATCCAACAACTCAAGTCCAAGATTGGAAAAAGATGGCCTGCGCTTTCAGCTGGTGTTCTGCCTGAATATTGTGATATTAGTCACCATGGGTCTGTGACTAGCCCATAGGGATAGGCATGCTGGAGTCTTGATTGGTGCTGGTGGCATAAAAGCAGCCACCATGGGTCATGGGGCTTGACCACAGGGAAGGGTGTTTGAGAACATCCCAGACTCTGTCTCGGTGCTGGTAGGGCAAGCCAGTCTCCATGGGTCATGTGGCTCGACCACAGGGATCTCAGGCTCTGGCTCAGTGTTGTCAAGACTGAAGGTGGTTTCAGGCTCCATCTCACAACACCATAGGTTTGCAGCTTAGATAGGGAAGGGTGGGACATGGTTAGGTTAAGTGGGGTTCTAGGTGAATCGTGGCATACAGTGGTCATGAGGTGTCCTAGCAATGGTATCAGCCACCCTTCATCCTCATTTTTAAATTCCCATAAAAGCGTTATATATATTTGACTATTTTGACTATTTCAACAATTTCAACTTACTCACCGTGGCCATTAATTTTTTCGAAACTTTCAAATAATTTATATTCATAATAAGTAAAATTGGTTAAAGCTTTATTCATGTGGCCAACATTCACTCATCTACTTATATATTTGCCTTATTCTGTCTGTTTGTCTGTTTGTCTGAAGCTCATGGATGGGATTTTTTCATAACCATCGGTGGTTCAGTGGTAGAATGCTCGCCTGCCACGCGGGCGGCCCAGGTTCGATTCCCGGCTGATGCATTTTTTTTTTTACAATTTTTAAAACTCATTTATCTATATTAATATATTATACAAGAATGACATCCACGGCGCCAATTTATAATTGTAACGAATAGTATTTGAATAAAAGCATTTAATCGGGTAAAACCCGGGCGTTGCCTTCTATCTACTTATATATTTGCCTTATTCTGTCTGTTTGCCTGTTTGTCTGAAGCAAGCTCACGGTTTAAAAGCACGGAATAAAAGCATTTAATCGGGTAAAACCCGGGCGTTATAAATTCACATTTTTATTTTTATATTTTCAAGACACACACAGTTTGGGGCGGGACGTTTCACAAGAGAGACATCCACGGCGCCAATTTATAATTGTAACGAATAGTATTTTAATTAAAACGTTTTAAAAACACACAGTTTGGAACGCGACGTTTCACAAGAGTGACATCCATGGCGCCAATTTATAATTGTAACGAATAGTATTTGAATTAAAACGTTTTTAAAATATATACGCACTCGGGTAAAGTAAAACCCGGGCGTTGCCTGGGCCATTCGTCTAGTAATATATATTTGGAAAGAATAGTTTTTGATTAAAAAAAAATAATTTTTACACATACTCACTGTGGAGGGGAAAATGCATTCGGGGGTAAAACCTGGACTTTGCCTGCATCTTTAACCTATTATGACATAGAAGTTTTGAAAAAGAGAAGTTAAGTTCATTATTAAAAATCACCATAGAGTAAATTTTTATAATTATAATTGAATTAATCATTGTGTAAATTTTGCGCAAACATTGAAAATAATAAATAAATAAATATATTTTTTGCAAAATACTATTAACAAAATACCTACCCCATCTTATCATCATACTTTCATAAATGGACTACCCTGGTGTGATTCTTTTTAAAAGTTATTTATTTACAAATTATTAAACTATATTTTTTCAGCTCACATATATAATTTAGTACTTTTATATCTATTTTTGTTCCAAATTACCCCAAATATTTCGGTAATATTTTATTGTAGCTTCCTCAAAAAAAAAAAAAAAAAAGTATATATATATTTTAAACAAAAATCTGTTCTCTTTTAGGAATTTTCTTACCGGCATTTAAACCTTCTATCATGCTTTAAGATATTTTTCTTCTGGTAAAAATGAGGAGATGAAAGAATAGATGAAAACATAGCTTTTATTTTTATGTTGTTATCGATTTCAAAGATATTTATTTGTATGTTTAATAAACATCTTAAAAGTGGGCACATATAATTTTTCAAACAGATGCCATATATAAACATACATTTTCTAAATTAAAATATAGCGTACAGATGACATTTTCCATAGCTAAATCAATATTATGAAAATAAAAACATATTTAATGATGCCTAATTTCAAATATAATAAATAGGAGATGTCAAAGAAGGCTTCCATATTCTTTAATAAAAATATCACAAATATATTCGATTGGGTTTATGATGTTTTAATTGGTTAGGCCTTCACCATTCCAAAATAATGTAGATATATAGCTCCTATATTAAAATGAACATTAATGTGTGGACATAATGCACATACACATTTTTATTAAGAATAAAAATATACTAATATTGTAATATATACACATTATAAGATTTTCATTTCTGCATTTCAAATAGATTTGATTGTTATAAAATGTAACTATTTCATGATGGCAAGTAGCCTAGTACAGAATAATATGATCGACTGCATGTTTTCACATGGTTACATGAAAAAGTACGAGGGAGCAGTAACAAGCTCGCTAAAAATCTGGGTTCAGCTGATCTGGCTGATAGTACCCTGTAAGGGCTCCAGGGATACAGGATGTCTGTACTCCATGTTAGGAGCGGCTGCACATGGCGTCTGTTCCTCATGTCAAAGACGGCCATTTCTTTTGTAGCTAAGTCGACCTGCTACTGAGTAATGCTCCCAGTTTTAATGACATTTTACTTCACCAAGTCATGATGGTTGTCAAACTTAAGCTCAACTGGCTCTAGATAAGAAAGAAAAAGAGCTGTATAGGCCCTAATATGATTGAGTGGAGATTCAATCTCCACTCAATCATATTAGAGTATCAAACTTGTAAAGATTGAGACTTGAAAACCATCATGACTGGTTGAAGTAGAATGCATCTGCCCTTGTCATTAAGACTGGGAGCACTACTCAGTGGCAGTCCGACTTATCTCCAAAATAAATGGCCGCCTCTGACATGAGGAACAGACGTCATGTGCAGCCGCTCCTAACATGGAGTACAAACGCTGCTCATTCTGTATCCCTGGATTAGGAGCCCTTACAGGGTACTATCAGCGGGCCAGCTGAGCCCAGGTTTTTTTAGTGAGCTTATTACTGCTCCCCATCCTCCTTTTTCATTCGGGCTTGGGACCGGCAAAGGCAGAGTTGAAAGAAGACATGAAAGCAGAAATTTGTATCTCACCAAAATCATATGCTCTACAACCTCGCCATAGCAAACAAAAATGGGACAATGGAGCCATATATGTGATATCACCAATATTGGGGATATTTTAGGTTCATTTCAAGAGGTTTCATTCATTTTAGTGAGGTTTTACTGTAGTTACATTCTATATACAGTTACGAGCGTCATGCGTTCTTCATCTCTGTCACCGTTTTCTTTTTTTTGGAATGGCGCTCTCCTATTGGTTCGCTACGATGGCGCCGCCAATGCGCAAGACACTTTGTTTTTGACTTTGCCCCCCCCCACTCGCTTTTTGGTTTTTGTTACTATTGTGTTGGAGCGGGTTGCTCCTTAAATAAATGCATATATTAGTTAATAACTAAATGGAATCCTCTCTTTCTTTTTCCCAGTAAGAGACGCCTACAGAAGCCAACAGTACATAGACAGATAAAGCACATAGGCTATAGTTATTAACTAATATATGCATTTATTTAAGGCGCCAATTTATAATTGTAACAAATAGTATTTGAATAAAAATATTCAATCGGGAGTAAAAACACGGGCGTTAATGATCCAACAGGTCCACGTGTCTAAATTAAAACACGGGCGTTAATGATCCAACAGGTCCACGTGTCTAAATTAAAACACGGGCGTTGCCCGGGTCATTCGGCTAGTATACAAATATTGACTATGTAAATTCTAATAACATATACGAAAGTAATATGATGCATTAGGGTGCCATCTGTTATAAGAAATTGTAACTATTTTGACACATTCTTTTTAAAATAAAACAAATTTCTACTGCCCTTACTGCAATAATGGGAGGCCCTGACTCATTAGTGGTAAACCCTCCCAGTGGTTTTGTCAGTTTAACATACAGTTGAAGCTGTCTATATCGCCCCCTCTTGGGACTCACCAAAATAGGACGCTATAGAAAGGGGGTGCTATAGACAGGTCACTTTTAATGTAAAACACTGTTGAAGGATGGTAGCTGGTACTTGGTTGGGTCTGAGAGCTAGGCAACATATGCCTTGACAAAGGTTGGCGTTGAACCAACTGAAATATTGGCAAATAAATATTTGTATATCAATCCAATAAATGTGCCCTTTTTATTATCTAAATAACTCAATATAGAAACTTATCACTTAACTTGTACTTTTTTTTTTTTTTTTGCTTATCCCTTGTACACGTGGTACAGGCTATGATAATCATGGTGGGTAGAAGTAGGCGAATGCTTTTACTGTGAGAACGCCACATGTCTACACATGTGAAAAGCATTTCGATTTTGCACTTACAAATGTACCTGAGCCCCGTTTGGTTACTTGCACTCGCTGGTGGGGCTGGACTTTTGCAAGAATCGGGGGCCATTGGAGCATTTTTTTTTTAAATCAGAAAAAAGTATCCAATGCGGGAATCGAACCCGGGTCGTAGCGGTCGAAAACTAACGGTTTAGACCATCCTTCCACCGGCACCCCATGTTTACGTTTTAATGTTTAAAAATTGGGCGCTATAGAGAGGAAGCCACTATTTAGAGGGGGCGCTATAGACAGGTTTAACTGTATTATACTTCTGTCATATTGCATTTGGCTGTTTTCCTTTTATAGCGATACTGAAGAAGAACTCTTGGAAAAGGTATTTTGATTTAACTATGGACATTCGAGCTTTGAGGACAGTAGAAATACATACAACTATAAAATATAATATAAAAAAAAATTTTTACACAAATAAATTTACTGGCAATGCGTTTCTTTTAAATATCATCAAATATTATCTCTACAGACCTTACTGCAATGATATGAGTTATTGAATGAGAGGGCTTGGCTCATCAGTAGTGAACCCTCTCAGCGGTTTCGCCAAATTAATCTCTAGACCGCTCTACTATTGTATTGGACTGGTTTTGTTATATACCTTGCATTTTCTATGGATTAAGAGATTAATTTGGCGAAACCGCTGAGAGGGTTCACTACTGATGAGCCAAGCCCTCTCATTCAATAACTCATATCATTGCAGTAAGGTCTGTAGAGATAATATTTGATGATATTTAAAAGAAACGCATTGCCAGTAAATTTATTTGTGTAAAATTTTAACGATAGATGGCAATAAAATTTAATTTACTAATAAAAAAAAAAGCATTGGGATTTTTTTCCCTAGAAGCCTGGTATTTTCACTTTAATATTGTTACAAGGGATACAAAGCGTTTGTACTCCATGTTAGGGGAGCGGCTGCACATGGCCTCTGTTCCTCATGTCAGAGGCGGCCATTTATTTTGGAGCTAAGTTGGCCTGCCACTGAGTAGTGTTCCCAGTCTTAATGACAAAGGCAGACGCATTCTACTTCACCTAATCATGATGGTTGTCAACAGACACTATCAAAACTCTCAAGCTTTACAAGCCTGACACCCTAATATGATTGAGTGGAGATAAGAAAGAAGAAGAAGACAAGGGATACAAGGTAATAAGACCTAATCCAAATAAATTAATAGTGTGTGACATTTCTGTAACAGCGTTGTTACTATGACAAAATTATAATTTTATTCTTTTGTCTGATGATGGTAACAATACTGTTACTGAAATATCACGCACTATTAATTTATTTGGATTAGGTCTTATTACCTTGTATCTATAATCCGAAAATTGTGCTTTATCATTGTTACAAGGGATTATATATTTTGTTGAATGTAGCAAAAATCTCTTTTTAAATATGATTTCATTGGCCAATCAGGAGTGTCCATGATATCATGAAGTTTCTTGTGATATGTTTCTCTCCCACAATTATTCAAATTTTACACCCAAGAATATGAACAGTTGGCAGAATCTTTCGATTAAAATTTTATTAAGAATACCATCTCTGGACACTTTTATTTTTCCGTTTGTCATTACTCTTCACAATTCATCCTATCATACTTCATCCTTAAAGTTAGAAATAGTCGCTATTTCTCTTAAAAAAATAAAAATAAATTTTGATTTTTTTGTTTTAAAAGAAACATTCGCGGTATAATTGCAATTTTCGTTTTACAATCATAAGCCGCGTTATATTGTATTTTAAAATAAAAAAAATTTAGCTCTAACATATAGAAATTAATATGCTTCAGAGAGAAAAAACAACTTTTTTTTCTATTATTCCTAGTACAGGCAATGATAATGTTGTTGTTTCTTATCCCCTTGTGTAAAGATTACACAAATTCCATGAGTTCATGCTCCTCGAGCTGTTTTATGATAAGCAGCGGCGTCTCCCAAAGGTCCTGTTAAGTACATCTAATACAAACCATAAATGTGTTCTGGAGCTGCAGGTGAAAAGTTACATTTTGGGCAAGTGAGGTAGATTTTGTTATTATTTTCTATCTTCAATGGCTTGAGATGGCCTGTTCTAAATCTTGTAATAGTGGGTAGTAGTTGGCTTTTATTGTAAGTACGCCACATGTGTAATATACATGTGGAAAGTATGTTCACTTACAAGTGTGCCAGAATTTGGTTACCTCCATTCACTGGTGGGGTTGGACTTTTGCAACAAGAATCAGGGGGCCATTGGAGTAATTTTTATTCAGAAAATGGTTGCCTGTAAAGTCGGTTTTACGGGCGAAGATTTTACGTGACAACAGTAGAATATTTATTGATATGAATATAATTAAATTGCACAATAGGAACAAGGAATTGAATGAAAATAAGAATTGCACAAATTTTAACTATAGAAATATATTTTGTTTACTAAAACATTGTACATGTAAACTTAAACTTAACTAATTCCTATTTGAGTGATTTTGTTGAGGATAGGACGATGATAGGAGAAATATGAAATGAAAGGAAGTGTTTCTGCTGTAATGTGTCTTGCGAAAGTCAAGTCGATAGTTGTTCCTTTTAACGTAGTTGACTTAGAAACGTTTGATACGCAATCAAGATTATACGTATTTTTCATGAAATTAAGAAACGAGTTGTCAGGCTTTACGTTTTTGTTAAAATCACCACACAGAAGAATCGGTATACTAGAATCAATTTGCACGAACGGTGGCACGTACTGGCTGTTGTGAATGTACGGACCGAGTCCTTGCCATAGTAACATTCCAATATCCTGCATACTAGCTCCTGGATGAATATATACAGCACCGAGTATAAACTTGAAGCTAGTATTAGCGGCGAAGCAAGTAACTTCAGTCATGCACATGTCACCCATGGTTTTAATGACACGAGTTACGTCTGTAATCGCAACTTGGAACACTTCCGCCGTAGATGTCGATGATAATTTACGATAGATCGCCACTCCACCAGCCGCGTTGGTATCTGAGTTAGGTCGATTATTTTCTCTCATAACTCATAACCCTTGATTGGAGTTGGTTCACAAGTGTCGCGCATCCACGTTTCAGTCAATACTAAATAGTCTGATCGTGGTATCACTGTATCTGTTTCAATGTCCGCGGCATGGGCACTTAAACTTTGACAGTTGATGTTCGTTACAATAAGTTGTCCAGCGTCGGTTGCGTCGTCACAGACTCGAGTTGCGACGTCACAAACTCGTTGGTACATTGATGAAAATGCTGAAATCAAAACAGTCATACAATCCGTTTGGCCAGTACTACGTGGAGGATTATTTCCTTCGCATTGAGTTTCAACATAGAGGAAGTCCGCACGCTCACATTTTACTGTGGTTACACGATGATCCACATGAGACTGTGTCAGAAAATATGCCGAAGACCATCGAGCTCGTGGAGAAGCTGAGTTCCGTCGCCAAAGAAGATGTGCCCAACGATACCATCTACGCCAATCAAATCCACAAGCACACTTTCACCTGCACGAAGCGAGGCGAAACGACTTGTAGATTTGGGATCCCGTACTGGCCAATGCTCACTACCCGTGTATTGATCCCAATGCCTCAAATTGATGGACGCCGCATATATTAAAACATTTACTTATATTAGATGTTAAAATTCTTGCTCAACACAGTTTAAATAAAGTTTTCTTATATCTGCCACTTTTTCTTAATATTTGTAATTTTAAATAATCAATTCGAAAATCAAAACATTTATTCAGATCGAAGGTTCAAATTTTTGCTAAATAAATTTGAAACTATTTAAAATTTGTAAAATAATAATTAATTAATTAATTAATTTTAAACTAATAATTTACTTAACACTATCAACATTTATCAATAGTATGACATAACCTATAAACTCAGTTTCTCAACTTTTGTGTCAATCTAACAATTAATCAATCAATCATAGTTTACGATAATGAAATATCAGTGTACAATTATTTACCTTTATTGTTGTAGTTGTTGTAAATGACGAATCTAAGCACTCCACATTTTCACTACAGACACAGCTGACGATACTTTAACCACACGTGTGAACTTGTATTATGACGCTTTCTTGTTTTTCCAACGCCAAGAACGTTCGAGAAAGACAAAGACAGAGACAAGCATGCGCCGATTCAATGCGCCTAATTCTCTAGCGCTGCGCGCGCAGCACTCTCGTTCGGTGACTCATCGTAACGTTACCGGGCGTTACACTTTTTCATAAGTGACTCCCAGCCGCAACCTAATTTAAGACGTTGTCACGTCAAAAAAAGTACCCATTGTGAGATTCGATCGTGGCTGTTGGTGGTTATACCATTTATCCACTGACCCCCCCCCTCTTCAAATTTACATTTGGAGAATAAGAAGCTGCTGTGATATTCTAATTGGCTTCTGTTAGCTATTTCTAATCGTCATTCTTTGGTGGTCCCAAGCCCAGATGAAAAAGGAGGAGGGGGAGCAGTAACAAGCTAACTAAAAAACCTGGGCTCAGCTGGTCCGGCTGATAGTACCCTGTAAGGGCTCCTAATCCAGGGATACAGGATGAGCAGCGTTTGTACTCCATGTTAGGAGCGGCTGCACATGGCGTCTGTTCCTCATGTCAGAGGCGGCCATTTCTTTTTTTGGAGCTAAGTCGGCCTGCCACTGAGTAGTGCTCCCAGTCTTAATAACAAAGGCAGACGCATTCTACTTTACCAAGTGTGGAGATAAGAAAGAAGAAGAAGACTGGTGGGGTTGGACTTTTGCAACAAGAATCAGGGGGCCATTGGAGTAATTTTTATTCAGAAAAAAAAGTACCCATTGTGAGATTCGATCGTGGCTGTTGGTGGTTATACCATTTATCCACTGACCCCCCCCTCTTCAAATTTACATTTGGAGAATAAGAAGCTGCTGTGATATTCTAATTGGCTTCTGTTAGCTATTTCTAATCATCATTCTTTGGTGGGTTAGATTATAAGATGAACACTCTGGAAAATATTGATGAGACAAGGATGTAAGGCTTCAGTTGGTTTATTTGATGCAGTGCTGGGCTCGTGGTCCGATCCAGGAAATTCTGGGTCTCATCGGGCTGGTTTGTAGGAGGGGTTGTTGGAGCTGTGGCTGGACATTTTGCAATCACCGAGTCAATATCCAAACAGGCCGAAGATTAATTGATCGTTGTATTTAACACCTTGCCGCTAAACAGTGGTCAATGGTCAAATACAATTTATGTCCTTCATCTCTGTGGTGGTGATAAACATAAATAATTAAAATTTAATAAGGCACAATTTGGATTATAGATTATAAACACAAGGTAATAAGACCAAATCCCCAAATAAATAAATAGTGTGTGATGTTTTGGTAACAGCGTTGTTACCTTCTTCAGACAATGAAGTGAGTGAATGAGAAATTTTACCACAGCATGTTTTAAATAGTATTTTAAATAGTGTTAAATTGTAACTATTTAAAACATGCTGTGGTAAAATTTTCTCATTCAGTACTTTTGTCTGAAGATGGTAACAACGCTGTTACCGAAACGTCACACACCATTTATTTATTTGGACTTGGTCTTATTACCTTGTGTTTATAATTCAAATTTAAAAAATGAAAATAATTTTTAACAGTTATCACATGTACTATCTGTCGGCTACTTGTCACTGCCCAACAATAGCTTACTTCCTGCAGTGGATCCACCGGTGCCTCTTAACTTTTTCTTTTTTTTTTTTCTAATTTACAAACTAAAAAGATCCAAATTCAAATAATTAAATAGTATGTGACGTTTCGGTAACAGCTTTGTTACCGAAATTTCGCACTCTTATTTATTTATTTACCCTTATTAACCTAAATTATAATTTTTAACTAATTGCAGCTAATCCCCCCTCTCAAGAGGACACCTTTTCTTAAAGAACACTTTGGCTTTGCATCAAAGTGTCCTGTACAGAGAGGTTCTACTGTATTAGAGAGAGAGATAGTCCTCTTTTCGCTCTCCACTTCTTCCATCCATATTTCCAAATCCATATTCTTATTTTCCATAGGATCATTCAAATAATAATCTGTATATATCTATCATGTGTATATAATCTTTCTCCATTTTTACCCCTTTGTATATTTCCCACTTTCATAGGTTTCTCCGTCTTGTAACTCCAAGGAGAATCCTCTGTAAGACCTGTGTGTCTTAATAAAGGTTTTTGTGTGTGAGAGAGAGATAGAGAGTGATGTTGGGAAAATGACAAACAGGTTCACATTTATTCTTGTTTACATTTGATCATGTCATTGGGTGTTCTTCCTCATTGGCTACTGGAATTGGCATGAATAATGATCATGTCCACAATGACAGAGAGGAATAATATTTTTGTGATGGAGGACACAAGTTTCGATGAGCAACACAGCCGGAACATCTGCAACAGAATTTTGGCAGTAAAGTGACAATCACAGTAAACTTCGCTCGTCAAAATTCAGGAATTCCCTTGATGACATCATCAAATATAAAAGATGGGGAGGAACCAGCTTAACGCCACCTCACCACACATATTTACATATGTCTATTTTTTTTTTCAGTTATTCTCCTTGGCTGAAAAAGAGAGTAATTGGAAGCTATAATCCCTGTGTGTGTGTGTGTGTGGGCAGATATACCTGGCTACTGCCCCCTTATAAACTGCTGGCATGGTAAGTTGGCTCCACAATCTATGGACTCAAAATACAAGAGTCAATCAGTGAGAAACTTTTTTTTTTGCTTATCCCTAGTACACGTGGTACAGGCCATGATAATCATAGTGGGTAGAAGTTGGCGACTGCTTTTACTGTAAGTGCACCATATGTCTACACATGTGAAAAGCAGTTCGACTTTGCACTTAAAAATGTGCCAGAGCCCCGTTTTGGTTACTTGCACTCGCTGGTGGGGTTGGACTTTTGCAAGACTCAGGGGCTATTGGGGCATTTTTTTTATCAGGAAAAAAGTGCCCAATGTGAGAATCGAACCCGGGTTGTAGCGGTCGAAAACCAACAGTTTAGACCATCCTTCCATCGACCCCCTAGTGAGAAACCTTGTTATAACAGTCTTGTATATAACTGGCTTCTAATAACATCCTACTTCTAAAGTCCCAGTTGTGTTAACAGAGGATATAGCCGCAAGGTGGCAATACTCAGATAATTTGAAGCCCAAGGGATCAAAAAAAAAAATTCAAATTATCCAAAAATTTGAATTAAAAATAGAAATTCTATTTATAGGTTATAGAAACCGAGATAAATATTTTAATTAAAGACCTTTGAATTATCCAAGTTCTACTGTAAGATCAAATCCAAATAAAATGATTTGACTTCGATTATATCTTACAAGAAATATTTACAAACATATATAAACATTTCTTCTAAGATATAATCAATTCTTTTTTTTATTATTATGGGCATTGAAGAACGATTATGGCTTGAAAGCTTGCATTTTAAAATAAAGAGAAATTCAGAAAATATTTTTGTATTTTAACCCGGCATTGCGCGCGCCGGGTGAAAATTACCCATGGCAACATTTGAATGGAGAATTAACCAATAAAAAATCGGTTGGCGGAGATGTGGTTTCGTTTAGCTTCCTGACTCATCAATTAATATAACGTTTTGGTTTCACATTTTGACAGCTTCCACTGAAATTCCATCTATTGTCACTGTCGGGTAAAAAATACCCGGCGCGCGCACTCACGTAATTTTTTTGTTGCATTTTTTTAATAACATTTTTTAAAGTGAGATAAATAATTCGAATTAATAATTCAAAAAATAACTATAATAGGTTGATATATTTATCAGCCTATAATTATATATAAAATGGAGGGAAGAAGGTCATATTTATTAGATCAAGAAGAGATTATTGTAGAAGGTGATATTGAAGAAGATCATCTAAATGAACATTTTTATGGAAGTGACACTGGAATATATTCAGATATAGGAATTTTGTGGAATAAGGGAATTATCACACAAACACATTTTTATATAGGGAGAGCCTCGAAAATCAAATGGTTCAAAAATTGTCCTTCACAAACAATAAAGCTGAGAACGCCTAATGTCATTACACATTTACTAGGCTTGAAAGGTGAAGAAGCAAAAAATTAAAATACACCTTTAGAAGCTCTTTTGAAGAAAATTCTTGAAGTGTTTGGCCCTTGAACTCATCAAAGAGCAACTAAATCAAAGAAAAATAATTTCTTCACTGCCTAAAAGACTATTAAAAATTTCCTTTTTTTACAGATAAGTTAATTTAAATCATAAATGTATACTCTAAATATTTATTTCAATTATTTTTTAGAAGGCACTTCAAGCCATAAAGAAGGTCAGGAATCGCAAGATAAAGCTTCCTACCAGATGTAGTGTGTCCCTCCAGTAAGGACAGGAAGACCTCGACTTTGTGCCATAAATGTGCAAAACCAATTTATAAAGGACATACAATTACAGTTTGCAATGATTTGTCTAAAATATCCTCATGGAATTTTATATATTTAATATTGAAAAGGAGCAATAGTTTCATATTTTATATGCCATTACCAATTTTGAGGATAATTCAAGAATAGTTTTTAAAATGTTTAATCTGTGTAAAAAATATAAATATTTTATTAATAATTGCCTTTTTTGAAAATTAAAATGTTATTACTTTGAAATAGAAAAGGTTTTGTTTTTCCTCAGTTAATATTTATATTCAAAATATGTAATTTTAATATCGGGTAAATTTTACCCAGCGCACGCAAGTACTTTACATTTTTAGCGCGCGCACTCGAGGGTTAAAACGTTTTTCACAATTTTATCATGTCTAAGTGTCTACAGTAGAGTGTGTGTATTTGCTAGAAACAGCATAAGATATAGTCAATGTTTTTTATTAAGCCCATTGAAGAGCGATTATCGCTTGAAAGCTTGCATTTTAAAGAGAAACTCATTGTGAAAAAATATTTTTGTATTTTTAAAATGTTTTTTTTTTCACAATTTTATCATGTATAAGTGTATAGTCTACAGTAGAGTGTTTGCTAGAAACAGCATAAGATATAGTCAATGTTTTTTATTAAGCCCATTGAAGAGCGATTATCGCTTGCAAGCTTGCATTTTAAAGAGAAACTCATTGTGAAAAAATATTTTTGTATTTTTAAAATGTTTTTTTTTTTTTTCACAATTTTATCACGTATGTGTCAATGTGCATGTATAGTCTACAGGAGAGTGTGTGTGTTTGCTAGAAACAGCATAAGATGTGGCATGAGGCGAGGAAGCAGGAGAAGAAGATCCGAGGAATGATGGTGGACTACAAGAAAAGGGCGGAGAGAAGGAGAGAATACTACGAGAGAATTGTGAGTCCTTACTACCCCAGGTTTAAGTGGTTCTGAACCTATTCTTGGAGAGATTGACTACCTCCTCCAAGTTTGTTTTGTCAATAATCTAATCTCTAAAGTAACAATGTTTTATAGAATTCCTTTGTTTGTGAAGTCTTAAACAGCTTTTTGATGTTATGAACCTACCAGTTGGGAATCACTTTTTTTTTTGTTTAAATCAGTTTTGTAGTCTTTTATAGCTACTCACAGTACACCATTGACAAATAAAAAGATTTCATTCTTAAATGTGATCCTGATAGATCCCTAGAATCCGCAAATAAGAAAAACAAACTGACTTCGGACACCCAATGAAAGTAAATGGATTAGAAAAAGATGTTAGAAAAACTGAAGGAAGAGAGGAAGACCTGGAAAGGATTAAGGAAAGCTACTGGAAGATCACTAGAAGTGCTGGTCACACCAACAGATCAATTTTGGAGAATATTTTTTTCATCTACAGTAGGACTACTATGAGAGTACGCTCACGCTAGAGGACACCCCTCTATAAAGAACAGTTTTCATTTGCAAAATTATCATTTTTACTCTATAGAAACTCTCCGGCAAGAGGACACCTCTCCCTATAGGACACTTTGGCTCTGAAATTAGGTGTTGTCCTTTACAGGGAGGTAGTTCTACTGTACTTTCAAAAAGTCCAAACTCTAAAAACTCTTAAATGGACATTATTAACAATAAGAGTGTTTTTTTTTTAACCAATCCTTGAAGAGTCTTGAGATGTTTGTGTTCAGGCGATATTGAAATATTTTGGCATAATACTCTTGTATATTCAAAATCAGCAAACACAATTTTGATCTCAGGAATATTATATAACATATATATATACAGTAAAACCCCGCTAAGACGAACCCTGGATATAACGAACCTTCCCTTATAACGAACCCACGCCGATTCCCAATTCCATTCCATTGAAAATACCATCGTTATAACGAACTTTGCGAATTTTAGAATAACGAACTACCCCTATAACGAACCTATTTTCGGTCCCAAAAAAATAAAATCTATTTAAAATACTATGCTTATAACGAACTTAGAATTGTAATTTTAAAAAAATTAAAACGACCAAATTTTTAGCATGTTTCAGCTCGCGGATCGCGATTTCAAAACAATACATTTAGCGGCATTGTTTGTTTTGAATTTTGCACTTTATTTTTGCTGTATGTTGTATAAATTTTAACACATTATACTTTTTATTAAATAGAATATATTTTCATCAATTAAATTTGAAATATAAAAATACAAATGGCTTCCAAAATGAAGAAAACAAAGGCATTTTAAAAACAAAAGCGTTATTTCTTTTAAAAAAAAAAGGCCATTTTCAGAACTTTTCAAAGTGAAACAACACAGGCAAAATGTTAAGAACATATTAAAATAAGATAATATAACTTTTCTATTATAAAAGATAAAATATAAAGCTATTAAAAATTGTTACAAAGAGAAATCAACCTCAACTTTTGCCGCGATCGCGATCGTACGTTTTAGGGCTAAAAAAAAAATCCAAATAAATGGTCCTGTGATGAAACAAAAACTATTTTTATGCCATTAACTATGGTGATTTTAAAGTCAGCAATGTTTTGCATGACAGGTTAAAAAAAAAAAACGAAATCTAGACCTAGAAGAATATGTGGGAAAATGAAATGGAAGAAAAACACTAACTTTATTTGAATGGTGCAATGCTTGAAGAATGTTTTGAAGCAACAAGGTGTTAGAGCCATTTTTCCAAGTAAACAATGTATTATATAATGTGATAATGATGCTTTAAAAAATCATTTTATATCTTTGAATATATATTTAATAAAACTTTGCCTAGGATTTGTCTTGATTTTTAAATTAGACATAGAGATACATGTATGTTAATGATAAGAAGAACCATCATCTAATGATTTCTATTATTATTCAGTATTAATGTAAGGAAATTGGTCAATTAAGGGGATTAAAACAAAGTGACCATTATTAAGAGGAAGCCTCTTCCAGTGTGTATAGCTGTCCTTTAATTATACGGTCTAAAAATTTTGAAAAGTAAAAAAAAATAGCCAAACCGTGGCTATAGTGAACCAAAAGCTCTGTCCCATTGGGGTTCACTATAGAGGGGTTTTACTGTATATGCTTCTTTCATGTGGTAGATCCTACCCCCCCCCTTTTAAAACCACCTAGACACATGGATATACTCCTGTGGTCTTTCCCGGAAGTGGGGATCTCTCATCAGAGGTTGGGCATGTTGGGGAGAAGTGGTTACTCATAAGAATTATTGTATCTCTCACTGGGGAAGGAAGGCAGCACTTTCAGAATCCTAGCCTCTTTCTTCCTCTCCTCCTCATTGTGAGAACCAACCAACTAATCTTATTTGAATGATTGTCTGCAGAAAAAGGACCCGGCTCAATTCCTGCAAGTTCACGGCCGGGTCTGCAAAATCCACATAGATCCAGCTATTGTGCAAGCTGCGGAGGGCCCTGTAACAATGTAAGTGTGTCACCTCTTGTTGCGATGTTGTTGTTGTTGTTGCATTTGTGTTGATGTTCAGGATGCCCTGGCAAGGCAATGCAGACACCATGATTGACAGGTTTGATGTTCGAGCTCATCTGGATATCATCCCTGAGTACAAGGCCCCGGCTGAACCTCCCAAGTAACTGATCCCCTTGTTGTTGTTACTGCACTAGAGATTGTCTGGGGGTTGATGGTCTAAATCCAGCAGTAGGCACTTTTTTTTTCTAATTAAAAAAAAAATGCTCCAATGGCCCCCCGTTTCTTGCCAAAGTCCAACCCCACCAGTGAGTGCAAGTAACCAAATGGGGCTCTGGCATATTTGTAAGTGCAAAAGTTGTACTGCTTTTCACATGTGTAGACATGTGGTGCACTTACAGTAAAAGCAGTCGCTTAACTACTCACCATGATTATCATGGCTTGTACCACATGTACTAGGAATAATAAAAAAAAAGAGATTGTCTATAACTGGGGAAGAAATAATCATCTTTTACTACCTCAAACTTCAGGCCTTGATGCCCATCTATAAAAGTTGCTAGCTTACTATAATCCAGCCTTCTCTTCAATAACAACTATTTGAATACAAAAATTAGATTTTAGGCAAAGAGTTTCTTTTTATTTGAAGTGTTGCAAGCTTTCTTGAGCAAATTTTTTGCTCTTCAATGGGCAAATAAAATTATATCTGACAACAAAATGATATTTTTACAAAATTAAAGGAATTGATAAGGCACAATTTGGATTATAGATTATGAACACAAGGTAATAAGACCAAATCCAAATAAATAAATAGTGTGTGACGTTTCGGTAACACAGCGTTGTTACCATCTTCATACAAAAGTACTGAATCGATTGGGTTTTAGTACTTTTGTCTGAGGATGGTAACAACGCTCTGTTACCGAAACGTCACACACTATTTATTTATTTGGATTTGGTCCTTTTACCTTGTGTTTAAAATTAAAGGAAAAGAAAGGTTATTGGCGTGTTCCTACGTGTATTAGACTATATTGCAGCTAAATATAAAATGATTATATTTATACAGTAGAACCTCCATGAGAGGACACTCATGCTAGAGGACACCTCTCTATAAAGGACAGTTTTCATTGTCAACTTTCAATCTTCAATGGCTTGAGATGGCCTGTTCTAAATCTTGTTAGTGTGGTTTGATGCTGTCTGAGGTTCAGAGCTCCTCCACTCCACTGTACCAGCTGTGCTTAGGTGGGATCCTCCAGTTGTTGTTGTCCAGAAACAATGTTTCAACTCTACCAGTGGAAGAGCTAACACAAGAAGTGTGCAGAATCACCGTTGAGGAGTCCAAAGAAGATAGGCAGTGTAATTACGAGAGGTACAGAACTCTGGTACTGAACGACTTTATCGGAGGTAAGTTACAGCTGCTTCTCACCCAACATTCCTCCTGTCAGAGAAAGTATTGTTGTTTATTCTGATAGATGGCATTACCTATCTTTTTTTTTCTTTTGTTGTTGTTGTTTCTTATCCCTTTGTTCCCCGGCAGACACCATAAAAAAATCTCAAGCTTTACAAGCTTGATACCTTAGTGTGATTGAGTGGAGATAAGAAAGAAGAAGAAGATCCCTTTGTGTAAAGATTACTCGAATTCCTTGAGTTTATGCTCCTTATGCTGTTTTATGTTAAGCAGTGGCCTCTCCCAAAGGTCGTGTTTAGTGCATCTAATTCAAGCCAAGATGTGTTTTGGAGCTGCAGGTGCCAAGCTACATTTTGGGACAAATGGGGTAGATTTTGTTGTTTATTTTCTATCTTCAATGGCTTGAGATGGCCTGTTCTAAATTTTGGTTTATTCTGATAGATGGCATTAGCTATCTTTTTTTAGTTTAGTTGCATGATTAAAAGAAACTGTGATTTTTAACTCCCTAATATCTTTTTTTTTTTTTTTTAATTTAATATTTTGATAGAAATTAGTGTAGGAGAGAGAATGATGGTCCTACATTTATTTTAAAGGGGAATTTATGTATTGGCCTCTATTTAGATAGCACTCTTTATCAAAGGTAACTTTTTAAAAATCAAATTGCTACTCCCATAAACAGGGTTTGATGGAAAAATATACTTGTGGAGTACAAGCTGTCACAAACCTCTACCCACCATGGTTATCATGGCCTGGTACTACATGTGTAGACATGTGGTGTACTTACAGTACAAGCTGTCACAACCCTCTACCCACCATGTTATCATGGCCTGGTACTACATGTGTAGACATGTGGTGTACTTACAGTACAAGCTGTCACAAACCTCTACCCACCATGGTTATCATGGCCTGGTACTACATGTGTAGACATGTGGTGTACTTACAGTACAAGCTGTCACAACCCTCTATCCACCATGGTTATCATGGCCTGGTACTACATGTGTAGACATGTGGTGTACTTACAGTACAAGCTGTCACAACACTCTACCCACCATGTTATCATAGTCTGGTACTACATGTGTAGACATGTGGTATACTTACAGTACAAGCTGTCACAACCCTCTACCCACCATGTTATCATGGCCTGGTACTACATGTGTAGACATGTGGTGTACTTACAGTACAAGCTGTCACAACACTCTACCCACCATGTTATCATAGTCTGGTACTACATGTGTAGACATGTGGTATACTTACAGTACAAGCTGTCACAACCCTCTACCCACCATGTTATCATGGCCTGGTACTACATGTGTAGACATGTGGTGTACTTACAGTACAAGCTGTCACAACCCTCTACCCACCATGTTATCATGGCCTGGTACTACATGTGTAGATATGTGGTGTACTTACAGTACAAGCTATCACAACCCTCTACCCACCATGTTATCATGGCCTGGTACTACATGTGGGGAAATGTGCAGTGTCTGAGACCAAGTTCCTCAACCAGATCTACCTTGAAGAGCGCTACGGAGTGAGCTACAAGTCCAACGCGGAGGAAGAGAAGAAGAAGTAAGTTGCCACAATACACTATATGATATATTAAGGAAAAGTTCTCTAGTGAGCAGGTAGGATGGGGTAAGTCATTCACTGAATGGGGGGAAGCCATACAAGACCTAGGTGTCTCCTAGTATAACTAAGACTTGGTGTAGATCAACTATTTAACATTAGCTCCCTCTTTTTATTTATTTTTTTACTCTGTAGAGATGATGCTCTTGTAATTTCTTTTCCCTCTGAAGAAAAGAAAGAATGTTTTGTTAGAGACTGGCATTATATTGTTTCTTTGATATTTGTTGTTGTTGTTGTTTCTTATCCCCTTGTGCAAAGATTACACGAATTCCATGAGTTCATGCTCCTCGAGCTGTTTTATGATGAGCAGCGGCCTCTCCCAAAGGTCCTGTTTAGTGCATCTAATGCAAGCCAAAATGTGTTCTGGTGCTGCAGGTGCCAAGCTACATTTTGGGCAAGTGGGCTAGATTTTGTTATTATTTTCAATCTTCAATGGCTTGAGATGGCCTGTTCTAAATCTTGTTAGTGTTGTTTGATGCTGTCTATTTCTGATGTTCAGAGCTCCTCCTGGGTTCACTCCACTGTACCAACTGTGCTTAGGTGGGATCCTCCAGTTCTTGTTTATTTTTGTTTTGGCTACTGTTTCTATTTCTTTAAAAGTAAGTTTATTTTTCTGTGGCAAGGGTTCTTTTGTGCCTTTTTTCGCTAGCACATCAGCAGCTTCATTGCCTTCAATTCCAACATGTGAGGGTATCCATTGAAGGTGAATTTTTGAGGTTTTTGAGAGTTTTTGGAGATAGCCAATTATGTTCCTGCTTACTTTGTCTCTAAGTTCCCCTGTGTGACTCAAGTGTTGTATGGCACTTCTACTATCAGTAAGAATCCAGATATCTTGATAATTAGTATTTCTGATGGATTTTAAGGCTTCATAGATGGCTATAAGTTCTGATCTGAAGACTGAGCAAAAATCTGGGTTTCTTCTGTTCATTTTCTCAATGCCATTTGTGGTTTTGATGAGACAGCCACTGCCAGTGTATCATAGCTAGTCTCTGCTACCATCGGTATAGATAGTTATTGCATTTTTAGGAATGTTATTAATTATTTCTAATGATAATTGTTTTAAGTATTCTGGATTTTGGCATTGTTTGTTGGTGGGTTCATTTAAAGAGGCATTAAAAATAACATTTTGTAGTGGTTCGCATGGAGAAATTTTTTCTGCTAAATAATTTTTTTCTACTTTATATTTTAAAAATCCATTTCTTTTGGCCAGGTGGAGAGGGCCTTCTTTTTTGAGTCTTAGATTGGATTCCCAATTAAGTATGTAATTGGAAGTTCTGTGTTTGTTTCCATAACTCTTGATTTTGTTTATATATTTTGGCAGATTGTAGCTTCTTCTATCCTTTAATGGCATAATGTCTGCCTCGTAAAGTACAATATCGTTAGGGCAGGTGTTTTGAAGACCTGTAATAATTCTAGCTGCACTTAGTTGTATCCTTTCCAGTGATTTTAGATTTGTTTCAGATGCTGTACCATAGATTTGATATCCATATTCCAGGATAGGTCTAATTAGAGATGTGTAAGTTAATTTTAGTGTGGTTGCATCGGCTCCCCACTCTCTTCCTGAAATATATTTCAGGATTTTTAGTCGGTCTCTTCCTTTTCTAATAACTTCTTCAATATGTTTACTGGAGTTAATTTCCGGATCCAGGGTGTAGCCAAGATATTTAGGGTGTTTATTATATTGTAATTGTTGTTCTTTCAGAATAATTTTTGGCCTTATTTTGTATAGTTTCTTATCGGTAGTAAAAAGACAGGTTTCAGATTTTTGGGGGTTAAATTCTAATTTATGTTTATTAGCAAATTTTTCTAGGTGGAGAAGAGTCTTGTTCAAATCCCTTTCAGCTTTTTTCCAGTTAGTGTTACTGCTCCATAGAATAATGTCATCAGCGAAAAGTCCAATATTGGTTTTATGTGAAATTTTTTCTTCTATGCCTGCAATAAATAGGGTGAAGAGAGTTGGGCTAAGGACTGATCCTTGTGGTAATCCTTGGTACAATTTGAAGGTTTTAGATAGAGTTCCATTATATTTGACCCTGATGTATCTATTTTTAAGGAAATCATTTATCCAAGTGATAGCTTTTCCATCAATTTTGAAATGCTTGTATAATTTTGTAATTAACTTGTTTTTCCATACTTTATCAAAAGCTTGTGTAAGGTCTAAAAAAGCAGCTATGGTGTGGCTAGTTGGTTTTCTGTTTTGTGCATCTTTTACCTTTTGTGTGAAAAATAAGAGTTGGTCTATTGTCCCATGTCTTTTCCTAAATCCATATTGTTCTTCTGGTAAGAGATTTCTTGTGTCAAGGTGGTAGGTAAGTCGTCTGAGTATAATTTTTTCCATTAATTTGCAGCAAATACTTGTGAGGGAGATAGGTCGATAGTTTTTTGGGTCATCAGCAGATTTGTCAAGTTTTTTAATAGGAATTATTGTTGCAGTTTTCCAGTCTTGAGGCAATTTTCCAGTTTTCCAGGAGTTATTGAAAATATCAAGAAGTATTTCTTTGCCATTTTTGCCCAAGTTTGATATCATTTGGCCATGGATTCCATCTGGCCCAGGAGTCTTGTTTAGGTCAGTGTTTTCTAATGCATAATCTAGCTCTTTCATATTGATTTTTTCATGGAAAATATTATGAGTGCTGATGAAATTTTTACAGTCATGAATAATCTTTCGGGCCTTTTTTTCAACTTTCTTATCTTTTATTTCAAATTTGATTTTACTACTTATTTGATATGAATTACCTAAAAGATTAGCAGCATTTTTGTCATTAGTTGCTGGGGTACCATCTGTATTCTTAATCATATTTGTGTTTTCAGTTTGTGGCTGGGCTCTGTCAATTTGTTTTGCCAAATGCCAAAGTTTTGTATTTGGGTTTCTTGGATTCAGGTTTTCACAAGTTTGTTTCCATTTTTCCCTTTTCATATTTACGTATGACCTTTTTATTTTTGCATTCACAATGTTCAGTTCAGTTCTACAATTTGTTTGGTTTTGGGTGCACTTTTTTTGTAGTTCATTTCTTTTAGTTATAAGTGTTTGAATATCTTTTGCCTGGTGTGTATAATTTGGAATCCATTTCTTAATATTACCTCTTGGTATTGAAACTTTGGCTGCTTTAAAGATGGTGTTTTTGAAAGATATCCAATTTTGTTCCAGATCTTTTATTCTAGTGGGTGCTTTTCTAGTCTTCATTGGTGTTTTGCTGGTAAAGATTCCAATTAGCCTTTTTGAAGTTCCAGAATTTTTCTTTAATTGAGCTGGTTTTGGTCTTGGTGCTAATTTCTATCAAAATAGGCAAATGATCACTTCCAATACTTTTTAATATTTGCCATTTGCATTTGTGGAAAATGTCAGGACTGGAGAAACTTATATCAAGTGCTTGTGCAGTATTATAGCTGTAGGAATGGTGGGTGGGATTCCCATCATTTAAGCACATGAAGGCATTGTCGTCAAATATGTTTGAAAGTATTTTGCCTCTTGGGTTTGGCATGGAACATCCCCATAGTTGATGTTTGGCATTAAGGTCACCTACAATAATAGTGTTGTCTGTAAGAAATTGAGCCATTGTTCCATCGTCAATAAGTTTATTGTTTGGTGGGTGATACATATTGAATATGTCAATGGTTTTGTTTTGACTGAGGTAGACTTTGATACCTTGGGCTTCGAGGTCTGATGTGTTTGGAATATTAATGGCTATGTCTTCATAGTACAAATTCTTGATTAAAAATGCAAGGCCACCCCCTTCTTTATTTCTGTCTTTTCTGAGGATATTATAGTTTTTATATTTGAGATTGTACTTTTCATTTAATTTGGTTTCCTGTAGGGCTATAATTTGTATCTTTTGTTTTTCAGCTATTTCCATTATTTCTTCTAATTTTATTTTTGTTGCTGTTGAGCACAATCCATTTATGTTGCACTGCAAAATTCTCAATTGCTTGGAAGCTGCAAAGTTAGAAGTTTGTGGAGACTGTATTATACTTATCGGACAGAACCCTCTACCTAAGTCCTGAACGCGCCCCTGTTTATTCTGCGCAACGGGCGATGCAGCATGCAAATCAACATCTGATCTCATGGAATGGGGTGTAGGGGTGCAGCTTTCGTTGATCATGGCACCATGATCCAGGCACACTTTGGTGAAAGTCTGACTTTGCCTGTAGTTTGAGGCCGTTCCTAACATGGAAACAGACGCCTTTGCTGCCGACTCTAACATGAGTACAGACGCAGCTTCTCCGTATCCCTGGAGTGGGACCCTTGCTGAGGTCTATCAACTGGGTCAGTTGAAGTCAGGATTTTTAAAGAGGTCTACTCCTCTTCTAACAATGCTGCTGTTGTTCCGCGACTGCTTATTCGTCAGAGTTATTCTGCTTGTTTCGCAGCTGGCCTTCATATCTGAAGGTCGTTCCCCTATCCGCCACCTGGGGACGCGCCCTATAGCAGTCATCTCTGCCAAGGGTCTTTGATATTTTCCTCACCCTGAAGATGGATTCATCTAGACTGGTTGTTTCTTATCCTCTTGTGTAAATATTACACAAATTCAATGAGTCCATGCTCCCCAAGCTGTTTTGATGATAAGCAGCAGCCTCTCCCAAAGGTTCTGTTTAGTACATCTAATTCAAGCCATAAATGTGTTCTGGAGCTGCAGGCGCTGAGCTTTGGACAAGTGGGGTAGATTTTGTTGTTATTTTTTATCTTCATTGACTATAAATGATCTGTTCTAAATATTGTTAGTGTTGTTTGATGCTGTCTGGGGTTCAGAGCTCCTGGATCTACTCGACTGTACCAGCTGGTTAAACTGGTGAGTGTGTTCCAGGCTGGCAGATAAGAAAGCGGCCATTGGTTATGTGTACGAGGACAGTGATCCCCCGCTGCCTTCAGCCAGCAGTCGCAACACCAAACCTCCCAACAACACTCTGGAGGATCTGGAGGAGGAGGATGATGATAAGGAAGATCTCAGTGATATTGACTTGGGTAGGTCCTCTGTGGTACAACTCTTTCTTTGTCCTCAGCTCAATGGACATGTTGAAGGATGGAATCATGTTGTTGTTTCTTATCCCCTTGCGTAAAGATTACACCAATTCCATGAGTTCATGATCTCATGGAAAGGGGTATAGGGGTGCAGCTTTATCATGGCACCATGATCCAGGCAAACTTTAGGAAAAGTCTGACTTTGCCTGTAAATTTGAGGCCGTTCCTAACATGGAAGCCTTTGCTGCTGACTCTAACATGAGTACAGACACAGCTCCTCTGTATCTCTTGAGTGGGACCATTGCTGAGGACCATCAACCGGGTCAGTTGAACTTAGGATTTTTAAGGATGGATTCATTTACAAAGCTACTTATTTCTATATAATAATACAGGATGTCCTGGAGATAAAGGCTGCCTGGCCGGTATTCATATTTCTGTGAAAAATAGACACTTCGGCCAGTTAGATTTAAGTTTTTTTAATGCCTTGTCAAATGCTTTATTTTTATTTATCTCTCCTGTCAAAGACAAAATATTTTTGTTGAAACGTTTAATTTATTAGTGTGTGACGTTTCGGCAACAACATTGTCACCCCATCATCAGACAAAAGATTATTATTTATTTATTTTATTTGTCTGATGATGGTGACAATGTTGTTGCCGAAACGTCACACACTAATAAATTATTTGGATTAGGTCTTATTTTCTTTTATTATAATCTATAATCCAAATTGTGCTCTATCACAGTTGAGAAAATAAAATAACTCTAACTAGCTGAAGTGTCTATTTTTCACAGAAATACAGGAGGTGTCAAAATTTCTACAATTAGTGAACTGTGGACATGATTTAGGTATGCAATTGGGATTATAGATTTGAAACCCAAGTCGATATAAGACCAAATCCAAATAAATAAATAGGGTGTGATGTTTCTGTAACAGGGTTGTTAACATCATCGAGACAAAAGACTGAATGTGAAAAAATATCACAGCATGTTTTTTAAATAGTTAATGTTATATCAAAAACCAAAACCCAATACATTTATTAATAGAATGTCCAATCTTTCACAGCTACAGAAGTAATCATTTTTATTCCATCAAAGAAATTTGCGAATTTGTATATAACAAAGACACTTATGTAAAATTGAATAATTTTTGTAAATTCATTTTAGATTTTCTTTTCTGTTTGAGAAAAGTTTTAATTTTGTTTTTAGTTCTGTTATTGAATTGTATATAAAATGAATTGTATATAAGCTGCTAAAATGTATTTAGGCGCAAGTATCCCAAGCTGGGATATCGCGTCCGATATGTCAAATAAATAAATATCAACACAAGGTAATAAGACCAAATCCAAATAAATAAATAGTGTGTGACGTTTCGGTAACTGCATTGTTCCATCTTCATTATAAACACAAGGTAATAAGACCAAATCCAAATAAATGTTACCGAAACGTCACACACTATTTATTTATTTGGATTTGGTCTTATTACCTTGTGTTTATAATCTATAATCCAAATTGTGCCTTATCAAATAAATATCAAGTGTATAAACAGGATAACTATTTTAAAACATGCTGTGATATATTTTTTCTCATTCCAGTCTTTAATCTAATGATGGTAACAACTCCGCCCTTGCTGGTCCCAAGCCCGGATGAAAAAGGAGGAGGGGGAGCAGTAACAAGCTCACTAAAAAACCTGGGCTCAGCTGGCCCGGCTGATAGTACCCTGTAAGGGCTCCTAATCCAGGGATACAGGATGAGCCGCGTTTGTACTACATGAGCGGCTGCATGCACACGGCTGCGTATGTTCCTCGTGTCAGAGGAGGCCATTTCTTTTGGAGCTAAGTTGGCCTGTCACTGAGTAGTGCTCCCAGTCTTAATGACAAAGGTAGACGCATTCTACTTCACCCAGTCATGATGGTTGTCAAACAGACACAATCAAGGGTCACAACTTGATACCCTAATATGATTGAGTGGAGATAAGAAAGATGATGGTAACAATGCTGTGTTACATCACACACTATTTTTTTGGGATTTGGTTTAGTTAATTCCC
>CP092874.1:27178689-27189740 GCA_030710605.1 Cordylochernes scorpioides
ATAAAGTGCAATTTCACTTTGTACTATTTTTTCCCCTAAAGTTTGGCATTCTTTCTCGCCCTTACAGCTGTAAATACCTATTCCTTGATTTTCCAGGAAGCCTCAGAGAAGAACTTACAATATGCACAAGCATAGAATATCCTTATTAAAATTTTAAATTATATTGAAATCAAAAATGATCTTAAAAAAAGAAATTAGTGTTAAAATAAACTAATTCCATTTAAAATGTTTTAATTTAAAATTTAACCATATTACCGATAAGGCACAATTTGGATTATAGATTGGAAACATGAGGCAACAAGATGGACAAATCCAAATAAACAAATAGTGTGTGACGTTCGGTAACAACTCTATTACCAAAACATCGTACACTCTTTGCAGTCAAGTACCTCTGTCTGATGATGGTAACAACGCTGTTACCGAAGCGTCACACACTATTTAATTAATTTGATTTGTAGAATTATAACAGAATGGAAGAAATATCAATGATATTTATAGATATGCTTTTAATTATATTAAAAAAAAAAAAAAGGGTTTTTTTTTTTCCACTTTTAATTCTAAGAATAATTATCTGTGTTTCTCAGAAAATTATCTTCTTCTTATCTGCTATCTTGTTTACACACTTGATAACAGTAACTATTTAAACCATGCTGTGGTAAAATTTCTCATTCAGTACTTTTGTCTGAAGATGGTAACAACGCTGTTACCAAAACGTCACACTATTTATTTGGATTTGGTCTTATTACCTTGTGTTTATAATCTATAATCCAAATTGTGCTACCTTATCACTGGAGATTTGGTCTTATCACCTTTTGTTTATAATCTATAATCCAAATTGTGCTACCTTATCATTGTATAATTAGAGTAGATCCCCCATTGTAAAGCCTGCATGGCAGGACTTGAAATAAGTGTAGAGGTTAGGTTGCTAGCTGTGTGGTCCCCTGCAGGCAGCTGTCTATGTCCCGGTCTCCCACCCCTGAGAATGCCGGGCAGATCACTTTCATCACCAGCTTTGGAGGGGATCACTCCGACACGGACCCCCCTTCACCCCCACCCCCCAGGTAACCAACCCCCTCCCCCAGGTCCCAGTCAGTCCCTCAATGCCGTGGTTACAGGCCTTCCTCTTCTTCCATTGGCCCCCAGCTCCCGGAGAGGAAACGCAAGAAACGCTCAGCTAGCTCAGATACTCCACGCCGCAAGTCACCATCTTCATCCCCTTCTTCCAGGTTAAAATGAACTTTTTTTTTTTAGTTGAGGCTCATTACGGGAGAAAGTATAAAAAAATTTGCCCCAATTATGTGTAGTCTCAGATGTCTAAAATTGTCAATTGTTTGCTAGTTTCAACAGTGATTGCATAGAGCTTATCAATGGATAAGCTACTGCAGTCAACCATGGAGGTATATTATGGGGAAACCTTGCAAGAGCTCTGGATTGTCCATAGATCACTGGAGTCAGTCATTAAGAAGACAGACTGTTCTGTAGCAACAGCCATTGACCATGATAGGATATTGGATTGTCTGGGTGACCAAGATTTGGCTAGAAAGTCTGCCAGCTCCTCTCAAGAAATTACAACATGAGCTGGAAGCACACAGGGGCAGTTTTATCTATAATTTTATATAAATGAAACATTACTTCTACAGATATCTTACTGCAATGGAAGACAATGAGAGTTTGGCTTATCATTTTCTCTCATTGTACTAAGTTATGTTTAGAAGTACGCTCGTGGAGAGACAAAACTTAAGGAAGTTGTACCTTTTAGTATATATATCGGGTATCAGACAATAACTCTGAAAGATGTGACCTTTATTGAAGACACACGAGATAACCAAGTGTGGACAAAGTTGACTCTGGCTCTTTAAAAAAAAAATAGATAACTGGTGACATAAAATATTTTCCACTTCCTTAAGTTTTGTCCTTGAGTGTAATTGCCATTGGTAAAAAAATAGCCTTCTAAAATGACACAACTTTAATGTAAAAACTCTTAACAAAATGGCATAAGCCAACTATACATATTTATTAATTAGAGTTACTGGTAATTGGAACTAATTTTAGCTTTCCCAGGGAGAGGTAATGATGGTACATACAGCTAACCTCCCCCCTCCTATATATAACTAGGTAGATAGATTCTACCTGTGTTGTGTCAAACTGCGTTATATGATATCTAAATCTACAAAAAAATAATAAGAGTACAGTAGACAATTCAAGTTATTTTATTGACACTTAGTCAATTGTTATAAAAATTAAGGAGAAATCAAACAAAGAAAATGTTTTTTTGAAAAAGACATCTCCTTATCATGTAACTGAAAGTTGTTGATAGCTTGCGCCATCTATCGGAATATCAACTATTCTCGTTGATTTTTTAATTATTCCAGAATTGGCCAAATACCCATTCTTGATTAATCAAGAAAAGCTAAACACGGACAATAGTTGATATTTAATCCTATAGATGACGCAAGCCATCAGCAACTTTCAGTTGCACAATAAGGAGATGCCTTTTTTCATAATTATACACCTTATCCCAGTACAATATCACATTTGTACTATTTTTTCACAAAGAAAATGATATTATTTACAATTTGGTGATTGAATATAAAAAGCTGTTCTCAGGAAGGGAGGCTCCTCCATCTTGAGAATCCTCCTCCAGACAAGGAATAATACAGTAGAATCTCCCTGTAAAAGGACATCTAATTGCAGAGCCAATGTGTCTCTTAGGGAGAGGTGTCCTCTTACCGGAGAGTTACTAAATAGTAAAATGGTATTTGTTTTGCAATGAAAACTGTCCTTATAGAAAGATATATTCTCTATTGTGAGTTTCTACTATACTTTGAACATTATTTTAATGTAATTTGGTCTTTAAAATCATGTTATCTAGTGTTGTCTGTAAGAAATTGAGCCATTGTTCCATCGTCAATAAGTTTATTGTTTGGAGGGTGATACATATTGTATATGTTGATGGTTTTGTTTTGACTGAGGTAGACTTTGATATCTTGGGCTTCGAGGTCTGATGTGTTTGGAATATTAATGGCTATGTCTTCATAGTACAAATTCTTGATTAAAAATGCAAGGCCACCCCCTTCTTTATTTCTGTCTTTTCTGAGGATATTGTAGTTTTTATATTTGAGAGATTGTACTTTTCATTTAATTTGGTTTTCTGTAGGGCTATAAGTGTTTTGTACAAAGGGAGGTTCCAGCAATTTATAGTGTTAGAGCTGTACCTTGATACAGGTGTTATGTGTGAGGATTTTTTCAATTTATCCTATGGTGTTAGAGCCAAGCACACCTGGCTGTAAGATGCCATGCTCTAGGAGGGCTAACCCCCTCATATCTTTATTTCTATGCCCCCAATTAATTCCCTGCTGTTAGAAGCTGAGAGATTCCCCAGCAACACAATATTACTGTAGCAATGGGTGTGTGTTCAGCAAGAGTAGGTCTTCCCCTGCCCGGAGGTCCCGGTCGCGCAGCAAGCCTCTGCCCTCACCCCCGCGTAAGACATATTACAGGCGCAGTCTTTCCAAGAGTTCGGACGACACCAGTGCTGAGGAGGAGGATTCCTCTCAGTCCTCCAAGCTCCTTCCTTCCATTCCCAAGTAAGTGGCTGCCTTGTGTTGGGAACAGATTGTTTTAACAAACTTCAGGGGTTGTTATTTCATGCGTTGATTGGATTTTATAATGTTGTGGACATTGTCCAGTGGCCTCACTGCGTCTGGAGTCAAACTGTTCAATGTGCCCCAGAGTCTTTAGACAACCTCCAATAAATAACCATGTTTCTTTGATTGTTCTCTTTTATGGGAACTTAGACAACACAAAAATATGGATGCACACAGGAAACTGAGTGTAAATTAGCACCCTTGTGTATGTCTTCAATCACTCTGGGCTGTTATCTGAACTCTTCTAAGCCAGGCCACATTGTACTGGGAAATCTAACTCTGCCCCCATGTCTTCAGTTACTCTGGGCTGCTATCTGAACTCTTCTAAGCCGGGCCACATTGTACTGGGAAATCTAACTCTGCCCCCATTTCTTCAGTCACTCTGGGCTGCTATCTGAACTCTTCTAAGCCGGGCCACATTGTACTGGGAAATCTAACTCTGCCCCCATGTCTTCAGTCACTCTGGGCTGCTATCTGAACTCTTTTAAGACAGGCCACATTGTACTGGGAAATCTAACACTGCCCCCAAGTCTTCAGTCACTCTGGGCTGCTATCTGAACTCTTTTAAGACAGGCCACATTGTACTGGGAAATCTAACTCTGCCCCCATGTCTTCAGTCACTCTGGGCTGCTATCTGAACTCTTTTAAGACAGGCCACATTGTACTGGGAAATCTAACACTGCCCCCAAGTCTTCAGTCACTCTGGGCTGCTATCTGAACTCTTTTAAGACAGGCCACATTGTACTGGGAAATCTAACTCTGCCCCCATGTCTTCAGTCACTCTGGGCTGCTATCTGAACTCTTCTAAGACAGGCCACATTGTACTGGGAAATCTAACTCTGCCCCCATGTCTTCAGTTACTCTGGGCTGCTATCTGAACTCTTCTAAGACAGGCCACATTGTACTGGGAAATCTAACTCTGCCCCCATGTCTTCAGTCACTCTGGGCTGCTATCTGAACTCTTCTAAGACAGGCCACATTGTACTGGGAAATCTAACTCTGCCCCCATGTCTTCAGTCACTCTGGGCTGCTATCTGAACTCTTTTAAGACAGGCCACATTGTACTGGGAAATCTAACTCTGCCCCCATGTCTTCTGGGCTACTATCTGAACTCTTCTAAGACAGGCCACATTGTACTGGGAAATCTAACACTGCCCCCATGTCTTCAGTTACTCTGGGCTACTATCTGAACTCTTCTAAGCCAGGCCACATTGTACTGGGAAATCTAACACTGCCCCCATGTCTTCAGTTACTCTGGGCTGCTATCTAAACTCTTCTAAGCCAGGCCACATTGTACTGGGAAATCTAACACTGCCCCCATGTCTTCAGTTACTCTGGGCTACTATCTGAACTCTTCTAAGACAGGCCACATTGTACTGGGAAATCTAACTCTGCCCCCATGTCTTCTGGGCTACTATCTGAACTCTTCTAAGACAGGCCACATTGTACTGGGAAATCTAACTCTGCCCCCATGTCTTCTGGGCTACTATCTGAACTCTTCTAAGACAGGCCACATTGTACTGGGAAATCTAACTCTGCCCCCATGTCTTCAGTCACTCTGGGCTGCTATCTGAACTCTTCTAAGACAGGCCACATTGTACTGGGAAATCTAACTCTGCCCCCATGTCTTCAGTTACTCTGGGCTGCTATCTGAACTCTTCTAAGACAGGCCACATTGTACTGGGAAATCTAACTCTGCCCCCATGTCTTCAGTCACTCTGGGCTGCTATCTGAACTCTTCTAAGACAGGCCACATTGTACTGGGAAATCTAACTCTGCCCCCATGTCTTCAGTCACTCTGGGCTGCTATCTGAACTCTTTTAAGACAGGCCACATTGTACTGGGAAATCTAACTCTGCCCCCATGTCTTCTGGGCTACTATCTGAACTCTTCTAAGACAGGCCACATTGTACTGGGAAATCTAACACTGCCCCCATGTCTTCAGTTACTCTGGGCTACTATCTGAACTCTTCTAAGACAGGCCACATTGTACTGGGAAATCTAACTCTGCCCCCATGTCTTCTGGGCTACTATCTGAACTCTTCTAAGACAGGCCACATTGTACTGGGAAATCTAACTCTGCCCCCATGTCTTCAGTTACTCTGGGCTGCTATCTGAACTCTTCTAAGACAGGCCACATTGTACTGGGAAATCTAACACTGCCCCCATGTCTTCAGTTACTCTGGGCTACTATCTGAACTCTTCTAAGACAGGCCACATTGTACTGGGAAATCTAACTCTGCCCCCATGTCTTCTGGGCTACTATCTGAACTCTTCTAAGACAGGCCACATTGTACTGGGAAATCTAACTCTGCCCCCATGTCTTCAGTCGCTCTGGGCTGCTATCTGAACTCTTCTAAGACAGGCCACATTGTACTGGGAAATCTAACTCTGCCCCCATGTCTTCAGTCACTCTGGGCTGCTATCTGAACTCTTCTAAGACAGGCCACATTGTACTGGGAAATCTAACTCTGCCCCCATGTCTTTTGGGCTACTATCTGAACTCTTCTAAGACAGGCCACATTGTACTGGGAAATCTAACTCTGCCCCCATGTCTTCTGGGCTACTATCTGAACTCTTCTAAGACAGGCCACATTGTACTGGGAAATCTAACTCTGCCCCCATGTCTTCAGTTACTCTGGGCTGCTATCTGAACTCTTCTAAGACAGGCCACATTGTACTGGGAAATCTAACTCTGCCCCCATGTCTTCAGTCACTCTGGGCTGCTATCTGAACTCTTCTAAGACAGGCCACATTGTACTGGGAAATCTAAGTCTGCCCCCATGTCTTCAGTCACTCTGGGCTGCTATCTGAACTCTTCTAAGACAGGCCACATTGTACTGGGAAATCTAACTCTGCCCCCATGTCTTCAGTTACTCTGGGCTACTATCTGAACTCTTCTAAGACAGGCCACATTGTACTGGGAAATCTAACTCTGCCCCCATGTCTTCAGTTACTCTGGGCTGCTATCTGAACTCTTCTAAGACAGGCCACATTGTACTGGGAAATCTAACTCTGCCCCCATGTCTTCAGTTACTCTGGGCTACTATCTGAACTCTTCTAAGACAGGCCACATTGTACTGGGAAATCTAACTCTGCCCCCATGTCTTCAGTTACTCTGGGCTGCTATCTGAACTCTTCTAAGACAGGCCACATTGTACTGGGAAATCTAACTCTGCCCCCATGTCTTCAGTCACTCTGGGCTGCTATCTGAACTCTTCTAAGACAGGCCACATTGTACTGGGAAATCTAACTCTGCCCCCATGTCTTCAGTCACTCTGGGCTGCTATCTGAACTCTTCTAAGACAGGCCACATTGTACTGGGAAATCTAACTCTGCCCCCATGTCTTCAGTCACTCTGGGCTACTATCTGAACTCTTCTAAGCCAGGCCACATTGTACTGGGAAATCTAACTCTGCCCCCATGTCTTCTGGGCTACTATCTGAACTCTTCTAAGACAGGCCACATTGTACTGGGAAATCTAACTCTGCCCCCATGTCTTCAGTTACTCTGGGCTACTATCTGAACTCTTCTAAGACAGGCCACATTGTACTGGGAAATCTAACTCTGCCCCCATGTCTTCAGTCACTCTGGGCTGCTATCTGAACTCTTCTAAGACAGGCCACATTGTACTGGGAAATCTAACTCTGCCCCCATGTCTTCAGTCACTCTGGGCTACTATCTGAACTCTTCTAAGACAGGCCACATTGTACTGGGAAATCTAACTCTGCCCCCATGTCTTCAGTCACTCTGGGCTACTATCTGAACTCTTCTAAGACAGGCCACATTGTACTGGGAAATCTAACTCTGCCCCCATGTCTTCAGTCACTCTGGGCTACTATCTGAACTCTTCTAACCCATGTTGGCCAGAGACAAGCAAAGGCTGTGTGTTCCAGGGTGGCCCTGGCTGGTAAAGCAGCACCTTCTCCCAAAGTCAGTAAGAATTGTTCACATATCTTTCCTCCTCCTCCCCCGTCAAGATTATCTTTTTTTTTTTTTTTAATTTTTATTTTTTTAAAATTTTAAATATAGTTTACCTAGACTATTTTTTATCCCTACCTTATACCACAAGGAGCCTGCCTGTGTCCCTGCTTTGCTCCTTTAATGCAAGAGGCTACTTGCCTGTGGCTCTACATGTACCCCCCTTCCCACACACACACTATTTGTACTGCCCCAGGAAAACCTGTCTTAAGGAAACCATGGGGTTATTTAGGTGGCCAGCTCCTTAAAGCAGGTTTTACTGTCTTTCCAACCCTCGTGATGATAAAAACACAAGTTTGTTTATCTAGAGGTTTTCTTCCCCCAGCACTAATACACTCCACAGACCTCTCCTTCCCCATTATATATATATATATATATATATTTTTTTTTTTAGAGAAAAACAAGTATCTCCTTGTTGTGCAACTAACAAGTTGTTGATGGTTTGTGGCTTCTCTCTCCCTTTCGGAATAACATAAAACAAAAAAACAAGGGATAGTTGACATTTATATTCCAACAGATGATGCAAGCCATCAGCAACTTTCTGTTGTGCAATCACAGGAGATGCTTTCCCCTAAAATCTATTAACTACAAACAATTTAACTTTTTTTTTCATATTTCTCACAATTTGCTGTATCCAGCATCTACTTCCCCCCCCCCCCTCCCCATGTGTAAAATAATTTCTCTTACTTTACATATTGGAAGAAAGGGGCTACAATTTTAGAGGAGAGATGAGTTCTGACCAGTTGAGAAGTTGTGGGTGGGTCAGTCAGTCAAGCCATTGTCTTCCTAAGTCTTTAGTAATGGATGGGGGGTCGGTGAAAGGCTGGTTAAACCGTTTGGTTTTCGACCACTACGACCCGAGTTCGATTCCCGCATTAGACACTTTTTTCTGATTAAAAAAAAAAAAAAAAATGCTCCAATGGCCCCCGATTCTTGCAAAAGTCCAACCCCACAAGCGAGTGCAAGTAACTAAACGGGGCTCTGGCACATTTGTAAGTGAAAAGTCGAACTGCTTTTCACATGTGTAGACATGTGGTGTACTTACAGTAAAAGCAGTTGCTAACTACCCACCATGATTATCATGGCCTGTACCACGTGTACTAGGGATAATTAAAAAAAAAAAGTAATGGATTCCTAACTGACACATCATTTTATAATTAGACCATGTCTTCATTATTACAGGAATGCAGATTTTGACAAAAAACTCTTTTTATTTCCTGATTAAAAGAAGCTTTCGCAAAAGCCCTTCTTCAGCTAACTAAAATATACCTACCATGATTATCATGGCCTGTATCACGTGTACTAGGGATAAGCAAAAAAAAAAAAATGTCCATGTGTGTTCTATGAACATATAGAGAAATATAGACAGCCCTTATTGTATAGTTTTACCATAATATGCAGTTGAGTCTCCCAAAAGAGAAACCATATACCTTAAAATAAAAAAACTTAGAAGAGGAGTAGACCTCTTTAAAAATCCTGACTTCAACTGACCCGGTTGATATACCTCTCCAAGGGTCCCACTCCAGGGATATACGGAGGAGCTGCGTCTGTACTCATGTTAGAGTCGGCGGCAAAGGCGTCTGCTTCCATGTTAGGAACAACCTCAAACTACAGGCAAAGTCAGACTTTCACCAAAGTGTGCCTGGATCAAGGTGCCATGATCAACGAAAGCTGCACCCCTACACCCCATTCCATGAGATCACTCATGGAATTCGTGTAATCTTTACACAAGGGGATAAGAAACAAAAACTTAGCTTAACCTGGTCTATATCATAAAGTCTTGAAGACTCTTTCAACAGAGTCTGATAACAAATCACCCCCAGGAGAGTCCAGGTTGAGCCATGTTTTTAGGCTATGGTCTCTCTCATGGGGAGATTCTATGGCATTAGAATTTGATAAGGTACAATTTGGATTATAGATTAGAAACAATGCTGTTACCAAAATTTTACATACTATTTATTTATTTGGATTTGGTCTGTTGTTGTTGTTTCTTATCCCCTTGTGTAAAGATTACACAAATTCCATGAGAGAAATGGGGTGTAGGGATGGGGATTTTTATTGATCATGGCACCATGATCCAGGCACACATTTAGGTCTGTTGTTGTTGTTTCTTATCCCCTTGTGTAAAGATTACACAGATTCCATGAGGAAAATGGGATGTAAGGGATGGGGCTTTCGTTGATCATGGCACCATGATCCAGGCACACATTTAGGTCTGTTGTTGTTATTTCTTATCCCCTTGTGTAAAGATTACACAAATTCCACGGAGAAATGGGGTGTAAGGGTGAAGCTTTCGTTGATCATGGCACCATGATCCAGGCACACATTTAGGTCTGTTGTTGTTGTTATTTCTTATCCCCTTGTGTAAAGATTACACAAATTCCATGAGGAAAATGGGATGTAAGGGTGAATCTTTCGTTGATCATGGCACCATGATCCAGGCACACATTTAGGTCTGTTGTTGTTGTTATTTCTTATCCCCTTGTGTAAAGATTACACAAATTCCATGAGGAAAATGGGATGTAAGGGTGAATCTTTCGTTGATCATGGCACCATGATCCAGGCACACATTTAGGTCTGTTGTTGTTGTTATTTCTTATCCCCTTGTGTAAAGATTACACGAATTCCATGAATTCATGCTCCTCGAGCTGTTTTATGATAAGCAGTGGCCTCTCCCAAAGGTCCTGTTTAGTGCATCTAATGCAAGCCAAAATGTGTTCTGGAGCTGCAGGTGCCAAGCTACATTTTGGGCAAGTGGGGTAGATTTTGTTATTATTTTCTTGTTTTAGGTCTTGTTACCTTATGTAAGTATTAGAATTTGTTAGAGCTGGAAATAACAAGATGCAGTATACAAGTAAACTACTTGTTGCAAGCATTGAAGTCTGGTAAGGGATGATGTCACCCTGCTCAATTCTTTCTCTCTTGTTAAAAAAAAAAGCCTCTGCAGAGAATGGATAAACACAAATTTCCCCTAACCTCTAGGCAAGTCAAACAGTACGTTTTGTTTGTTTCATCACCGGGTTTTGGTTTGTTTTCAGATGACCCCACAGGAGAGGCTCAAGAAGAAGATGCAGCTTGCACTGAACAAGCACTGTAGGTGTTCCCCTCTTCTCTTTCTCCCTCCTTGCGCAGAGCTCTTGTAGATTTCCCCAGGTGGCTGAGAGGCTGTAAATACACAGCCATCTACTTGAGATCTCCCAACCAACCCTACTTTGGTGTTTCCAGACAAGGCGGATAAGAAAGCTGAGCTGGAGAAGAGAGAGAAACAAAAACAAGAGCTCCAGGTAAGGTCTTTGTTTTTCCTCAACAGCGAGATCTCCTGTGGAGCCTATATGTTGGATGAGCTACCCCACCATGTACCTTCCTTGGTGAAGACACCATGCACTGCAAGCAGCCTATATAGAAGAGGATTCTACCCTGTCT
>CP092874.1:27191993-27265041 GCA_030710605.1 Cordylochernes scorpioides
GAAATGATAAAAAAAAGAAGAGATGAGGGAGGGGGGGGGAGTCCATGGATGTCGGCCTCCCAATCACAGGGAGTCTCTGGAGGAATCAAAGAGTTTGCATATTGATCCATGCCGTTGCTGTCCAATTTGAGGACCAGCTCAATCAATACGCTGGCGTTGTTGTAATTTGTCATCCCCCTCATCTATCCAGTGGACTGGCCGTGTCTTCTTCCCCCCTTGAACTGTTTTATGTCTTCCCCCTGATTTCTTTATTCTTTTTTACCTATTTATTTATTTCTAATCCACTAAAATCTTTCTATTTTAATGTCATCAAAGGGACAGAGGTTTAAAATTACACACAGTAGAATCTCTCTGTAAAGGATATCTAGTTGTAGAGCCAAAGTGTCTCAGCTGTTCTCAGAAAGGGAGGCTCCTCCATCTTGAGAGAGTCCTCCTCCAGATAAGGAATAATACAATAGAACTACCTCCCTGTAAAGGATATCTAGTTGTAGAGCCAAAGTGTCTCAGCTGTTCTCAGAAAGGGAGGCTCCTCCATCTTGAGAGAGTCCTCCTCCAGATAAGGAATAATACAATAGAACTACCTCCCTGTAAAGGATATCTAGTTGTAGAGCCAAAGTGTCTCAGCTGTTCTCAGAAAGGGAGGCTCCTCCATCTTGAGAGAGTTCTCCTCCAGATAAGGAATAATACAATAGAACTACCTCCCTGTAAAGGATATCTAGTTGTAGAGCCAAAGTGTCTCAGCTGTTCTCAGAAAGGGAGGCTCCTCCACCTTGAGAGAGTTCTCCTCCAGATAAGGAATAATACAATAGAACTACCTCCCTGTAAAGGATATCTAGTTGTAGAGCCAAAGTGTCTCAGCTGTTCTCAGAAAGGGAGGCTCCTCCACCTTGAGAGAGTTCTCCTCCAGATAAGGAATAATACAATAGAACTACCTCCCTGTAAAGGATATCTAGTTGTAGAGCCAAAGTGTCTCAGCTGTTCTCAGAAAGGGAGGCTCCTCCATCTTGAGAGAGTTCTCCTCCAGATAAGGAATAATACAATAGAACTACCTCCCTGTAAAGGATATCTAGTTGTAGAGCCAAAGTGTCTCAGCTGTTCTCAGAAAGGGAGGCTCCTCCACCTTGAGAGAGTTCTCCTCCAGATAAGGAATAATACAATAGAACTACCTCCCTGTAAAGGATATCTAGTTGTAGAGCCAAAGTGTCTCAGCTGTTCTCAGAAAGGGAGGCTCCTCCACCTTGAGAGAGTTCTCCTCCAGATAAGGAATAATACAATAGAACTACCTCCCTGTAAAGGATATCTAGTTGTAGAGCCAAAGTGTCTCAGCTGTTCTCAGAAAGGGAGGCTCCTCCATCTTGAGAGAGTTCTCCTCCAGACAAGGAATAATACAGTAGAACTACCTCCCTGTAAAGGACAACACCTAATTGCAGAGTCAAAGTGTCCTTTATGGAGAGGTGTCCTCTTACTGGAGAGTTGCTAAATAGTAAAAATTGTATTTTTGGCGATGAAAACTGTCCTTTGTAGAGAGGTGTCTTCTAGCGTGAGAGTTCTCTCATGGAGGTTCTACTGTATATGACTTAATAATAAAGAATGTACTTTAAGGTTTATCATGAGAAACCATATAGCTTAAAACATGGTTAAATCTGGTCTCTCATCTTGTTTTGGTTGAAAGACTCCTTTTGACAGGATTCTCTGATAAGAACATCTCCAGGAGCTATGTGCTGTCTTTTACAGGAGAGACTACTGTGGGTTGAAATTTAGCATGTTTCTCACGTGTTCAATTCCTTTAAAACCAGCTCTTTCACTGACAGATGTTAATGGCTCAGCACTGCTCGACTCACTCGCCCCAGGTGCCAACATATTCTATTTTAAACACAGTTTATCTAATGAATAGAGAAATGTTAAAAAAAAAGTCATAGACAACTAGGTAACCACTTCTCCCTGATCAAATCACCAATGTCTAAGTGTTAGGATCTCCCTGCCTAAGGATGGCAGCACATAAGACTTGAATAGCTGGTAGTGACGCCAGAGAGAAGGCTCAATATCACAGGTGTTAAATGTTGGTTCTGTAGTGCTCTTAGATATTTAGCAAAGAACCTGGTGTAAAGTGTCACCTTCAGTAAATTTGTAAAGTGTCACTCTATGGCCCTCCTCCCTGATCTCTCTACTCAGGTTGGTTCCTCAATACTTGTAAAATATCTTCAGAATTGGACAAATTGTTTTTATTGCCCAGCTCTTATCAATTTTAGGAAAGATTAATCCATTGTTTAAGATAATCCCTTGGCCCCAATATAATAAAATATTTGTTCTCAATCACAAATATTGTCTTGTCTTCCAAAGAATGAAAATAAAAGAAATGGAAATAAAACATCTGCTTTCCACATGTGTAGACATGTGGTGCACTTACAGTAAGAGCTGTTGACAACTTCTACCCACTATCATGGCCTGTACAGCATGTACTAGGAATAATAAACACTAGCTGTACAATGAGAGTTCTGGCCATCTCTACCTCATTCTAAAACAAGAGTTGTGTGGGTGCAGGGAGCGGGAGAGGAGACACAAGTTCCACGATGACTCGGACAGTGAGGAGGACTCCCGGGGCAGCACCCGCCACCACTACGGAGGGGACGACGCTGCCTCCAATTCCTCTCCAGAACGACGAGGCCGGAGCCCCAGCCCAGATGAAGACCGGCCCTCCACCTCCTCACGTCACCACAGTAGCCGGCATCACAGCAGCGGGGGCTACAGACGCAGGTACCTAGGATGGATGTGGAAAGAAATATAGTGGAACTGAGGCTCTTTACTCAAAACCTAAAGTTGGAATGGTCAATTTGTGATAGTACCAACATCAAATACCAGCATTGAATAGTTAATATTTTATATTTAATATAGTTTATATCTACCACCAGATGTCGGGACTTTCCCTATATAAAACAGATTGTTGTTGTTTCCCGATGGCCGAATCTTTTGTACATTATGTAAATAAGTTTTTTATTCTTACGCCTTAATCTAGGCAGTACTTTTATCAAATTATGTTTTTTATATATTCCTTCAGCTCAATTAAAGCAATTACTGATCAAAACTATTTTTATCATTATATTTTCAAGATTTTTGCCACGACTGCATTACCAATACCATTTAGTACTAAAAAGAACCAGCAAATAATTCCATAACATAATCCTAAAGATAATCAAAATCAACAGAAAATCTTTTTATGTAATATATATATATGTCTTTGATTGTCGAGTATGCCATCAGCACATGTGCTGCAGGTACCCTGAGGAGTACCGCTACCACCGTAGCACCCGGTACTACGAGGATGAAGATGAGGATGGCTACAGGAGGATCAGGGAGGAGAGGCACCACTACCGGTACCGCAGTCCCAGCCATTCTCCTCCCTCCCGTACTCGGTACTACTCTTCCCGGACCTCCCGATCTTCCCGCTACAGCAGGTAACTCTTAGCACCATCTTTCTGGTGTTGTTCAGAGCTTCTCATGTACCTAGAAACTACCTCAGACCTTAGTACTATGATAGAAGACTTATCAGGCCCAACCCTCTCATCTAATATTTCCTATCATGGCAGTCAGCTTTGGTGATTCCTATGTACATCTCTTCTATTAGAGACCTTAGCTTTAAAAAACCTGCCTAAATCTGCTGGCTTTTCCTGGAAATGGTCTCATATCATGTAAGGCTAAATCATGGGATTCTTTCAACTGAGTCTGAGACCAGCTATAGCTTTCACTGGCAGCTCTACTGAATAAAAATTAACACATGAGGGTCAAAATGTGCAATGTTATTTAGTCTTGTCACACATGCATCCATTTAAGTTGTTGTGGGTCGTGTTTATTATTCTTCTTCTTTCTTATCTCCACTCAAATCATATTAGGGTATCAAGTTGTGACCCTTGATGGTGTCTGTTTGACAACCACCATGACTGGGTGAAGTAGAATGCGTCTGCCTTTGTCATTAAGACTGTGAGCACTACTCAGTGGCAGACCGGCATAGCTCCAAAAGAAATGGCTGCCTCTGACATGAAGAACAGACACCATGTACAGCCACTCCTAACATGGAGTACAAACGCTGCTCATCCTGTATCCCTGGATTAGGAGCCCTTACAGGGTACTATCAGCTGGGCCAGCTGAACCCAGGTTTTTTAGTGAACTTGTTACTGCTCTCCATCCTTTTTCATCCAACCAATAGGAGAGCGCCATTCCAAAAAAAAAAAGCAAACAGTGACAGAGATGAAAACTGAAGAATTAAGAGATGAAGAACGCATGACGCTCGTAACTGTATATTGGATACAATTTCTATATTTTGTCAATCACACCCATCATGTGTATATCTAACATATTTCACACCATATCTCCCACTAATCACTGATGTTGTGCAGGAGCCGTTCGAGATCAAGGACACGAGGAAGACCCCTGGTGGATTACTAAGTCAACTTGCTCCCAATTCATTCATTTTTTTAAATTGTACTTTTCTGCATAGTGCCGCCTCTACGTGGTTGTTGTTGTTTACATATTTGTTTATAAAGCTGTATGTATATATCTCTATGTATTTATATATTTGGATCCTTTTTTTAACAATATTCTTTTGTTTTATAAAATTCTTTATTGCAATATATAAGGTAGGAATCCCCTTTTTTTTTTCAATAAATGTACAAAAGTATTTTAGGAAGCAATAAATAATTTTTTTTTTCCTTTGCAACATTGTTATCCCTTGCACTAATCTGACATGTTATGGTGAGAAGTGGCTTCTGTTCTGTCCTCGAAGGTTGGGAGGTAGCCTAGAGTGAGGTGTCACTTAACTTAGGCAAACGGACTCCAGTAATCTCGTTTATTAACATAAATTGACTGACTGCCTGCTAACAACTTGTAGCGCTATTTATACATGAAGTCAGAAATGAGTATGCAAAGAGGATATTTGCATATCTGCAAATATCCCAAGTATGCAAATACACAACATCTTCCCATATAGATTTATCACAGTCGTACGTACAATCTGATACCCCGTATTTTGATAATCTGCAATTGGAAGATGACATGTATTGGCAAGCACTTCTGAAACACCATTTATTTAAGTCCTTAGGCACTGACACTTATGCTTTTTTATATTCAACTTTACTAGGTAGGGAAACTCCGCCTTTGCCGATCTCAAGCCCAGATGAAAAAAGAGGAGGGGGAGCAGTAACAAGCTCGCTAAAAAACCTGGGCTTAGCTGGCCCGGCTGATAGTACCCTGTAAGGGCTCCTAATCCAGGGATACAGGATGAGCAACGTTTGTACTCCATGTTAGGAGCGGCTGCACATGATGTCTGTTCCTCATGTCAGAGGTGGCCATTTCTTTTTGAGCTGAGTTGGCCTGCTACTGAGTAGTGTTCCCAGTCTTAATGACAAAGGCAGACTACTTCACCCCAGTCATGATCTTAAGCTTTACAAGCTTGGTACCCTAATATGATGAGTGGAGATATGAATTGTACCGGAATCATGTGGATAAATTAAGACATCTCCTGATTGTACAACTAAAACTTGCTAATGGCTTGCACCATCTGTATTTAATACTTTTTTTATTGGTTTGATTTTTTTTTTGTTTATCTCTAGCACACGTGGTACAGGCCATGATAATCATGGTGAGTAAGAAGTAGGTGACTGCTTTTACTGTAAGTGCACCACATGTCTACACATGTGAAAAGCATTTCGACTTTGTACTTACATTGAAGATTGTAAAACACAATGATATGTTACTGAAATGTCATACTCTATTTATTTATTTGGATGTGGTACCTGTTTTCAATGATTATACATACAGTAGAATCTCTTTGTAAAGAACAACATCTAGTTGCAAAGCCAAAGTGTCTTTTAGAGAAAGATGTCCTCTTACCAGAGAGCAACTACTGGCTGAAAAATGGTCATTTTGGCAATGAAAACTTGCCCTTGGTAGAAAGGTGCTGAAAATAGGAGTATCTGCTCATCAGGTTCTACAGTTTTTTTTTTTTTTTAATTATCCCTAGGAAACACATGATACAGGCCATGATATCATGGTGGGTAGTTAGCGACTGCTTTTACTGTAAGCACACCACATATCTACACATGTGAAAAGCAGTTTGACTTTGCAATTACAAATGTGGCAGAGCCCCGTTTGGTTACTTGCACTCGCTGGTGGGGTTGGACTTTTGCAAGAATTGGGGGCCATTGGAGCATTTTTTTTTAAATCAGAAAAAAGTGTCCAATGTGGGAATCGAACCCGGGTTGTAGTGGTCGAAAACCAAACAGTTTAACCAGCCTTCCAACGACCCCAACTGTGATTAGTTTTAATTACAAAAAAGAGCGACACATACACCAAATTTTTTTTAGCCTTGGGCTCCATGGAGTCTAGCTTTCTCTTAGTCTAGCCAGCTCACTCTTGGAGTGGAGTTGACTCGCAAGGTTTGGAAACTCCTGGTTGTAAAAAATCCTCCCTGGACATCTAATGGCTCTGTGAGATGTTTGTATGATTGAGGGAGATAGAGTGAGAGGGTTTATGCTGATACAACCTTCCATCCAGGCAAAATTTCCATCTATATTTTGGCCAGTGATTTAGACCAGCCACATTGTCAGCTAAACACCTCTTTGGCAGATTGTGAAGATCCCATTAGATCCTTTGTGAATCTCATGGGATAAAGTCTGTCCTTGGGCTGACGAAAGCTAATAGCCCAAAACCATGGTCTCTAGGTGGACGCTTCTCAGTTTTGCCAAAGCTGGTGTTGTGGCTTTGTCACCTATCCAAGGCTCCTAGTTTGTGGTGACGGTCAATAGATGGTATCTAGATTTGATGCGGGGGGGTTGGTGGAAGGCTGGTTAAATCATTTGGTTTTCGACCGCTACGACTCAGGTTCGATTCCCGCATTGGACACTTTTTTTCTGTTTAAAAAAAAATGCTCCAATGGCCCCCAATTCTTGCAAAAGTCAAACCCTACCAGCGAGTGCAAGTAACCAAATGGGGCTCTGGCATATTTGTAAGTGCAAAGTCGAACTGATTTTCACATGTGTAGACATGTGGTGCGTTTACAGTAAAAAGCAGTCGCTAACTACCCACCATGATTATCATGGCCTGTACCACGTGTACTAGTAATAAGCAAAAAAAAAAAGAAGATTTGATGCTTATTTTGAATGGAGAGGCACCATATGCTTTTATAGATCTTCTCTTTTACTAAAAAAAAAAAACAAACAAACTATTACAGCTCTTATTTAACATGTTTATAAACATAGCTGTTGTTAGTGTCCATAAACTTTTGCTGACTCTATGGACAAATATTTTCCAATTTGATCTGTAAGTGACCATAACTCTCAGCTCACTTAGTGACCTTCCAGTAGCTTTCTTGACCCCTTCTAGCCAGCTCATTGGAGGTATATAAGGGCTAGTCAAAATAAAATTGGTGGAGATAAAAATTAAAAAATGTATGAGAAAACTTGTAGAAATTCCTATCCAGTAGTACCTCCATGAGAGGGCACTTTCTCTAGAGAACACCAAAGATAGTTTTCATTGCAAAAATTGCCATATTTACAAATTAGCTGATCACTGGTAGCTATAACTGGCTCTACTACTACTAGGTGTTAGAGAGAGGTAGTTCTACCGTACATATAGGAATCCTGGACAGTGAACTTCTTCACCCGCTTAATCTACCAACTACAACTGTTGCATAGGCTCTTCAGCTGTTGTTGCATAGGCTCTTCAGTCGTTGTTGCATAGGCTCTTCAGCTGTTGTTGCATGGGCTCTTCAGTCATTGTTGCATAGGCTCTTCAGCTGTTGTTGCATAGGCTCTTCAGTCATTGTTGCATAGGCTCTTCAGCTGTTGTTGCATAGGCTCTTCAGCTGTTGTTGCATAGGCTCTTCAGTCATTGTTGCATAGACTCTTCAGCTGTTGTATTGTTGCATAGGCTCTTCAGCCATTGTATTGTTGCATAGGCTCTTCAGCCATTGTATTGTTGCATAGGCTCTTCAGTTGTTTTCACATAGGCTCTTCAGCTGTTGTTGCATAGGCTCTTCAGTCATTGTTGCATAGACTCTTCAGCTGTTGTATTGTTGCATAGGCTCTTCAGCCATTGTATTGTTGCATAGGCTCTTCAGTTGTTTTCACATAGGCTCTTCAGCTGTTGTTGCATAGGCTCTTCAGTCCTTGTTGCATAGGCTCTTCATCTCTTGTATTGTTACCTAGGTTCTTCAGCCGTTGTATTGTTGCATAGGCTCTTCAACCATTATATTCTTGCATAAGCTCTTCAGTTATTGCATTGTTGCAATAAGTTCTTCAGCCATTTAATTGTTGCATAGACTTTTCAGCCATTATATTGTTGCATAGGCTCTCCAGCTGTTGTATTGTTGCCTAGGCTCTTCAGATGTTGTATTGTTGCATAGGTTCTTCAGCTATTGTAATGTTGCATAGGCTCTTCATCCATTATATTATTGCATAGGCTCTTCAGCCATTTTATTCTTGCATAAGCTCTTCAGCTGTTGTATTGTTGCAAAAAGCTCTTCAGCTGTTGTATTGTTGCAATAAGCTCTTCAGCTGTTGTATTGTTGCATAGGCTCTTCAGCCATTTTATTGTTGAATAGACTTTTCAAACATTATATTGTTGCATAGGCTCTCCAGCTGTGTATTGTTGCATAGGCTCTCCAGCTGTGGTATTGTTGCATAGGTTCTTCAGCTGTTGTATTGTTGCATAGGCTCTTCAGCCGTTGTATTGTTGCATAGGCTCTTCAGCTATTGTATTGTTGAATAGGCTCTTCAGCTGTGGTATTGTTGCATAGGTTCTTCAGCTGTTGTATTGTTGCATAGGCTCTTCAGCCGTTGTATTGTTGCATAGGCTCTTCAGCTATTGTATTGTTGAATAGGCTCTTCAGCTGTTGTTATTTGCATATAAGAATATTTTACTAACAATGAGAGGTTTCTCTGTGGAGACAGAGTTAGAGTGAGTACAAGTGGTCCTCTATAACTGGATACATATTAAATGGCCATCCAGTCTGGTCTGTAACAGGATGTAACAGGATTATAAGGCAAAAACATAACTGTATTTAGAAAATAATTTAACCAATGTCCTTTTTACCAAGACTGCATACATTTATGGACAAAATTTAAGGCAGTGGAAAGTCTTTGATGTCACCGGTTGTCTATTTTTTGGAAATGACGGAGGCAATTTGATTGACACTTGGTTATCTCATATATCTTCAATAAAGGTCACTGTAATATCTTTCAGAGATATTGTCTGAACCCCGATATACACTGGTCCGCAAAATTAAAGGAACAACATTTTTTTTTCATTCATCTCAAATTTTATTGAACATTTATCAATGAAATTTTATACACAAATTTATTATTCCATTATTGATTAGAATACCCGAAATCAAAGAATTCTAACACGTATTTTATGCAAATTAGCCGGTCAAGCAATGATCCTCTTGCAGTCAGTGTATAAATATCTTGGATATTGTTGTTAATATGGGGTGTGATCGCCTTTAACTGATAGACAGGCTCTACATCGGTGACCCATACTAAGAATTATCAGCTCCTGTGGAATCAACGCCCGCTCTTGTGTTAAGGCTGTTTCTAGCTCATGTTTCTAGGAGGGGGTTGGAGGGATGAGAACCGCCATCCTAGGTTGTCCCATACATGCTCAATGGGATTTAGGTCTGGGGATCGAGCTGGCCAATTCATCCGAGCAATTGCATGGTTTTAGAGAAAAGTGTCGACCACATCAGCCCTATGTGGACGGGCATTATCATTCATTAGAAGAAAGTTTTCTCCAATTTCAACTGATACAATACGCAGAAGGCTTCACATGAAGGGTCTCTATGCTCGACGACCCATAATTTGTGTGCCGTTGACACCACCTCAAAAGAGAACAAGGGAACTTTGGCGCAGACAACATGTCGCTTGGAATCCAGATGAATGGAGCCATGTAATGTTCACTGATGAGTCCAGATTCTCTCTAAACAGCTATTATCGTCGTGTCTTTGTCTGGAGAGAGGTAGGAACCAGAAATAATCCCCGAAATATGGTTGAAAGGGATCCCTACAGAAGCTAATGTTTTATGGTCTGGGCTGGAATCTTCTTGGGCGGTCACACAGCACTCCACATTTTTCGGCAAGGAACCCTGACTGGACAGAGGTATCGGGACGAGATCTTGGCAGCATATGTGATGCCTCAATCATTAGAAATGGTAGAAAACCTTCTTATAAAGGATGATAATGCCCGTCCACATAGGGCTGGTGTGGTCGACACTTTTCTCCAAAACCATGCAATTGCTCGGATGAATTGGCCAGCTCGATCCCCAGACCTAAATCCCATTGAGCATGTATGGGACAACCTAGGATGGCGGTTCTCATCCCTCCAACCCCCTCCTAGAAACATGAGCTAGAAACAGCCTTAACACAAGAGTGGGCGTTGATTCCACAGGAGCTGATAAACTCCCTAATTCTTAGTATGGGTCACTGATGTAGAGCCTGTCTATCAGTTAAAGGTGATCACACCCCATATTAACAACAATATCCAAGATATTTATGCACTGACTGCAAGAAGATCATTGCTTGACCGGCTAATTTGCATAAAATACGTGTTAGAATTCTTTGATTTCGGGTATTCTAATCAATAATGGAATAATAAATTTGTGTATGAAATTTCATTGATAAATGTTCAATAAAATTTGAGATAAGTTAAAAAAATATGTTGTTCCTTTAATTTTGCGGACCAGTGTATAATAAGGCAAAATTTGGATTATAACTACAAGAAAATAAGACTAAAACCAAATAAATTAATAGTGTGTGATGTTTTGGTAACCATTGTTACACACTTATAATTTATTTGGATTTGCTTTTATTTTCTTGTAATAATATTATTATTTTATATCAATAGATTATTAAGTATACATATATTTTTACTCTGAAAATTTATCTCTTTACCTCACTATTATCTTAAGTTTATGGGTCACGGACCATGGCCATGTACTGGCAGACATTACACTTGTACATCCTGAAACAGACCCAACCTGCCTTCACTGTTCATAAGAGCCACAGACAGTTGATCATCTTCTCTTCAGCTGTTCAGCTTTCCTGAGACATAGAATACAAACAGCTGATTGGACTGACCCACCTCAATCCTACATCTATGGCCCGATTCAGCATGGAACTTCCTGGTCAACTGGTTCAACTCAGATATCAATCAGGACGTGAGTAAAAGTGCTTAGCACTAGTCCATACTGATGAGCTGGACTTCCCGGGTAGTTGGTGTTCTGTGCTCCCTGGGTTATAAATATGTGGCGACCGCACTTTGCTTCAGCGAACTGGGACAAAGCTTCAAAACACATACGGGCAGAAGCATGGCGAGCACGTGTTGGGAGAACACTTCACTACGCATGCGCGGGCGTCATCCAGAACTTTCTAGCGGCTGGCTTCTTCCGACACTTGATCTGGCTACTCAGCGGTAAACAACAAGGCTAAAGCAGACGGCCGTTACTTCAACCGTTGCTTCTTTTCTCTTTATAATTTCTTGCTTAAAATAAATTAATTTTAATTATAATTTTATCAGCAGCCTTTCCACAAGCCACACCAGCACTTCACGCAACAACCATCCTACAAATATAAGGTGGTCATTGTCTTGACTGAAAACTTACCGGGTAGTTGGCATTGTCTGTGCTGCAAGAACTTGGATTATCTCTTTGATTTAGATAAATTTACTTGTCTCATTCATACCTTGTCTTTCCTAATTTTTCTATGTGACATTTGGGTCGAGATGCTAGGTAGACAAATTGAAGATCACCGAGCAGACCTTGAGGCCATGGCTGCTGTGAACAACATTTTCTGCAACTGACGCAAGAATTCAACTGCCGTGTCAAAATATCCCTCCATGAAGACAATGTCCCTATAGATGCTATGAATACCAAGTTGTTCTTTACGCCGCTAGAAAAAGGCTTCTAGGAACCGTTTTCAAGATGCTGAGGTAAACCTTGACTAAAATGTACAAGTTTCATGTCAGTAGCAACAAAATTTGCAAGATCACAGTTCCCATAGGGAAGAAGCTTTGTATAAGTGAAAATTTATTATTTAATTAACAGATTATTTATTTGATATTTTGATACATGCTTGTTCGGCATTACATATACAGTAGAACCTCCATGAGAGAATACTTGCGCTAGAGAACACCTCTCTACAAAGGACAGTTTTAATTTTTGTAAAATTATCATATTTACTATTTAGCAACTCTCCAGTAAGAGGACACCTCTTCCTAAAGGACACTTTGGCTCTGCAATTAGATGTTGTTCTTTACAGGAAGGTTCTATTGTACTAAAATGTGATTACATGAACGAAACAATGAAGATTTGCATGGCCCCTGCACAAGAATGACACGTAAAATCGTGAATTTTGATATTTTGTTACTCGGAAAATTTCTCTCCTTGCCTCACTTTATGTAAACAATCAAAAGCCATCGTCTGGAAAACCTTTCTCCTGGGCATCCCGAAACAGACCCTGCTCTCACTGTTAGGAAGAACCACAGACAGTTGATCATCTCCTCTTCAGCTGTCCAGCTATCCTGAGACATAGGATACAAACAGCTGCTTGGACTGACCCACCTCAATCCTACATCTATGGCCAGATTCAGCATGGAACTTCCTGGTCAACTGGTTTAACTCAGTAATTCACTAAGAACAATTAAAAGTGCTAGTCCATACTAGTGAGCAGGACACCGCGGGTAGTTGGCAGCGTTCTGAGATTCCAGGAACCTGGGGTATAACTACATCTAGTTTGTATGTAAATAGGATGATTGGGATCAAAATGTATTCATTATTCGTCTTCCCTCATTTTTCTATGTGAAAATATTGCTGTATAGGTTTACAATTATGTTTCTTCGGAATGGATTTTTAGAGAGTTGATATTGAGGGCTATACTCGACATTCTTGTGTTGCTACTTCTCCATTTCCCCTACTACCGCCCTATTAGTGGGCTACCTTTCTTTTGAATAGCTATATTGATGGTTGATATCGAGGGCTACACTCGACATTCTTGTGTTGCTACTTCTCCATTTCCCCAACTACGGCCCTATTGGAGGGCTTCCTTTCTTTAGAGTAGCTATCTTGATGGTTGATATCGAGGGCTACACTCGACATTCTTGTGTTGCTACTTCTCCATTTCCCCTACTACCGCCCTATTAGTGGGCTACCTTTCTTTTGAATAGCTATATTGATGGTTGATATCGAGGGCTACACTCGACATTCTTGTTTTGTTACTTCTCCATTTCCCCAACTACCGCCCTATTGGAGGGCTTCCTTTCTTTAGAGTAGCAATCTTGATGGTTGATATCGAGGGCTACACTCGACATTCTTGTGTTGCTATTTCTCCATTTCCCCAACTACTGCCCTATTGGAGGGCTTCCTTTCTTTAGAGTAGCAATCTTGATGGTTGATATCGAGGGCTACACTCGACATTCTTGTGTTGCTACTACTCCATTTCCCCAATTACCGCCCTATTTGAGGGTACCTTTCTTTAGAGTAGCTATCTTGATGGTTGATATCGAGGGCTACACTCGACATTCTTGTGTTGCTACTTCTCCATTTCCCCAACTACGGCCCTATTGGAGGGCTACCTTTCTTTAGAGTAGCAATCTTGATGGTTGATATCGAGGGCTACACTCGACAATCTTGTGTTGCAACTACTCCATTTCCCCAACTACCGCCCTATTGGAGGGCTTCCTTTCTTTAGAGTAGCTATCTTGATGGTTGATATCGAGGGCTACACTCGACATTCTTGTGTTGCTACTACTCCATTTCCCCAACTACCGCCCTATTGGAGGGCTACCTTTCTTTAGAGTAGCTATCTTGATGGTTGATATCGAGGGCTACACTCGACATTCTTGTGTTGCTACTACTCCATTTCTCCAACTACCGCCCTATTGGAGGGCTACCTTTCTTTAGAGTAGCAATCTTGATGGTTGATATCGAGGGCTACACTCGACATTCTTGTGTTGCTACTACTCCATTTCCCCAACTACCGCCCTATTGGAGGGCTTCCTTTCTTTAGAGTAGCAATCTTGATGGTTGATATCGAGGGCTACACTCGACATTCTTGTGTTGCTACTTCTCCATTTCCCCAACTACTGCTCTATTGGAGGGCTACCTTTCTTTAGAGTAGCTATCTTGATGGTTGATATCGAGAGCTACACTCGACATTCTTGTGTTGCTACTTCTCCATTTCCCCAACTACCGCCCTATTGGAGGGCTATCTTTCTTTAGAGTAGCTATCTTGATGGTTGATATCGAGGGCTACACTCGATATTCTTGTGTTGCTACTACTCCATTTCCCCAACTACCGCCCTATTGGAGGGTACCTTTCTTTAGAGTAGCTATCTTGATGGTTGATATCGAGGGCTACACTCGACATTCTTGTGTTGCTACTACTCCATTTCCCCAACTACCGCCCTATTGGAGGGATACCTTTCTTTAGAGTAGCTATCTTGATGGTTGATATAGAGGGCTACACTCGACATTTTTGTGTTGCTACTACTCCATTTCCCCAACTACCGCCCTATTGGAGGGCTTCCTTTCTTTAGAGTAGCTATCTTGACGGTTGATATAGAGGGCTACACTCGACATTCTTGTGTTGCTACTTCTCCATTTCTCCAACTACCGCCCTATTGGAGGGTACCTTTCTTTAGAATAGCTATCTTGATGGTTGATATCGAGGGCTACACTCGACATTCTTGTGTTGCTACTACTCCATTTCCCCAACTACCGCCCTATTGGAGGGCTACCTTTCTTTAGAGTAGCTATCTTGATGGTTGATATAGAGGGCGACACTCGACATTTTTGTGTTGCTACTACTCCATTTCCCCAACTACTGCCCTATTGGAGGGCTACCTTTCTTTAGAGTAGCTATCTTGATGGTTGATATCGAGGGCTACACTCGACATTCTTGTGTTGATACTATTCCATTTCCCCAACTACCCCTCTATTGGAGGGCTTCCTTTCTTTAGAGTAGCTATCTTGATGGTTGATATCGAGGGCTACACTCGACATTTTTGTGTTGCTACTACTCCATTTCCCCAACTACCGCCCTATTGGAGGGCTACCTACTTTAGAGTAGCTATCTTGATGGTTGATATCGAGGGCTACACTCGACATTCTTGTGTTGCTACTTCTCCATTTCCCCAACTACCGTCCTATTGGAGCGCTACCTTTCTTTAGAGTAGCTATCTTGATGGTTGATATAGAGGGCTACACTCAACATTCTTGTGTTGCTACTTCTTCATTTCCCCAACTACTGCCCTATTGGAGCGCTACCTTTCTTTAGAGTAGCTATCTTGATGGTTGAAATAGAGGGCTACACTCGACATTCTTGTGTTGCTATTTCTCCATTTCACCAACTACTGCCCTATTGGAGCGCTACCTTTCTTTAGAGTAGCTATCTTGATGGTTGATATAGAGGGCTACACTCGACATTCTTGTGTTGCTATTTCTCCATTTCCCCAACTACTGCCCTATTGGAGGGATACCTTTCTTTAGAGTAGCTATCTTGATGGTTGATATCGAGGGCTACACTCGACATTTTTGTGTTGCTACTACTCCATTTCCCCAACTACCGCCCTATTGGAAGGCTAACTTCCTTTATAGTAGCTATCTTGATGGTTGATATCGAGGGCTACACTCGACATTCTTATGTTGCTACTTCTATATTTCCCCAACTACTGCCCTATTGGAGCGCTACCTTTCTTTAGAGTAGATATCTTGATGGTTGATATAGAGGGCTACACTCGACATTCTTGTGTTGCTACTTCTCCATTTCCACAACTACCGTCCTATTGGAGGGCTACCTTTCTTTAGAGTAGCTATCTTGATAGTTGATATCGAGGGCTACACTCGACATTCTGGTGTTGATACTTCTCCATTTCCCCAACTACTGCCCTATTGGAGTGATACCTTTCTTTAGAGTAGCTATCTTGATGGTTGATATCGAGGGCTACACTCGACATTCTTGTGTTGCTACTTCTCCATTTCCCCATGTACCGCCCTATTGGAGGGCTACCTTTCTTTAGAGTAGCTATCTTGACGGTTGATATAGAGGGCTACACTCGACATTCTTGTGTTGCAACTACTCCATTTCCCCAACTACCGCCCTATTGGAGCGCTACCTTTCTTTAGAGTAGCTATCTTGATGGTTGATATCGAGGGCTACAATCGACATTCTTGTGTTGCTACTTCTCCATTTCCCCAACTACTGCCCTATTGGAGGGCTACCTTTCTTTAGAGTAGCTATCTTGATGGTTGATATCGAGGGATACAATTGACATTCTTGTGTTGCTACTTCTCCATTCCCCAACTACCGCCCTATTGGAGGGCTACCTTTCTTTAGAGTAGCTATCTTGATGGTTGATATCGAGGGCTACACTCGACATTCTTGTGTTGCTACTACTCCATTTCCCCAACTACCGCCCTATTGGAGGGTACCTTTCTTTAGAGTAGCTATCTTGATGGTTGATATAGAGGGCTACACTCGACATTTTTGTGTTGCTACTACTCCATTTCCCCAACTACCGCCCTATTGGAGGGCTTCCTTTCTTTAGAGTAGCTATCTTGATGGTTGATATCGAGGGCTACAATCGACATTCTTGTGTTGCTACTTCTCCATTTCTCCAACTACCGTCCTATTGGAGGGTACCTTTCTTTAGAGTAGCTATCTTGATGGTTGATATCGAGGGCTACACTCGACATTCTTGTGTTGCTACTACTCCATTTCCCCAACTACCGCCCTATTGGAGGGCTACCTTTCTTTAGAGTAGCTATCTTGATGGTTGATATAGAGGGCTACACTCGACATTTTTGTGTTGCTACTACTCCATTTCCCCAACTACTGCCCTATTGGAGGGCTACCTTTCTTTAGAGTAGCTATCTTGATGGTTGATATCGAGGGCTACAATCGACATTCTTGTGTTGCTACTTCTCCATTTCCCCAACTACTGCCCTATTGGAGGGCTACCTTTCTTTAGAGTAGCTATCTTGACAGTTGATATAGAGGGCTACACTCGACATTATTGTGTTGATACTTCTCCATTTCCCCAACTACCGCCCTATTGGAGGGCTACCTTTCTTTAGAGTAGCTTTCTTGATGGTTGATATACGTGTTCAAAAAGTATCGCGACTTTTGTGTTTTTCAAAAATTATTTATTTATTCATGCATACCTATTTTGTCCCCTTCAAAGTAATCCCCAAGAGATATTATACACTTGTGCCAACGGTTTTTCCAATCTTCGAAGCACTTCAAAAAATCATTTTTTAAATCTTTTTCAGCTCCTCCTTCGATGCCGTCTTTATCTCTTCAAGCGTAGCGTAACGTCGTCCTTTCATGGGCCTCTTCAGTTTATGGAACAAGAAAAAGTCACAGGGGGCCAGATCTGGGGAATACGGTGGCTGCGGCATCATTAGTGTATTGTTTTTGGCCAAAAAGTCGCGCACAAGCAACGATGTGTGAGCAGGGGCGTTATCGTGGTGCAAAAGCCAATTTTTGTTCTTCCACAAATCCGGGCGTTTCTGGCGGATTGCTTCGCGAAAATTGCGCATAAATTGCAGGTAATATTCCTTATTGACCGTTCTACCCTGTGGCAAGAACTCATGATACACCACGCCCCTGCAATCGAAGAAAACTGTCAGCAAAACTTTCACATTCGACCGAACTTGGCGCGCTTTTTTCGGTCTTGGTTCGTGCGGCAGCTTCCATTGAGATGATTGAGCTTTGGTTTCCACGTCATAACCATAAACCCACGCTTCGTCACCAGTTATGACCCTCTGGAGCAAATTTGGGTCGTCGCGGACAGAGTCCAACATCTCATTAGCAATGTTCATGCGATGCTGTTTTTGGTCGCAATTGAGCAATTTTGGTACGAATTTCGCGGCGACCCGTCTCATGCCCAAATCATTGATAAATATCGAATGGCACGAGCCAATCGATATGTTTAGGTCCTCAGCAACTTCTCCAACGGTGATTCGACGATTGGCCAATATCATTTTCTCCACTTCATTAATTTTTTCGTCTGTTGTTGAAGTGCTCGGGCGCCCGGCACGCTCTTCGTCGTTCACATCTTCTCGGCCTTCTGAGAACATTTTGTACCACCGATAAACATTGCTTCGGTCCAAGGTAGCTTCTCCGTATGCCACAGTCAATATTCGGAATGCATCTGCGCACTTAATTTCGTTTTTCACACAAAATTTGATACAGGTTCTTTGATCCATTTTTTAAATAGGTAAAAATCGAAGACAATCCAAAACACCTGCAAGCAAAGCAGCTGTCAAAAATAAAGTGAACATTCAAAATGGCCGAGCTTGTCGGCATAAGTAAGAGACATGAGTACCAACATAAAGCTACAAAAAGATCGAAATTCGGATATACGTAACCCGCGAAAATTCAAAAGTCGCGATACTTTCTGAACACACCTCGTAGAGGGCCACACTCGACATTCTTGTGTTGCTACTTCTCCATTTCTTTAACTACCGCCCTATTGGTGGGCTACCTTTCTTTAGAGTAGCTATCTTGATGGTGATATCCAGGGCTACACTCGACATTCTTGTGTTGCTACTACTCCATTCCCCAACTACCGCCCTATTGGAGGGCTACCTTTCTTTAGAGTAGCTATCTTGATGGTTGATATAAAGGGCTACACTAGACATTCTTGTGTTGCTACTACTCCATTTCCCCAACTACCGCCCTATTGGAGGGCTACCTTTCTTTAGAGTAGCTATCTTGATGGTTGATATCGAGGGCTACACTCGACATTCTTGTGTTGCTACTACTCCATTTCCCCAACTACCCCTCTATTGGAGGGCTATCTTTCTTTAGAGTAGCTATCTTGATGGTTGATATCGAGGGCTACACTCGACATTCTTGTGTTGCTACTACTCCATTTCCCCAACTACCGCCCTATTGGAGGGATACCTTTCTTTAGAGTAGCTATCTTGATGGTTGATATCGAGGGCTACACTCGACATTCTTGTGTTGCTACTACTCCATTTCCCCAACTACCGCCCTATTGGAGGGATACCTTTCTTTAGAGTAGCTTTCTTGATGGTTGATATCGAGGGCTACACTCGACATCCTTGTGTTGCTACTACTCCATTTCCCCAACTACCGCCCTATTGGAGGGCTACCTTTCTTTAGAGAAGCTATCTTGATGGTTGATATCGAGGGCTACACTAAACCTTTCTTAATTGTCTTCTACGTTTTCTCAACAACCGACATATTTTGAAAGTATCAAACTTCAGTAGAGTTTTCTGGATATCTTGTTTGTTGGCCTCACATGTGTTCGCCTTAGTTTGACATCTCTTTTCTTGATAGCTAGTTTACAATGTCAAAAATGGCATTTTTCTTACTTCTTCACCTGGCATCTTATCCAGAGCCTCAGCATCAGTGTAGGGGAACAACCTGTCTAATGTATCACACAGAAGGGATATCAACAAGGATTACAGCCGTTCTTCTATTTCATCAGTAAAACTGAGGCAGCCATTTCTTTTGTAGCTAAGTCGGCCTGCCACTGAGTAGTGCTCCCAGTCTTAATGACAAAGACAGACGCATACTAATTCACCCAGTCATGATGGTTGTCAAACAGACACCATCAACAAGCTCTATAAGCTTGATACCCTAATATGTTTGAGTGGATATCCTGGTTTTATTCTACGTATGGAGTGCGGAAGAACGTCACTGGGAGCTACGGTGCTGAAACTTACACTCGGGTTCTGGCTTAGAATTCTAAAAATGAACAGCAGCCGACTCCCCTATATACGCTTAGCTCAACTATATGAGATATCAAAAAATAGAAATATATATATTGGACTTGCGGAAAGTTTGGCCAACATACTCTACTCAACAGGATTTTCTTGGTTAATTAACTGCAACGATGCAAGGATTATCCGGCAAGAAATACCATTAATAACTAAAATTGCAATAGAACAATCTATTCAAAGTGACCAGGCAAAAATAGAGAATTCTAAATTCTACCCTCACTATAAGTATCTACACAGTTCATTCCGAATTGAAAACTATTTACTTAGCAACTTTCCATTCCCAGTAAAACGCTATATCGCACAACAGAGAATACTATATTCGTTTTTCAAGGAAAACCATACAAAAATTTTCAGGGAGGGTGATAAGATTTGTGATCTCTGCAAAGAAAATATGGAAACTGAACTATCTCATTATATCTATGAATGCCAAGATATATTAGCGAGGAGAGAAGGACATTCTTTTCAACGGTAGACACCAGCCAACTTAGGTCAATCCAAATGATGTTAACCAGTGCCCAAACAAGTAGACTAGTTGCTCAGGCCCTATATAATTTTTACAAGGCAGTAGGTGTAAAGAGGGAGAAAAGAGAACTTGGAAGCTATTGTTCTTACACCTCAGAATGATGACGAAACATCGAGGGGCCATCGTGTTGGTCGACGATGAGATTGCGGAGCAGGTGATATGGATGGCTGTGCTGGAGTAGACCTTCTTTTTGTGTCTGGATGCTATATTTATGGCGAAATAAATAACTTAGTCCCTATTTCTGCTCCGCGCTTATGAAATTGAAGACTTGGGGCGATGGCGTCGACCTTTCATATTAAATCTTACTTTTCCTTATTACTAATAATTGTATATAGTTGCGGAACTAATGGTTTCCTGTGCTGCTCTTTTCCTGTTATTGCACCTTGTACGGAGAATCTGTATAAGACTAACGTCTTAATAAAGGCTTTGTGTGTGTGTGTGAGTGGATATAAGAAAGAAGATCAGTGACACTCAACAATGGAACCTGACTTGGGGCAGCGTTTAAACCATTTCATCCATCTCTTCAGGCACAATTTATAGTTGTTTATTTTCCTCACTGACTTCATGTTTACTGTTTATATGAATCAAATTGTCATGGAGACAATATGTGGTGGATGTTATAAGTGGAAGAACATTTCAAATAGATATTATAAACAATGGGGGGATCACACTCATGGATAAAAACTTAAGGAAGTTTCACCTTTTAGCATGTATATCAGGATTCAATAACTCTGAAAAATATTTGATACACAGTGACCTTTATTGAATACTAGCCGAATGACCCGGGCAACGCCCGTGTTTTACCCGATTGAATGTTTTTATTCAAATACTATTTGTTACAATTATAAATTGGCGCCTTAAATAAATGCATATATTAGTTAATAACTATAGCCTATGTGCTTTATCTGTCTATGTACTGTTGGCTTCCGTAGGCGTCTCTTACTGGGAAAAAGAAAGAGAGGATTCCATTTAGTTATTAACTAATATATGCATTTAAGGAGCGACCCGCTCCAACACAATAGTTACAAAAACCAAAAAGCGAGTGGGGGGCATGATGGAAGGGGGGGGGGGGGGGGGGGGCAAAGGTGGCGTGATCGTAGCCAACCAATAGGAGAGCGCCATTCCAAAAAAAAAAAAAGCAAACGGTGACAGAGATGAAGAATTATTAAGAACGCATGACGCTCGTAACTGTATATAGAATGAGGTAATCAAATGTGAACAAAATTGCCTCTGTGGGCGAAAATTGAAGAGATAGACTTGAATAATATTGAATCCTTTATATATTTTCATCTTCTACCACTTGATAGAATTATGCGAGAATTTGGTAAATAAGTACTTTTTCTAAAATGATTTATATTCAGTATATAAACTGTATTTTGGTTGTAGATGTACTCCTGCACTACGCTGACGAGGGTCAAACAGCCCGAAACGCGTTCGTGGTCGGATTTTCTTGATTTATCAAGAAAATGGGTTGGTCAAATATCAAGGAACATGCTAAATCAACGTTTAGATGGCGCTCTGCCATCTAAAAAGCTCATGTGCTCGTGGTCAGGATATGTCTTCTTTGATTTTAATATCAACACCTGACCTTTTTTTTTCATTTTTATTTAATTTTTTTAAAATGACATATATTCGGTATAAACACACTGTATATTGATTGACTTTATATTTACTGATTATGAAGTTTGATGTTTGCGGAAGAGTGATTGCTCGAAGCATATTATATATTTATAATAATATTTAATTCTGCTGTCCTCAAAGCTTATGTCCATAGTTCATCTAAAATACACATTCCAAGTGTCTAGCATCAGTATCACTATAAAAGGAAGTTCCAAAAATGCAATATAACAGCGGTATGGTAGATTAAACTGGCGAAACCGCTGGGAGGGTTCACCACTGATGAGCCAGGCCCTCCCATTAATTTTTCCATTGCAGTAAGGACAGTAGAAATTGTTTTATTTTTAAAAGAATCTTACGCGTCTATAATAGTTTCGTATTTTGATTATGAAGTTTATACGTACTTTGAATATGGTGTTTTATTTGTAAATGTACGAAGGATTAAAAGAGGCGGTGGAGGACATGACAATCTAGTGACAGAACGTAGTGCTCAAGAAGACGATGTTGGAGTGTCCCCGAGAGGAGAGTGTGCAGCGTTCGACCGACAGTGCAGGTGTGTCCAGTGTACTGTACTGAACGGAATGCTATGGGACTCCACAAACTGGACAGTCGGACATCTTTGATGCCAGGAGAGTAGTAAAGACATTCTTCCAACTGTGACTGAGTGGACCGTTCTAGGGGTGTGGAAGATGGCACCAAGGATCCTTCAATCAGTGGAGATAAGAGACAAATCCTTTTTTTTTATTGGATTCTCATTCCATTTTTGACTCCTGTAACAAAGCGAAACTTTAGCGCTGCATCCGTTTACAAAATATTGTGCAATTTTTTTTACCATCCTAACTTAGGGGGTTTGATGTAACAGTAATTTATATTGTTCTGAATATAGAGCAAAAAAAAAATCCATATTTTATATTTATATTTATTGTCTTTATAATATGTGCTTACTGCGTACGTACAGTAAAACTAACTCCCTGTAAAAGACACCTACTTGTGTGCTTTAGGGAGAGGTGTACCCTTACTGGAGAATTTCTAATTAGTAAAAATGGTAATTTTTACAATGAAAACTGTCCTTTGTAGAGAGATGTTCTTTAGTGCGAGTGTTCTCTCATGGATGTTCTATGGCATTTTTATATTTACTCTACATATATATTGAGAATAGGTATTTTATTCATGTGAAATGTATTGTGGGTCATGAACTGGACTTCTAATGTTATTGTAAATAAAACCAAGAAGACAGAAGGACAGCCCGGGTATTTCTGTACGTGGCTACAGGTACCTGCTGTGTTAACTAACTAAATAATACTTGTCAAGTTCTGTTAACAGCCTCAGTGAGGGCGGGGAGGTGATCCTGGGCAGGAGTCTTGTACTCCTGGAACCCTAGACATGAAGGCTGCTGTCCTACTAAGCCCAGCTAAATGTTAACAGTCCTACCTTGGTGTGATGTTCCCATCAACAGGAAACACACCCAATTACTCTGTATGTCAGACAGGACAGTATGTCTTGTACTCCTGGTACCCTAGACATGAAGGCTGCTGTCCTACTAAGTCCAGCTAAATGTTAACTGTCCTACCTTGGTGTGATGTTCCCATCAAAAGGAAACACACCCAATTACTCTGTATGTCAGACAGGACAGTATGTCTTGTACTCCTGGTACCCTAGACATGAAGGCTGCTGTCCTACTGAGCCCAGCTAAATGTTAACAGTCCTACCTTTGTATGATGTTCCCATCAACAGGAAACACACCCAATTACTCTGTATGTCAGACAGGACAGTATGTCTTGTACTCCTGGTACCCTAGACATGAAGGCTGCTGTCCTACTAAGCCCAGCTAAATGTTAACAGTCCTACCTTGGTGTGATGTTCCCATCAACAGGAAACACACCCAATTACTCTGTATGTCAGACAGGACAGTATGTCTTGTACTCCTGGTACCCTAGACATGAAGGCTGCTGTCCTACTAAGCCCAGCTATATGTTAACAGTCCTACCTTGGTGTGATGTTCCCATCAAAAGGAAACACACCCAATTACTCTGTATGTCAGACAGGACAGTATGTCTTGTACTCCTGGAACCCTAGACATGAAGGCTGCTGTCCTACTAAGCCCAGCTAAATGTTAACAGTCCTACCTTTGTATGATGTTCCCATCAAAAGGAAACACACCCAATTACTCTGTATGTCAGACAGGACAGTATGTCTTGTACTCCTGGAACCCTAGACATGAAGGCTGCTGTCCTACTAAGCCCAGCTAAATGTTAACAGTCCTACCTTGATGTGATGTTCCCATCAACAGGGAAACACACACAATTACTCTGTATGTCAGACAGGACAGTATGTCTTGTACTCCTGGTACCCTAGACATGAAGGCTGCTGTCCTACTAAGCCCAGCTATATGTTAACAGTCCTACCTTGGTGTGATGTTCCCATCAACAGGGAAACACACACAATTACTCTGTATGTCAGACAGGACAGTATGTCTTGTACTCCTGGTACCCTAGACATGAAGGCTGCTGTCCTACTAAGCCCAGCTATATGTTAACAGTCCTACCTTGGTGTGATGTTCCCATCAACAGGAAACACACCCAATTACTCTGTATGTCAGACAGGACAGTATGTCTTGTACTCCTGGTACCCTAGACATGAAGGCTGCTGTCCTACTAAGCCCAGCTAAATGTTAACAGTCCTACCTTGGTGTGATGTTCCCATCAACAGGAAACACAACCAATTACTCTGTATGTCAGACAGGACAGTATGTCTTGTACTCCTGGTACCCTAGACATGAAGGTTGCTGTCCTACTAAGCCCAGCTAAATGTTAACAGTCCTACCTTGATGTGATGTTCCCATCAACAGGGAAACACACACAATTACTCCGTAAACGCTTCACGATTTTGCGTGTCATCCTTTCGCAAGGACCATACTAATCTTCTCTGTATCGTTCCAATTTTAGTATATGTACCGCCGAACAATTACTCCGTGAACGAGATAACCACCACCACAACAATCACAGTAAAACTATGCAAATTTCTTTTTTACTCTTCTCTACCATAATTTACCATCGTGATGCCATGTACTACCAAGAATTCAGATAAATCGATGCAGTATAAAAGGGTGAAATTAGCGTCACCAGATTTACCGACAAACGCGGTGAGAAAAAAAAAAAAAAGGCGAAGAAAAGGAAGGAGAGGAAGCCTCAAAGAAAAAAAAAAACTAAAAAAGTTTTCCCCGAAGAATTTTTCACCTGACGACCGAAGAATGGATGATGGGAGACGCCGCCATTATGGCTTAGCATAAATAATGACCATGGTCAAATGAGATGGAAGCGCTGGGATTGGTTGCCTGACCATCACGTGACCTACACCACGTGTTCTATACGGCAGCCTTAAAAAAAAAAAAAACGTTAAAAGAATAAATAAGGGAGAAGTAAAATTAAACAAAATGTTCATTAACTTTATAATTTTTATTATTTATTCATTTACATTATATTTGGGATCAATGAAGGAATGATATAAGTTGGTGATTTTTGTTTTTAACAATTACAAAGAGGGATTGAATCACACATTGGACTCCTTTTTTTTTTCTGAAGAAAAAATTCTTTGCAATGGGGCTACTGTTTCTTTTTTAAGTACAACTCCATCAGTGAGTGAAAGTAACAGAACAGAGCTCTGGCAAATTTGTAAGTGCAAAAGTTAAACTGATTTTTACATGTATATATTATATAATCTAAAATGCAAATATTTTATTTTTTAAAAAAACATATATTTTATTTTCATTCATTGACTGTTCTACATTTTTTGACCATAGATTTAGAACATACCACTTTAATTATTATTGTAAATATGTATATTTAACCATCCCTATTTATTTAAATCACGATTATAGAATTCATTTTATAAATTCTATATTGCTGTGATAAATAATTTTATGTGTAATTTCCTTCAAGTAATTCAAAAAACTACTTGATGGGTAAATAATTTGTTTCCTACCTTTCACGATTGCACCTCTAATTTTATCTTTTCAACAACAAAACAAAAATAATCATAACATATATATAACATGTGGTGTATTTTTATAATAAAAGCAATCGTTAACTACCCACCATGATAATCATGATCTGTACCATATGTGTTTTGGGATATAAGAAAAAAAATTATTTGTTGGGACGTTTCAATCAACTGTACTAGTATCTTTTATAAATTTTTATAAAGTAAAAAAAGCTTCCAGGGTTAAGTTTCTTGTTCAAATTTTTATTTTCAAGCTTTCGGACTTGTCAGTCCTTCAACAGGAGTATCATACTTCAGTCATAGTCCTGTAGAAGGACTGACAAGTCCGAAAACTTGAAAATAAAAAGTTACATAAGAAACTTAACCCTGGAAGCTTTATTTATTTTATAATATTATAAATCAGGGAAGAACGTTTTTATAAAGTTTGTTGAGTTAATTATAATCACGAATAGATGTTTATATATAACCCTGGTTCCTGGAGCGCAGAACACTAGCTACACGACAACTGTGGAATATAGTGGGTGTGTTCCGTCATTGTTAGTTACATAGTCTGTGCTTCACTTCCATCAATAATTGACAATATGACCCAGAATAAGTATATTGCTACGGCGTTTTATGGTTTCCACAAGTCCATATCTCAGAAGAAGGCCAAGTGACACTCACTCCTCACTTTCTTACTGCTACTCTTTTGTGTTGTTTTTCTTGCTTCCCTCTTTCTCTTTCTTGTTTTTTTTCTTTTTCTTCTGTCTATATCGTTGTTTCCTTTGTCTCACTGCTTTGTTCTTATGCATACCTCTGGTGAATCCTGTATAGGGTCAGTGACCCTAAATAAAGGCTTTTTGTTGTTGTTGTTGTATTGTTAGTTACATAGACGGCCGCCAATTCATTTTAGATATACGAAGGCAAACCTTTTGTAGTTAGTCATTGGGGTAATAAGCCACTAGGCTTTATTTGTTAACAGCCTTTCGAAAAATATACTTTCTATTTAAAAAAAGAGGTATAAAATGTGAACTTATATACTCTATAAAATAGAGAGGTGTTCTCCATCATCGGCCGGCCGCCGGACCTGCAGTCCTGGATCTTTCCAGTTGGTCTCGAGAACCACGCCATCACCATCTCCTCAGTGGTGAAGTACGCCATCTACGTATTCTTCGTAGATCGCGAAGGTGTCGCTGGAGACCCACTGGCGATTCCCCACCAAACTCTGCAGCGCTGGCAGAGGCGCCATATTCATTGTACATAGTGTATATAATCCATATTATCTTTTTTTAAATAGTACAGACTGTGCACTTTGCATGTATTGACAAGATGTCAATAAAATTATTTTAATTATCAATTGTTTATATAATAGAGCGCGCCATCTATAGATGAAATTCTAAACTACTTTGGCGCGAATTTTTATTTTTGCACACTAACCTCAATTTCCTTATATCCTTTTTGCGATAGAAAAAATCATTAAATCATTGATTTGTTAGTCCTTCTCAATATTTTTTTTGATCAACAGAAGGAACAGTAGAGGAGATGTTTTGTCAATAGAAAATTTAGAGATTAAATTAGTTTCTAATTTCAAAAAGTATGGTTACTTCAATCAAGTATTGTTTTCTCGCTTTGTTCGGATGTCTCATTGTACGATTGGGCTACAGCGAGAGCAGTTCTAACAAACACCGAGTCTCTATAAATTCTCTACCAAGAGAGATTTCGACACTCTGTGATACCTCTACAACATTTGTGGCGTTTTCCATTATAGAGCGTTTACTGTAGTTGTACACCTATCCCCCGATTTACACGGTAGATACGTTCCTGAGAAAAACGTGTAAATCAGGGGATAGAGGTGTACACAGAAATAAAAATAAAATGCATTGACAGGTTAAAATATGTAGTCAGCACATAAGCTCGGGATTCCTCGTGAGATGTGTACACAGCGTATTTGTTCAATCACAGTAGCATTTAGTATAGTGTGATAAAAAAAAACTTATTTGGAAAACCGTGTAAAAGCGAAAACGTGTAAAACAAGTACCGTGTAAATCGGGGGATAGGTGTATTTTGACGTGGATCGTCCATTATATCTACACAGGTAGTGGGCTTGTAGAGAAGTAGATAGATAACAGCGGAAATTTCCCACGCGGTTTATTTCACTACAGCCCTAACTGTAATTCAACAGAAAAATTTTACCAAGACGTCTTATATCGACCATTTCGTTCTGGTGTCCAATACAAGGCTTTTTGAAGCAAGAAAATGATTATTATTTGAGTATGAAAGCTTGTAAAAAATAGGAACTTACCCTCTATTATTAATTTGTTTATTTTGCTTTGTCGTGTGTTTTGCACAAGTTGAACCAAATTTGGCCAATTCTGGAATAATTAAAAATCAACGAGAATAGTTGATATTTATTCCGATAGATGGCGCAAGCCATCAGCAACTTTCAGTTGCACGATAAGTAGATGCCTTTTTCTTAATTTATGCACCTTATCCAAGTACAAAATTACATTTGTACTATTTTTTCATATACAGTAAAAACCCTCTATAGTGAACCCCAATGGGACAGAGCTTTTGGTTCACTATAGCCACGGTTCACTATAGCCACGGTTTGGCTATTTTTTTTTACTTTTCAAAAATTTTAGACCGTATAATTAAAAAACAGCCATACACACAAGAAGAGGCTGCCTCTTAATAGTGGTCACTTTATTTTAATTCCCTTAATTGACTAATTTCCTTATATTAATACTGAGAATAATAATAGAAATCATTAGATAATAGGTTCTTCTTATGATTAACATACATGTACCTCTATGTCTAAGTTAAAAATCAAGACAAATCCTAGGCAAAGTTTTATTAAATATATATTCAAAGATATGAAATGATTTTAAAACATCATTATCACATTATATAATACAATTTTTACTTGAAAAAAATGGCTCTAATACCTTGTTGTTTCAAAGCATTCTTCCAAGCATTGCACCATTCAAATAAAGTTAGTGTTTTTCTTCCATTTCATGTTTCCCCATATTCTTCTAGGTCTAGATTTCGTTTTTTTTAACCTGCCATGCAAAACATTGCTGACTTTAAAATCACCATAGTTAATGGCATAAAAATAATTTTTGTTTCATCACGGGACCGTTTATTTGGACTTTTTTTTTTTTTAAGTTCTAAAACGTACGATCGCGATCGCGGCAAAAGTTGAAGTTGATTCCTCTTTGTAACAATTTTTAATAACTTTATATTTTATCTTTTATAATAGAAAAGTTATATTCTCTTATTTTAATATGTTCTTAACATTTTGCCTATGTTGTTTCACTTTGAAAAGTTCTGAAAATGGCCTTTTTTTTATTTATGAAATAATGCTTTTGTTTTTAAAATGCCTTTGTTTTCTTCATTTTGGAAGCCATTTGCATTTTTTATATTTCAAATTTAATGGATGCAAAGATATTCTAATTAATAAAAAGTATAATGTGTAAAAATTTATACAACATACAGCAAAAATAAAGTGCAAAAATCAAACAAACAATGCCGCTAAATTTATTGTTTTGAAATCGCGATCCGCGAGCTTTAAACATGCTCAAAATTTTGTTTTTTATTTTTTTTTTAAATTACAATTCTAAGTTCGTTATAAGCATAGTATTTTTAATAGATTTTATCATTTTGGGACCCGAAATAGGTTCGTTATAGGGGTAGTTCGTTATTCTAAAAATCGCAAAGTTCGTTATAACGATGGTATTTTCAATGGAATGGAATTGGGAATCGGCGTGGGTTCGTTATAAGGGAAGGTTCGTTATATCCATGGTTCGTTATAGCGGGGTTTTACTGTATATATGAAATTACATACTAAAAGGTACAACTTCCTTAAGTTTTGTCCATGAGTATAAGAAGACAAAGACTCCATCGGTCATCGACTCAGAAACTTGTAAATTTTTGCAGATTTTTTTCGATGATAGGAATGTGAGGCTGGTAATTTTTGTCTTTCCTACTGAAATCGGGAACCATACCTTTTAGAAGACCCATTTCTTCTTATAAAAAGTCAGTCAACCTTCGAATTGAGTTAATTGAGGGGGAATGCCAAATGATTAATTTAAGAAGAATGGAAAGTATCTAGTTGCAATAATATAAACCCTGTATATTATAATCTATGAACAATATATAAAAAAGTAAAAGGAAGCTTTAACTTCTTTATTTCGACTTAAAGCGCTATGTCCTCCTAGGGACACTTGCACTTTAAAAATATACAAAATTTTTAAAGAAGAGAAAGAAAGATATTTTAAATATGTACAGAATTAGTATGCAAGTTAGTTAGAAGAAATCTGGTTGGTTCAAAATCACATTAATAGGTACCGCTCAGCAAGATCAACCTAGTTCATGATAATTGAAACAGTGAATAATATGTGAAGGATATTCACATATTAAACAAAATGTTAACGTGGGATTCAATCCCAGTTCATGACTGTCGGGAATCGAGGGTGTTACCCACTCGTCCACCGTTTATATGTTAGAAGAAAAGATAAAAAAAACATATATATCAACACAATTGATATATGTACAAAGGTTGGTATGCAAATTTAGTTAAATTAAATCAAATTGTAAAGTATTGTGTGTATTTTCGAGAAAAGCTTTAATTGTATCCAACTTGAACCACACAGACCTAGCTACCACTCGTGTTGTCCCAGTAAACAGGATTCTATCCATCACACCATATAGAACAACAACCATGTAACAACCTTGTAAACCTTTGTTGTAGATACTTTGTTGAGTAAGGTAAAGTGTAGAGTTTGTATAAAGTGGATGGTGCCCATAGGAGATATATATTGTTAATTGCACAACTTATTAATAAAACTATCTATTTACATACTATCATCACTTATTCTGTTGTTTGAACTTTACGTATCGCGTCGCGTACATTTTTTAAATTTTATTTTTACAGAAGCACGAAGTCTATCAGACTATTGTGCTATATTAGAATTATTTACATATATATATTTGTGAAAAAATAGTACAAATGTAATATTGTACTGGGATAAGGTGCATAAATTAAGAAAAAGCCATCTCCTTATCGTGTAACTGAAAGTTGATGATGGCTTGCGCCATCTATCGGAATAAATATCAACTATTCTCGTTGATTTTTAATTATTCCAGAATTGGCCAAATACCCATTCTTGATTAATCAAGAAAAGTTAACCACGAACGCGTTTCGGGCTGTTTGCCCTCATCAGCGTGGTGCAAGCTGTACCTCTACGACCAAAAAATTAGTCATTTAGCATCCTGAAAAATCATGAAACGGGTAAAGGCCAGAATTGCGTGAGCGTGAGATGGCGCAAGCCATCAGCAACTTTCAGTTGCACGATAAGGAGATGCCTTTTTCTTAATTTATGCACCTTATCCTAGTACAATATCACATTTGTACTATTTTTTCACATATATATATATCTTTAATTATTTACACGATGAATTAGTAGTGATTTATAAATCTGTGTACAAATTGCTCTAAACTTGCCAAAGTGTTCATAAGATTGAGTATATACAGAAAGATGGCATTATGTCAAAGTACAATGAAGTATTTTTTTTACTTAGAGAACAATAAAGAATACAAAGGGAGTGTTCCTCTATCTTACTTGGCCTTACTTTTAACAAAGTCGCTAGAATAGGTTTGAGGATCAAAAACATTAAATTGATATGGGAAACTTATCAGATGCTAATGGAGAGGTTTGGATTCAAATATATCGTCTCTCATGTGGAGGACCCACAGGAAGTCTTTTAAGTCAAATTGATCTCAAGTCCTTTGTGATTCTTTGTAATTTAGACTAGAGTGAATAGAGAGGAATAAGAGGTATGTAGGAGTCTGGAGTTAAACTCAAAATGCTTCGACTTATGTAAATGTGGTGTACTTACAGTACAAGCTGTCACAACTCTGCCCACCATGATTACCATGGCCTGGTACTACATGTGTAGACACGTGGTGTACTTACAGTACAAGCTGTCCCAACCCTCTACCCACCATGTTATCATGGCCTGGTACTACATGTGTAGACATGTGGTGTACTTACAGTACAAGCTGTCCCAACCCTCTACCCACCATGTTATCATGGCCTGGTACTACATGTGTAGACATGTGGTGTACTTACAGTACAAGCTGTCCCAACCCTCTACCCACCATGTTATCATGGCCTGGTACTACATGTGTAGACATGTGGTGTACTTACAGTACAAGCTGTCCCAACCCTCTACCCACCATGTTATCATGGCCTGGTACTACATGTGTAGACATGTGGTGTACTTACAGTACAAGCTGTCCCAACCCTCTACCCACCATGTTATCATGGCCTGGTACTACATGTGTAGACATGTGGTGTACTTACAGTACAAGCTGTCCCAACCCTCTACCCACCATGTTATCATGGCCTGGTACTACATGTGTAGACATGTGGTGTACTTACAGTACAAGCTGTCATAACCCTCTACCCACCATGTTATCATGGCCTGGTACTACATGTGTAGACATGTGGTGTACTTACAGTACAAGCTGTCCCAACCCTCTACCCACCATGTTATCATGGCCTGGTACTACATGTGTAGACATGTGGTGTACTTACAGTACAAGCTGTCACAACCCTCTACCCACCATGTTATCATGGCCTGGTACTACATGTGTAGACATGTGGTTTACTTACAGTACAAGCTGTCACAACTCTCTACCCACCATGGTTATCATGGCCTGGTACTACATGTGTAGACATGTGGTGTACTTACAGTACAAGCTGTCACAACCCTCTACCCACCATGGTTATCATGGCCTGGTACTACATGTATAGACATGTAGTGTACTTACAGTACAAGCTGTGACAACCTTCTACCCACCATGTTATCATGGCCTGGTACTACATGTGTAGACATGTAGTGTACTTACAGTACAAGCTGTCACTATCCTCTACCCACCATGTTATCATGGCCTGGTACTACATGTGTAGACATGTGGTGTACTTACAGTACAAGCTGTCATAACCCTCTACCCACCATGTTATCATGGCCTGGTACTACATGTGTAGACATGTGGTGTACTTACAGTACAAGCTGTCATAACCCTCTACCCACCATGTTATCATGGCCTGGTACTACATGTGTAGACATGTAGTGTACTTACAGTACAAGCTGTCACTATCCTCTACCCACCATGTTATCATGGCCTGGTACTACATGTGTAGACATGTAGTGTACTTACAGTACAAGCTGGCACAACACTCTACCCACCATGGTTATCATGGCCTGGTACTACATGTGTAGACATGTAGTGTACTTACAGTACAAGCTGTCACAACCCTCTACCCACCATGTTAACATGGCCTGGTACTACATGTGTAGACATGTGGTGTACTTACAGTACAAGCTGTCACAACCCTCTACCCACCATGTTATCATGGCCTGGTACTACATGTGTAGACATGTAGTGTACTTACAGTACAAGCTGTCACAACCCTCTACCCACCATGTTATCATGGCCTGGTACTACATGTGTAGACATGTGGTGTACTTACAGTACAAGCTGTCACAACCCTCTACCCACCATGTTAACATGGCCTGGTACTACATGTGTAGACATGTGGTGTACTTACAGTACAAGCTGTCACAACCCTCTACCCACCATGTTATCATGGCCTGGTACTACATGTGTAGACATGTGGTGTACTTACAGTACAAGCTGTCACAACCTTGTACCCAGGTTTCTAGAGCGTCGTACACCAACTACCCGGGCTGCCAGCATTCTAATGTAAAGCTCTACTCGCAGCCTTACAGAGCTGAACCAGGAATACTTGCAGAGAGTCTTGCAAGCCGTCCAACGAATCAGGAATAAACATCGCCAAAATTCAACATTTACTAGAAAAATCCAATAAATTTGCATAAATACGACTTTGCATATATACGTACTCTAATAAAAATTGCATATAACGTTACACGTGGAAATATATATTACACAAAGATAAACACCATATATTGTATAAAAGAGTAAAACATGAGCATTTATACAAGTAAGTAAATGTCCCATAAAATATACATATTTGCATATAAAGGCCTTAAATAAAGTTGCATAACGAGAAAAATAATCATAACAACGTGATCATATTACAATATGATTATAACAATTGTATATTTTCTTTGTGATAATTCTGTTACCTAATATAATACAATATGAATTAGTGTAAATAGTTTCCCGCGCAATTATCCAGATCGGATATAGCGTGTCTTATTTGTAACTGGTAATAAATTAATAAAAACGTGATCTCTACCAAAACTATATATATTTCATACATATTTAGGTATAGCATATACAAGAAAAATCTATCCCTGTGCATAAAAAATAACTAATATAGAAGAAATCTATCACAGATCTTTCGAACAAAAAAAAAAAAAGGGAAAAGAAGTAAATATAAAAATGGGAGTATAGTGAGTGGGAACGACACTGGGCAATTTTGTAATCTAAAACCAGTCGCTGGGCTCGTTAGAGGCGGGAGATAGGAAAGCCCATAGGACATCTCACATGGGCTGATGGCATTTGCATGTTTGTCACTCCGCTGGCTCGCTCGCCATTAGATCCATTGATTTCCCCCTCCCTCTCTTTCATTCACCCCGTTCGATTCCTTTTTTTTTCCTTCTTCAAATTCTTTTTCTACGGTCATTAGCTTTCTCTTCTATTTCTTCTCTTTAAAGATAAAAAAAAAAAAAGATTCGGTAAAGATTTTTTTGTGTTTTTTTTTAAATCTATATCTAGTATGTATAATATTGAGGTTTGGTTATTTCAATTCAATTTTTAGTATTGCGTTTTTTTTTTAGCTGGTTATGTTCCTTTTTTTTGAGCTCCCATTTTTCTATGATAATATAGTTGGGTGAGTTTAAAAATGACTTTTTGATATTGTGGGTAAAATGATGTTAAGGAGGTTGTGTGTGTGAGAATGGATTGTTTAATGTCTCTTTTTCTTTCCTTTTTTCCCCTTTTAAAAAGATCAATATAAAGGAATCAGGTTTGGGGAGTTTCTAGTGTTCGTGGGTGATGATTTTTTTAAAGCTCTAGTTTAAAGATGAAACTTTTAAGCACTAGTTAAAAAAAAAAAAACATTTTTTACTATGACGCTATAAAAGTTGAATAAAAATACACTCATGGGGGGACAAAACTTATGGAAGTGGAAAGTCTTTGATATCGTCAGTGGCCTGCCTTTTTTTTTTTTTAAGGAGACAGAGGCAATTTTGTTCACACTTGGTTATCTCGTGTATAAAGGTCACTGTTTTCATTTTTAGGGCATCCAGAATCTATAAAATTGATCTATTGATTTCTTCTGAGATATCTAAGGTATTGTGATCTTCCTGTTTATGCTGTTATATGTTATGAGAAATCAATAGATCAATTTTAAAGGTCACTGTAATATCTTTCAGAGTTATTGTCTGAATCCCGATATACATGCTAAAAGGTACAACTTCCTTAAGTTTTGTTTGTAAGTCTTCAATAAAGGTCACTATAATATCTTTCAGAGTTATTGTCTGAATCCCGATATACATTCTAAAAGGTACAACTTCCTTAAGTTTTGTTTGTAAGTCTTCCATAAAGGTCACTATAATATCTTTCAGAGTTATTGTCTGAATCCCGATATACATGCTAAAAGGTACAACTTCCTTAAGTTTTGTTTGTAAGTCTTCAATAAAGGTCACTGTAATATCTTTCAGAGTTATTGTCTGAATCCCGATATACATGCTGAAAGGTACAACTTCCTTAAGTTTTGTTTGTAAGTCTTCAATAAAGGTCACTGTAATATCTTTCAGAGTTATTGTCTGAATCCAGATATACATGGTGAAAGGTACAATTTCCTTAAGTTTTGTCAATGAATGTATATTTCGAGCCCCTGGCTCATCATTGGTAGACCCTTCCTTGTGGTTTCGCCAGTGAAAAAAAAACTATTTTGTTTTAATATTCTATAAGGAGGTTGGTTGACGAGTGTTATAAACCGTCGATTTATCTACAGCTACAACCCAGGCTCGAATCCCGCCTTGGACACTTTTTTTTTTGAAGAAAAAAATTGATTCAATGATCCCTGATTCTTACATAATTCCAACCTCACCAGTGAGTTCAAAGTAATCAAATGGTGCTCTAGCACATTTTGTAAGTGCAAAAGTCGAATATCGCTTTATACTTGTGTAGACATGTAGTGCATTTACAGTATAAATATTCACCAATTACTACCTACCATGAGATTATCATGGCCTGTACCAAGTGTACTAGGGACAATGACAAAATATTCTACAAGAAGTAAAAATTATACATTAAAATTGGCAAAAATGACCTTAATTATAACATGTGAATACATCCCCCAAGACTGATCTTCAGACAGACTCTTCCAATATGATCGTCATAGTCTGGTGGTATACCTATTGTGTGGATTTATATATATATACACTCATGGACAAAACTTAAGGAAGTTGTACCTTTCAGCATGTATATCGGGATTCAGACAATATCTCTGAAAGATATTACAGTGACCTTTATTGAAGACTTACAAACAAAACTTAAGGAAGTTGTACCTTTCAGCATGTATATCGGGATTGAGACAATAACTCTGAAAGATATTACAGTGACCTTTATTGAAGACTTACAAACAAAACTTAAGGAAGTTGTACCTTTCAGCATATATTTCGGGATTGAGACAATAACTCTGAAAGTTATTTGATACACAGTTATTGAAGAAACACGGAATAACCAAGTGTCAACAAAATTATCTCTGTCTTCTTAAAAAAAAAAAAAAAAAACCAGACGACCGGCGACCTCAAATACTTTCCACTTCCTTAAGTTTTTATCAATTAGTGTTTATAAATAGAGTGGTGAAAATATTCTGTTTGTTGTATCGTCGATGAGCTGTAGACGTGGTATAGTACAGTTCAGCAATCCTTAACTGTCGTCCACTCATCATGATTATCATGGTCTGCTATGATGCACACAGCTTGAGACACATCCAATCGATGGAAATTAGTGGGCGTGGTCACACAAATGGGAATAGTAGCCAATCAGAGCGGTGACATTCAAGTAGGTGGTCACAGCCATCCAAAGGGGTGGGACAAGATTCTGTCAACTTTTTCTTACCTCCTTCTGACAGACATTCCTTTTTTAGCCGTGATCTTATAGAGGACTGAAGGGGAATAGAGATATAGATGGGAATTTTGCCGGGAGGATATTGATTTAAAGAGACAAGGGTCGCCTCTCCCGTCAAAATAGACGTCAAAAACTAGACGCCATCTATAAGTCCGCCCTAGACTAACGAGGGCCATCAGCCCGAAACCATGGTCTCTAGGTGGACGCTTTTCAGTTTACCAAAGCTGGTGTTGTGGCTTTGTTACCGACCCGAGGCCGCTAGTTTGCAGCGACGGTCAATAGATGGCGTCTAGTTTTTGACGTCTATTTTGACGGGAGAGGTGACCCTTGTTTCTTTAGGGAATAGAGATGTACCTACACCATCCTATGTCTCACAGTTAGAGTTCTGGAGGATCTTATCTCTTTCTTGATGTAACATGGAGCTACCACGTACCCAAGTCACCAACCAAATATCCGGGTTGTCTAATGGTGGACATCGCGTTTATCAGATGTACTGTGCTTGGTTCTGTAGGTCTTCAAGAGTGAATTCACTCACGGACAAAACTTAAGAAAGTTGGAAAGTCTTTGATGTCGCCGGTCGTTTTTTTTTTTTTTTTTTTTTTTTTTTAGGGAGACAAAGACAATTTTGTTTGCACTTGGTTATCTCGTGTATCTTTAATAAAGGTCACTGTAATATCTTTCAAATTTATTGTCCCGATATACATGCTAAAAGGTATAACTTCCTTAAGTTTTGTCCATGAGTGTATGACTTATTCCTAGGAATTAACACGTGATCTTAATCAGCCAATCGGTAATGAGCTCATTAGCCAATCAGATGTTGAATCAGACAACTGATTTCTATGTTAAATATAATTGGAAGTTTTAAAATAAAACTACAACCTTTCGCAATAAGTTTCTTTTATTATGATATGCGCGAGCTTTCGGGCTGGAGCCGCCCTTCTACAGGAAATGTTTCATTTTTTGCCTGTAGAAGGGCGGCTCCAGCCCGAAAGCTCGCGCATATCATAATAAAAGAAACTTATTGCGAAAGGTTGTAGTTTTATTTTAAAATTTGTAGCGCAATTTTTTCGTTTACTTCAAATAATTGGAAGTTCGATATTTATCTATATCTATCTCTTTTTGAGACAATAAAATAAGATAAAGCACAATTTGGATTATAGATTATAATACAAGAAAATAAGACCTAATCCAATGTGCTTTATCATTTTTGATAGACTTCAATGGACCTAAGAAGTTATTCTTCCTATGAGCTGAAGAATTCCAAAGTGAATATCTCAATGTTGATGCCATCACATAAAGATTCTATTTTAAAGAATTCAGGATCTGAAGCTCTCCTCTACTTCAAGAAGTTGAGAAAACACAGCATCTGATGATGGTGACAATGTTGTTGCCGAAACGTCACACACTAATAAATTATTTGTATTAAGTCTTATTTTCTTGTAAGACAATAAAATAGTTTTGGTTTGTCATTCTATCTTTATGTGTTTTTAAAATAAATATTTCACAGAGTTATATTTATATGATGTATTAGCGCGCAATCTGTCATAAGAGATTTAAGTTATTTTTGATGCGTATGATTCTTTTTAAAAATGAAACAATTCTTACTGCAATGATAAAATAATAGGAGAGCCTGGCTCATCAGTGGTGAACCCTCCCAGTGGTTTCGCCAGTTTAATTTTGATATGAATCTATTATTTAGTTATACATAGGGATCTTTAATTTAAAAGGCATATTATAAAACTATTTTAGAGGCGTAATATTCTTTTTAAAATAAAACAATTTCTACTGTCCTTACTGCGATGGAAAAATTAAAGGGAGGGCCTGGCTCATCAGTGGTGAACCCTCCCAGCGGAGGGTTCACCACTGATGAGCCAGGCCCTCCCTTTAATTTTTCCATCGCAGTAAGGACAGTAGAAATTGTTTTATTTTAAAAAGAATATTACGCCTCTAAAATAGTTTTATAATTTGATAACAGATGGCGCTCTAGTACATCGTAACATTAAAAGGCATATATTGGATAAAAAATAATTTATTTACCAATACAAGGTGTGTCCAATAAATATTTAGACTGGTCAAAAATAAAGAAAAAATAGGATGATTAAAAAAAATTATATTAGTATTTTTCAAAAAAGTCCCCTCCCGCATCTATATATAATTTCCATCTCTTCTCCCATGATTTAAAACATTTAGAAAAGGCATCTTTCGGGATGTTCTTCAAGACCTTTTTCGAATCCGCTATGATGGACTCTCTAGTGTCAAATCTCCTTCCTTTTAGAGCCATTTTGAGTTTTGGAAAGAGAAAAAAATCATTTGGAGCTAGGTCTGGGGAATAGGGAGGTTGTTGAAGTATTTGAATGCCGTGTTTAGCCAAATAAGTCAGTACAGATGTAGCGGTGTGTGGTGGTGCATTATCATGATGGATAATCCAATTTTTGGAACTCCACATTTCACTAATTTTCAGACGAATTGATTCACGTACACGTCTCATAATGTTTAAATAAAACTCCTTATTGATTGTTTGACCTTCCTCTAGATATTCATAATGCACAATTCCCTTTATGTCAAAGAACGTGACCAATAAGACTTTGTTTTTTGACTTGCAAAGTCGGGATTTCTTCGTTCTTGGTTCATCTTTTCCTTTCTACTCCATGGATTGGCGTTTTGTTTTCGGGTCATACCCGTAAACCCATGTCTCGTCTCCAGTTATTACTTTTTCCTTCCAATTGGGGTTTTCTTCCGCCATTTCAAGCATTTTTTTTGGCAACTTCAACGCGATTCTCTTTTTGTTGGATTGTGAGCATTTTAGGAACAAATTTTGAAGGTGTCTTCTTTAACTGCAAGTCTTCTTTAATTATCGATCCAAATAATGATTTTGATATCCCTGTTTCTTCTTCAATGTCCCGTAGCCCTATTCGTGGATTTGCTTTTATCAAATTTGAAATTTGGCTCACCTTTTCAGGATTCCTGTGCAGAATTGGACGTCCAACACGCTTCTCATCTTTCACCGATTCCATTCCATTTTTAAATCGTGAAAACCATATAAATGTGTTGGGCTTATTTACATTTTCATTTCCAAATGCCAATTTCAACAAATCTAAAGTTTCTGAAGCCGATTTCCCAATTTTGTAGCAAAATTTAATACAAATTCGTTGTTCGAATTTTCTATCCATTACAAATTAGAAGTTGTTATGCAAGGCGTTCTTTTTACAAGCTTTCAATTTATCGACTGCGCGCGCAATCACGTGATGTGATATACCGCAGTGTAGCTGACGCTTTCTATTTTTTTAATAGACTTAAAAAAATTATCATTTCATTTTTTCTTTGTTTTTGACTGGTCTCACTATTTATTGGACACACCTTGTATTTCAGTTGGCTGAACGTTGTAATACTTTGAAAAAGGTTGGCATTCAGCCACAACTGAAATATTGGTAAATAAATTATTTTTTGGTCCAATATATGTTCTTTTTAAATTAAATATCTATTTATAGATTGCTCTATTTTTTCAAAACATTGAGATCTGACAAGATTGATCTTTTTATTCTGTAATGGGATAAATTTTGGTGTGATGTGTGAATATTGTTCGATTTTTGTTATATCACATACATTTATAGATTTTCAAATTACGAAACTATTTTAGACGCGTAAGATTCTTTTTAAAATAAAACAATTTCTACTGCCCTTACTGCAATGGAAAAATTAAAGGGAGGGCCTGGCTCATCAGTGGTGAACCCTCCCAGCGGTTTCACCAGTTTAATCTACCATACCGCTGTTATATTGTATTTTTTCCATTGCAGTAAGGACAGTAGAAATTGTTTTATTTTGAAAAGAATATTACTCTTCTAAAATAGCTTCGTAATTTGATAACAGATGGCGCGCTAGTGCATCATAATTTATAGGTTTAATTTTTTTGATAAAGTTTTGTGATCCTCGCATATGCAATTATGGATTATAGCCATATCATTGTTATTTATTAGAAGCTGAGAAACGCCTATTCATCAGCTAAGACAACCAACAAATACAACCAATCAGAAGGCTGGTAGCACCTTCTCTCATTACATCTGTGTATTATTAAGGTGAACATATCAGGGTTTTACAGGGATAATTATTTTTAATTCATGAATCTCCAGCTTTCGGCCATGAAATTCCTTTTACAGGAGAAAATACTCTACAATAAAGTACCAATAAGACACGAATTATAATTTAATTATATTTTCCCCTTTCGAAGGGTTTTCATACCAGAAAAGAGCTAGATATATGAATTTAAAACAAAATTTTAAAAAGAAACTTATCCCCAGAATGTGGAAAAACAGTACAAAAGTATAATTTTACTAAAGGTTAAGGTGGATAAATTAAGAAAAAGGCATCTCTTGATTGTGCAACAAAAAGTTGTTGATGACTTCCCGATAGATGGGGCAAACCATCAGCAACTTTTAGTTACACAATAAGGAGATGCCTTTTTAAAAAATTATCCTTGTAAGCCTGATAATTCCATCTAAATAACGATACAGGGGATGATTATTCTATGAAATTATGAACAGCTAAGTAGCCAAGGATACGTATGTCCACCACGGCTCAGGTTCCGGAGTTTCTCCCCCGCGAGACCAACCCACGGCGTCTGGAGAGAAAGAGAGGGGTCAATATTAATTTGCATCACATTAGAAGGTTTCTACCTCATCGATTGCCAATCCTCTTGTCTTCGGATGGCCATTGATTGCACCAGCTTCCTAACTTCCCCAGGGAACTACGATAGTTGTTTCCAGGTACTATACATACTTGAATGGTAGCCCAGCATTGTTGTATGGCAGCTCTGAATTGTTGTATTGCAGCCTGCATTGTTGTATGGTAGCGTTACATTGTTAAATGGTAGCCCGGCATTGTTGTATGGTATTCTGAATTGATGTATGGTAGCCCTGCATTGTTGTATGGCAGCACTTCATTGTTGTATGTTAGCCCTGCATTGTTGTATGGCAGCACTTCATTGTTGTATGGTAGCCCTGCATTGTTGTATGGTAGCCCTGCCTTATAGTATGTATTCTGCATTGTTGTATGATAGCCCTGCATTGTTGTATGGTAGCGTTACATTGTTGTATGGTAGCACTGCATTGCTGTATGGTAGCCTTGCATTGTAGTGTGGTAGCACTGCATTGTGGTATGGTAGCCTTTCATTGTTGTGTGGTAGCCCTGCATTTTGGTATGACAGCCCGGCATTGTTGTATGGTATTCTGCATTGTTGTATGGCAGCACTTCATTGTTGTATGTTAGCCCTGCATTGTTGTATGGCAGCACTTCATTGTTGTATGGAAGCCCTGCATTGTTGTATGGTAGCCCTGCCTTGTAGTATGTATTCTGCATTGTTGTATGATAGCCCTGCATTGTTGTATGGTAGCGTTACATTGTTGTATGGTAGCACTGCATTGCTGTATGGTAGCCTTGCATTGTAGTGTGGTAGCACTGCATTGTTGTATGGTAGCCTTGCATTGTTGTGTGGTAGCCCTGCATTGTTGTATGACAGCCCGGCATTGTTGTATGGTATTCTGCATTGTTGTATGACAGCCCGGCATTGTTGTATGGTATTCTGCATTGTTGTATGATAGCCCTGCATTATTGTATGGTAGCGTTACATTGTTGTATGGTAGCACTGCATTGTTGTATGGTAGCCCTGCCTTGTAGTATGTATTCTGCATTGTTGTATGATAGCCCTGCATTGTCGTATGGTAGCGTTACATTGTTGTATGGTAGCACTGCATTGTTGTATGGTAGCCTTGCATTGTAGTATGGTAGCACTGAATTGTTGTATGACAGCCCGGCATTGTTGTATGGTATTCTGCATTGTTGTATGACAGCCCGGCATTGTTGTATGGTATTCTGCATTGTTGTATGATAGCCCTGCATTGTTGCATGGTAGCCTTGCATTGTTGTGTGGTAGCACTGCATTGTTGTATGGTAGCCCTGCCTTGTAGTATGTATTCTGCATTGTTGTATGATAGCCCTGCATTGCTGTATGACAGCCCGGCATTGTTGTATGACAGCCCGGCATTGTTGTATGGTATTCTGAATTGTTGTATATTAGCCCTGTATTGTTGTATGGCAGCACTTCATTGTTGTATGGTAGCCCTGCCTTGTTGCATGGTATTCTGCATTGTTGTATGGCAGCTCAAATTGTTGTATGGTAGCCCTGCATTGTTGTATGGCAGCACTTCATTGTGTTGTACGGTAGCCTTACATTGTTGTATTGTAGCCTTACGTTGTTGCATGGTAGCCTTACGTTGTTGTATGGTAGCTCTGCCTTGTTGTATGGTAGCCTTATGTTGTTGTATGGTAGCCTTACGTTGTTACATGGTAGCCTTACGTTGTTGTATGGTAGCTCTGCATTGTTGTATGGTAGCCTTATGTTGTTGTATGGTAGCCTTGCGTGGTTGCATGGTAGCCTTACGTTGTTGTATGGTAGCCTTACATTGTTGCACGGTAGCCTTTAACTGTTGTATGGTAGCCTTTCATTGTTGTATGGTAGGCTTAAGTTGTTGTATGGTAGCCTTAAGTTGTTGCATGGTAGCCTTACGTTGTTGTATGGTAGCCTTTCATTGTTGTATGGTAGCTTTACGTTTTTGTATGGTAGCCTTTCTTTGTTGTATAATAGCCTTTCATTGTAGCATGGAAGCCTTACATTGTTGCACGGTAGCCTTTAACAGTTGTATGGTAGCTTTTCATTGCTGTATGGTAGCCTTTCATTGTTGTATGGTAGCCTTACGTTTTTGTATGGTAGCCTTTCATTGTTGTATGGTAGCCTTACGTTTTTGTATGGTAGCTTTTCATTGCTGTATGGTAGCCTTACGTTTTTGTATGGTAGCTTTTCATTGCTGTATGGTAGCCTTACGTTTTTGTATGGTAACCTTTCATTGTTGTATGGTAGCCTTTCATTGTTGTATGGTAGCCTTTCATTGTTGTATGGTAGCCTTACGTTGTTGTATGGTAGCGTTACATTGTTGTATGGTAGCCTACATTGTTGCATGGTAGCCTTTCATTGTTGTATGGTAGCCTTACGTTGTTGTATGGTAGCGTTACATTGTTGCATGGTAGCCTTACGTTGTTGTATGGTAGCGTTACATTGTTGTATGGTAGCGTTACATTGTTGTATGGTAGCGTTACATTGTTGTATGGTAGCCTTACGTTGTTGTATGGTAGCGTTACATTGTTGTATGGTAGCCTACATTGTTGCATGGTAGCCTTTCATTGTTGTATGGTAGCCTTACGTTTTTGTATGGTAGCGTTACATTGTTGTATGGTAGCGTTACATTGTTGTATGGTAGCCTTACGTTGTTGTATGGTAGCGTTAAATTGTTGCATGGTAGCGTTAAATTGTTGCATGGTAGACCTACATTGTTGTATGGTAGCGTTACATTGTTGTATGGTAGCCTTACATTGTTGTATGGTAGCGTTACATTGTTGCATGGTAGCCTTACGTTGTTGTATGGTAGCGTTACATTGTTGTATGGTAGCGTTACATTGTTGTATGGTAGCCTTACGTTGTTGTATGGTAGCCTTACGTTGTTGTATGGTAGCGTTACATTGTTGCATGGTAGGGGTACATTGTTGTATGGTAGCCCTACATTGATAATTTTTGACTCACCCTTGTATACAATAATGTTTTTCAAAAGAATAAAAATATTTAAAATCATGTTCAAAAATGTTATTGAATCTATGTATAGACTATATAAACGAAAATTAATTCTCTAGCATTTATAAATGGAAAAACATTACGTGTTGTTGGCGACCTTCCGTGTGTGGAAATTCTAGGAAATAAATAAATATAAAAAACATTTTTTAAAACTATATTAAATTATTTGTTAAACTCTAAAAAAATAAAATATTATACTCGCGTTTTAAAAAATTGCCATAACCGATATATAATCAAATAAAGTTTTTTTTTTCAAAGAAACCAAAAGAAAAAGTAAAATGGCGGGAACGTCCCCCTCGAAATATTTTTTTATCAAAAAAATAGTTTGATTCGAGTAGCGCGGCTTTCGATAACAAAAATCCCTTGAAATCAGCCAGGCAACAGAAAGAAAGAGGTAAAGGGGAAGTAAAGTACAATATGCATGTATGATTTGGGCGTCGTTTGGGCACGTAATTGAAAAGTTATCGACCCCAACTCCACCTGGCGGGGAATTTATTGTCGGCTGCTGTTCTATTTCATATTCTCGTTTGGTTGTAAATTCTCATCATCTTGTGATTCGATGATGATTTCTTTATTCAAAACGGCGTTTATTTCTTATTTATTATTTTTTTACCGTGATGAAATACAAAACATAAAATATAATTTTATATTAAGAAAAAAAAAAAGGGGTATTTCCTGATCGTGCAACTAAATGACTGATGGCTTGCGCCATCTATCAGAATAAATATAAATTAATCGTTGTGTTTTAATTATTACAGAATTCTCTAAATACACTTTATCGATTAATTAAGAAAAGCTAACCACGTACGCGTTTCGAGATGTTGGCCCTCATCAGCGTGGTGCAAGCTGTACCTCAACGACCACAAAAGCTGGTATTTGGGGCATCCTGTAAAATCACGAAACAAGTATTTAGGCACGAAGGCCTAAATGTAGTACAATTTCACTCTTTGTTACTAATTTTCACATCATTTTGTATTAAAAAAAAGAGGAAATTCTTTCGAGCGACTAAGCAAATAGAAAAACAATAAAATAAATTTGGTAAACAACTAATGAAGCCTTTTAAAGATTTTTTTTTCTCTGTGGAATTACAATTTTTTCCGTCACAAAATTTTATAACAGTCAATGGTCAATAACCTATATTCCCACAATATTCCCGTCTCTGGACACTTTATTTTCCGTTTATCGTTATTCTTCATAATTCATCCTTTCATACTTCATTCCTAAGGTTAGAAATAATTGTTATTTCTCTTTAAAATAAAATTACGATTTTTCGTTCAAAAGAAACATTTGCGGTAAAATTGCCAAACGTCGTTCTACAATCACCTATATTTATTTTTTTAATTTAACAGTTGGGAGAGACACGCCATATCCACAATTAGGATAATTGCGTGTATATCTTAAATTATATACAATTGAACATTGGGAATCATGAAAATTAAACGTTCGATGTCAAATTTTGTATATAGCAATTAGAAATAGTAGCTTGAAATATGTACAGTCAACACTTTCGCCTTTAAATATATACATCCTGCAGAATCTATTAAACTTAATGTATTGGTCTTTATTGCAAGCAACTTGTTTTGTATTAGTCAGGTAAAGTTGGTTTTCTTCCCTTAGATCAGAACAATCACCTATATCATTGTGCGAATTATTATATGTAAATTTTCGGAGTTTGTCTTTCGGTACCTGAAAATGAATAACAATTAGATGACTAAAAAGCCAATGTTATTTTACAAAAATAAAAAAATCACACGATTCAATTGTTCGTGGAAATATCTATCACATATCTCTTACATTAAAATCTACTTGATAATAAAAGGCATACATTGGATTTAATAAAATATTTATTTGGCCAATATTTCGGCTGGCTGAACGCCAACCTTTATAGAGGCATTACATCTTTGTATACACAAACTCAGCGCCACATAGGTACAACTACAACACTATGCGGCGCTGAGTTTGTGTATACAAAGTTGTAATGCCTCGATAAAGGTTGGCGTTCAGCCAGCCGAAATATTGGCCAAATAAATCTTTTATTAAATCCAATATATGCCTTTTATTATCTAATGAATTAAATATGGATAGCTCTATTTTCAAAACAATTAAAATCTATCTAATAAACCTCTCAATGGATTAGAGATCTCAATTTCTATTTTATTTTATTTCAGAAAAATCTGTTTTAAGAGACTGGCGTACAGTCTTCTCCAATATGATTGATTCATAGACCTAATCTTGGTTGTTTTGGTCTCCAGTTACACCCATAGACAAAACTTAAGGAAGTTGTACCTTTTAGCATTTATATCGGGACAATAACTCTGAAATATATTACAGTGACCTTTATTAAAGACACACGAGATAACCAAGTGTGAACAAAATTGCCTCTGTCTCCTTCAAAAAAAAAAAAAAAAAATTAAATAAAAAATAAAAAACCTTAGAAATAAAAGACTTTCCACTTTCTTAAGTTTTGTCCATGAGTGTATATACAAGTATATACGTGTATATATATAATTTTATTCCTTTTTTTGAAGGAAATAGAAGCAATTTTGTTGAAATTGCGTTTTAAAAAATATACGACCGGCTACATCAAAGACTTTCCACTTCCTTAAGTTTTGTCCATGAGTGTATGTACTATTGACCTCTTATAAAATGCAAAGGAATGTCCTCCTCCATACGAGGATTGAGTTGGGGACTTATCCCGGGGTCTGGTCGACCTCCTCCAGCTGCTCTAAGGTCTTCAACACGTACAGGATTATCTCTTTCTAGGAGATAGGAACTTAGATCTTTCCTACAGTACTTTCGTTGAAATCCCTAGAGTTAGGTAAAACTGGGGAAAATGCTGGAAGTGTTCATTACTGAAGCTATACCCTAATTATTTCAGTATTAGATATAATAGAAAAGTGATGCGCGGATCAGCAGGAGAGACCCCACAGTGTTCCGCTTACCGGGCAGATGCCATGTCCACTAGGCTACCCTACCCATTCCCATCCCTGGACACTTTTATTTTTCCGTTTATCATTACTATTCACAATCCATCCTTTCAAACCTCATATCTAAGGTTAGAAATAATCGTTATTTCTCCTTAAAATAAATTTTGATTTTTCGTTGAAAAGAAACACATGCGGGATCATTTTCAAATGTCGTTTTACAATCACAAGCGCATTAGACAATATATAAGTCAAAGTTTTTAAAATTTTCTACGACAAATTATCTAACACACTTTATGTCTTGTAGTTAAAAAGAAGAATTACTAAATGTTTTCACAGAGAGGTTGTTCCAGCAAATCATCTGAAAGAAGTAAGAAATTTTAACCCTAGTAACTAACGTACAGTGCTGACTATCACAGCTGCCATTTTGAAATTGGTTTTAAAAAAGGAAAAAAAAAGTGAAGGCGCTATCAATCATTGAGAGGTTGGGGTGTCTCATCTGTGATACCATTTATTCAGATTGGTCCCCCTGTGGTGCATTTCTAAAGGCGCAGACGACAATTATGGATAATCGTTATTTTTTGACGGCACGTTCCAATTAATTAATTAAATGTAATCATAAATAATACAAGAATGAAAACATGCATATACATGATATACACATATTTTCAATCCTTTTTTCTTCTAAATGCTTTCAAATATGAATATGTATGTTTTTTTTTAAAGCAAATAGTCAATTCAATGAATTGTGTAAATTTGCATATTCTGATGAGTCTTAATTGTTATTTCATTGGATGACCCACGTAACATATGCTTTCTCAACACGTCTGCGATGCTTTAGAGACAATTTGCCTTTTACATCAATGTAAATAATTATTAAGTTACTTTAGAATATAACTCATTGTAAATAGCTCAACTTGATCAACTTTCTCTCTCCACGATACTAATTATAATTAGTTTATTAGTTAATAATTATTACAGATATCTTCATTAAATCAACTTCCATCATTGCTTAACATATTGTAAATAACTACCTTGCGATTTCTTCTATCTGCTTATGTTGTTGCTTATTTGTTTAATGTTTATTCAATGCTCTTTTTTTTTAATTGTTTATTTTCTTTTTGATAATTCTGTTACCTACTCTACTACAATTATTGTAAATAGTTTCACGCGCAATTATCCAGATCGGATATAGCGTGTCGCAACTGGTAAATAAATTTGCCTTTTGATTTATTTAAAATGGCTTTAAAAATAACTTTGAAGAAACTGAACTTCATGAAATATCGTAACAAGCAGATTGATTAATTTGGAATTCAATTCGATTTTGGTTTTATTAAAACAACGTAAACTTTACTTAAATATCGAAAAATGTTGATTATAAAAATGTATAAAATTTTGTAACAAATAAATTTACTGCCAATGTGTTTTTTCTTTTTAAAATAGCATAAAATATTATCTCTACAGACCATTGACCACAGAACCGTCCAATACAGTATTAGAGCTCTGAAAAGCGGTCTGGTAGATTAAATTGACGAAACCGCTGGGAGGGTTCACCACTGATGAGCCAAGCCCTCCCAATATATATTTTTTCATTGCAGTAAGGACAGTAGAAATTTGATTTATGTGTAAAAAAGGTAACTTTCGTGCTTAAATGTTTTATATTCTTTTATAAATAATTTCAAATATGAATATATATGATTTAAAAAAAAAGCAAATAGCCAATTCAATGAAAAGTGTAAATTTGCATATTTTGATGAGTCTTAATTGTTCTTTCATTGGATGGACCCACGTAACATATGATTTCTCAACACGTCTGCGATGCTTTAGACCAGGGGTGGCGAACCTGCGGCCTTAAGGCCGCATGTGGCCTTTTCTTGCCCAAGTTGTGGCCTTTTCATAAATTCAAAATTATAATTTTTGTTTCGCAGTTTTCAATTACTTTCATTATTGTATCGTTTATTTCTGCCTGTCGAAGGGCTCTCACCCGAAAGCTTGCGTATATAAAAAACCGTTTAAGATACTTGTCTTCTTTTATTTTATAGATTGTAATATAATTTCATTATTTTATTGAAAATATCTAATACGGATGTCATATATTATATAATATATATATATATATATTATTTTTGATCCAATATATGCCTTTTTAATTAAATATATATATATATATATGTGAAAAAATAGTACAAATGTAACATTTTTCTTAATATATATATATATATATGAATGCGGCCTTCTCAAAAAATGGTAAAATGAAAATTGGCCTTCTAATATAAAAAGGTTCGCCACCCCTGCTTTAGACCCAATTTTCCTTTTGATATTGGGCGTTATTATCCTATAATTAATATATAGACCTAATTTTGTTTACCTTTTTATCATCATGTATAATATCAATACAGTAGAACTTGGAACATATTTAATTCAACAACGGCTTTAATTCCAATATACAAACAACAACAACAGCAGCATTATTAGGACATTTCCATCCTGTAAGGACTCGCCATACATCATTTTCATGAAGAAAAAAAAAAAAAAGAAACATAAACAAAGGAGAGAAGGGAAAAGGAAATCAAAGTATTCAACATAACTATTACAAATTAACTATGGATGGAAATTGTTCTGTAATTTTAGTTCTTAGAGATTACCATGTTCTCTAACGCTTTATGAAAGTTAAACAATTCTATATATTTTTTCTTGGACATTATTCTGATTAGCTGAACTGGGTTCACGTAGACTTGGATAATGTTCTTTAAAATCTTATTCCGTTCCTTGTTAACAATAGTGTATTAATTCGAATATGTATCTTGGTCCCTAGAATTTCATATAAATATAATTTCTGTTTTTAATTCGAATTTTTGGATAATTCGAATTTTGTTTTTGGTCCTTTGGGCTTTGAATTATCCAGGTTTGACTGTATAAATATTATTCAATTATTCATTCTTTATGTAAATTTATCAAAATGAGGTATTTTAATTAATTTACAATTATTATTTTCAATCTTACATTTATCCGTGGTATACAAAACAGTTCATAGCCTTTGAATAATATTTTATTTTATAATACAACTTATCATTTGGAAGAAAACTTAAAATATAAATCTATCTTTAAATTGCTATATCTCAGAATAGCTTATGTATATTGATTGAGATATGTAATTTCAATTTTACTGTATATATAATATTTAGAGTTTGTACAAAGAATATCCGCCCGTTGAAGAGCAGTATAATTGCTCGAAAGCTAGCAAATATAAATAAAAATAAACTATTTACCTGTTTTAATTTTTACTTTTTCAAATATGTAATTAAGTTTCTTTCAATTTTGAATTTGCAAGCTTTCGAGCAAATATACTGCTCTTCAACGGGCTAATACTCTATGTACAATCTCTTAATAATCTTTATACAAAATAATTGAAAAATTATTATTATATATAAAAAAGATTATTAAGAGATTGTACATAGAGTATCAGCCCGTTGAAGAACAGTATATTTACTCGAAAACTTGCAAATTCAAAATTAAAAGAAACTTTTTACCTGATTTTTATTTTTCCTCTTTCAAATAATTTCTGGGTAACTATTGCTCATATGTAATTAAGTATATATATATATAAAAACAAAAACAAAGAATTATATTTATTAATATCTAGATATTACTACAAGAAATATAAATACAAAATATATAGAGACAAAAAAAATAAATATAATTTTTTAAGTACAAATAAATACCCCAGGATAAATTAAACGAACGACTTTACATAAATAAACAGACAAACATCAACAAAATACCATTATTTACATAAGCCGATAAGTTAAATTCCAAAATGGAGGGAAATATTTTGCCAATTGAGAATTTAGTCGGAGCAGACGATAATTCCAAATTCCCGCCAAAATGGTCTTTTGTAATTATTACGCCACAATTTAGCCGATAAACGATTTTTCAATACTCTCGGCTTCGCGGTAAATTGAAAAGGCTTCCCCATTCTCTACCTAAGCACAATTTATCTGATTTTATAATGTATTGACCACTTAAGGTGTTTTAAAATGAATCTTAAACACGTTTATTTTTCCTATATCATATATTTAATATAAAAACAATTTTTAAAACAAAATAAATTTTGATTCTTTATTTTAAAAATATATATTTATTTAAAGATAACGTCTTATATAAACATTTAAATATATTAATTATTCTGGATATATATTTGTGCTATATATTTATTCATTGAAGGAAAAAATAAACTTTTAAATGTTTTTTTTTTTTATTGTTCAGCGTAAATTTTATTTTTTATAAAATTTCGAAAGGAAAACAACCTTGTTTATGATGAGTTGAATTCAGCAACTGTGAAAGAGATTGGACATTCTATCAATAAATGTATTGAGTCTTTGTTTTCTTTTCCACAGAAGCAGCTAGGATCATCCATTGCCCCGATTTTCGGCAGAAATTCTCCAAAATTACCATTATTTGTGATGAACTGTGAGTTATAAAAATTTGAACGAAAATAAAAAAGGAATTCCAAATGGGAAAAAAAGTCGAATCGATCTCCACATATGTAGACATGTGGTGCACTTACAGTAAAATCTGTCGCTAACTACTGCCCACCAATTGTATATGTAAATTTTCAAAATTGCGATATGTATATAAAAATGATATAATGTCTTATATGAAAAAAAAATAAAGTATTGAAAAATATTTTTTAAAATTTCTAATAAAGCTGTTCACTTTGTTGGAATTATGAACAAGATTGCTTATTTTTACTTAATTAATTAATCAAATTAACAAATTAAAAATCTGGCATATATAAGACAATTATAATTATTATTCAAATCATAAAGAGAATCTATATATTTTAACCCTCCTACGCCATTTTGGCGGGAAATAAAAATTTAGCAGACGATAGTTGTGGGTGGAAATTCGAATTTTACTTTTTTCCCGCCGCAAAGTATAATTAACCATCATAATCGATTTCACATTAACACCTCTTTTGTTGGGTTAGGCCTAAAAATGATTTAGTTAATTTCCGGATAATATCTTCATTCCCTTAAAATGTGTTTTTATTATTAAATATCTTTATTTTTTTTTAATTTTGTGAGAAATTTTCCTTTAAAATATTATTCACTGGTGTTTAATATTATATGTAAAGTCATTTGTAATAATTACGTTTATTATATATAAAGAAAAAGGTTTTTAAAATATATAATGATGTTTTAATTTTGGTTTCTTCACGATTTGTTTTTTACATTTTAAAATTATATTTTTAGTTTTGCAATGTTTTGATATTTCATATAGAAAATGTGCGTAGTAGAACAGATTTATTGATGTAAAAAATATCAAACGACAAATTCAAAAAGCGCGGGAAAATCAATAATCGTCTGCCTAAAAATTAAAATGATAAACAAACTTTTTTTTAGAGAGATGAAGAAGAATATTTTACTTTTAAATAATTATCAAGTTAAAAATAAAAATTTATATAAATTACTATTATAAAAATATGATATAGAAAAGAACTTTCTAAAATATTTGATATTAAGATTATTGTTTGAAATTTATGTCAATTTTGTAATTATTCTTATTTTTTAATTCATAGAAGCATTTTTCTGGCAGACATATTCAATTTTTTATCATCATAATTTTTTTAAATATTATTGTTTATTTTTCCTTTGTTAGTTATCAAATCATTTGCAATTTTAATTTCTGTTTTGTTTTGTTGTGTTCCTTTTTAAGCAATAAAATATGTAGAACTAAGGTGTAATATTCAATTCAAGTATATGGAACCAACATCGATTCATTTTTAAAACAAAGCAAAATCATAAGCTTATATAACTTTCACTTTTTCATATAATTATTATATTAAAATATTCGTGAAACCTTTCGGAATATGTTTCTTTCTTATATACATATTGTTTTATATAAAGGTTATAAAAATACAGTTCATAGAAATAGCGATTAAAGCATATAATAGAGATTAACAAATATTTACAGTTACAAAGCTAACGAACACAAAAAAAAGATTAAATAATGATTGATATTTTACCAAAAATAAATATATTTATAAAAAATATTGTTATATACACTGATGGAGACAAAACTTAAGTAAATGTAAAGTTTTCGATGTCGCCGGTCGTCTATTTTTTTATTTTTTTATAAGGAGACAGAGACAATTTTGTTCACACTTGGTTATATCGTATGTATTCAATGAAGGTCACTGTAATATCTTTCAGAGTTATTGTCTCAATCCCGATATACATGCTAAAAGGTACAATTTCCTCAGATTTTGTTTGTAAGTCTTCAATAAAGGTCACTGTAATATCTTTCAGAGTTATTGTCTCAATCCCGATATACATGCTAAAAGGTACAATTTCCTCAGATTTTGTTTGTAAGTCTTCAATAAAGGTCACTGTAATATCTTTCAGAGTTATTGTCTGAGAATCCCGATATACATGGTAAAAGGTACAATTTCCTTAGATTTTGTTTGTAAGTCTTCAATAAAGATCACTGTAATATCTTTCAGAGTTATTGTCTGAGAATCCCGATATACATGGTAAAAGGTAGAACTTCCTTAAGTTTTGTTTGTAAGTCTTCAATAAAGGTCACTGTAATATCTTTCAGAGTTATTGTCTGAATCCCGATATACATGCTGAAAGGTACAACTTCCTTAAGTTGTGTTTGTAAGTCTTCAATAAAGGTCACTGTAATATCTTTCAGAGTTATTGTCTGAGAATCCCGATATACATGCTAAAAGGTACAACTTCCTTAAGTTTTGTTTGTAAGTCTTCAATAAAGGTCACTGTAATATCTTTCAGAGTTATTGTCTTAATCCCGATATACATGCTGAAAGGTACAACTTCCTTAAGTTTGGTTTGTAAGTCTTCAATAAAGGTCACTGTAATATCTTTCAGAGTTATTGTCTGAGAATCCCGATATACATGCTAAAAGATACAACTTCCTTAAGTTTTGTTTGTAAGTCTTCAATAAAGGTCACTGTAATATCTTTCAGAGTTATTGTCTGAGAATCCCGATATACATGGTAAAAGGTAGAACTTCCTTAAGTTTTGTTTGTAAGTCTTCAAAAAAGGTCACTGTAATATCTTTCAGAGTTATTGTCTGAGAATCCCGATATACATGGTAAAAGGTAGAACTTCCTTAAGTTTTGTTTGTAAGTCTTCAATAAAGGTCACTGTAATATCTTTCAGAGTTATTGTCTCAATCCCGATATACATGCTGAAAGGTACAACTTCCTTAAGTTTTGTCCATGAGTGTATATGACCAAGATAGTTTGGCTGGTTAAAGGTAAAGCCTCATTTACAGGCGTTAGAAGAAAGGACCATTTTAGATCATATTTAGGGTTTAAAAAAAAAAAAAGCTAAAATCTTGGATAGAATATTTTTAAAAAGAATTTTAAAAAATCTTAATAACAAATTTTCAATAAGCGAATCAATAAAATTGAAATTTTACATTCCAGTTTAGGAAAGCGTGTTTAATTCTCTTTATCAAATATAGAATGGATTTTATTAAAATTCTATTCAAATTCTTGTTCGCTTTTGTGTTGTATTTATGTAAATAAAATATATACGATATTTATAAATAAGGATAAAATATGCAAATTTATTTATTATAAGTGTTTACTCCCCATAAGGACCCTTCTTAAGTTTCCTATTCAAACTGAATGTTATCAATGAGCCAACATGTGAATGCCGCTTAGATGTTGAATCACCAGAGCATCTTCTTTTAACTTGCCTCTGACTAATCAAATTGTATGTAGATACTTTGAAACATTACCAAATTCTCTTAGTGTATATACTCAATCTTATGAGAACTTTGTTAAATTTAGAACTATTTGTACAATAATTTACAAAACACTACTAATCCATCGTGTAAATAATTAATCATATATATGTAAATAATACTAGCACAGCACAATAGTCCTTTGGACTTCGTGCTTATTGTAACAATAAATAAATAAATAATTCTCCCCATATATTTGAGTAATACCCAGGATGAAAAGCTATGTAAAGTTAGGTCTGAAAGGAACACATTGTTCTTTTGTTTTGATCCCGGAATAAGATAATTATGATCATAAAAATTATCATCATTATCATTATTACTACTATTATGAAAGAAAAAGAGTGGGAAATCCAATAAAACAATCCCTTGAATCAATATGGAGTAAAATCAATCATTCCTCCAGGGAAAATGATCTTTTCAAAACATTTTTATTGTTCTCTAGCTTTCGGGCATGAACGTCCTTCTACATGGTATAATTATACCATGTTCAAATCTAAAATCAAATCTAAAAAAAAATATGCAAAACGTGTGTTTGTTTCTGATATTTATTTTATATAGTTTGTTATACATTTGCCTCGCTTAATCTCAGTGTAATATAATGTAATTTACTTTATTTTTAATTTTCCTGTAGAAGGGCGTTGCCCGAGAGAAAGCTCGAAATAAATTTATTTGCAAAAGAAACTCATCCCTCAAGCTTTTAGATTTGAACATTATATTAAGGGATTAGCCTATTAATTATAATTATACCATGTTTTCTACTGTAGAAGGTCGTTCGTACCCGAAAGCTAGAGAATAAAAATGTTTTGAAAAGATTCTTTTCCCTGGAGGTCTGATATATTTTACTCAAAGAAAAAAGAGGGAATTCGTCATCCCTGTGTATGGGAAATTTATTTACCAAATACAAGATTGACGATAATTCCTGTATCTTCTCATCATAATTAGCATCCAATATGCAAAATCATACATTTTCTCTACAACTATTACTGAAACAGAAGGTAGTGTTATAAAAAGTCGGTAGATGAGTGGGTAACACGCTCGATTCCCGACAGCCATGAACCGGGATTGAATCCCACGTTAACATTTGTTTAATATGTGAATAACCTTCATATATTATTCACTGTTTCAATTATCATGAACTAGGTTGCTCTTGCTGAGCGGTACCTATTAATGTGAATTTGAACCAGGAAGGTAGTGTTCTCCACTGATGAGCCACTCCCTCCTAATTTCTTTTATCATTGCAGTAAATACATTAATATATTATCTATATTAATAAAATGCAAATTTCATAAGTGTTGTTCGCTAAAAACTTTCGTTACAATGCATCAATTTCGACCAAATTTTCAACATTTATGTAAAACGAGATGGAGCAGGTTTTGCTTAACATCAAAATATTTTTCCTAACATTAACATGCGTAACTTCGCTGTTATCGATTAAATACTAAATAAATCAACAGAGTTAATTTTATTTATATAAAATACAAAAAAAAAAAATCAGCAATTCATTCAACTCAATCTAAAAAAATATTCAAAACAAGCAATTTTAAGATAACACCATATGTAAAACAGTCGGCCAAGAAAACAACAACGATATTACATCTTTCTCACATATTCACACACAATCTTGATTAATAATTAAAACTATTCTTTAACATTGTTTATTATACTTCATAATATATAATATTCGTTAGGCAAACTTTCACTCGGGTAAAACCCGGGCGAAGCCGGGTACACCCGCTAGTAATACAATATAATGCGGCTTGTGATTGTAAAACGACATTTAAAAATTATCCCGCATGTGGTTCTTTTCAACAAAAATCAAATTTTATTTTAAGGGGAAATAACGATTATTTCTAATCTTAGGGATGAAGTATGAAAGAATGAATATCTCATCCATAAGGTTTGAAATAATCGTTATTTCTCCTTAAAATAAATTTTGATTTTTGTTAGAAATAAACACATGCGGGATAATTTTCAAATGTCGTTTTACATTAATATATTATTTATTAAAAATAAAACGAATCACACATGCGCGTAAATAGTTTATTATTTTAACTATATTACTACTATTATAGTTACCAGTAATAATAATAGTTAACTTTTGTTAAAACAAATTGACAATGGAACCTCTGTTTTAGTGCATAATTTGCTTTAAAAGTTTCGGTTATAATTGTACAGATAAGACCAACTACTTCTAACATATATATATTAGAAAAAGGCATCTCTTTATCGTACAACTGAAAGTTGCTGATGGCTTGCGCCATCTATCGGAATAAATATCAACTATTCTCGTTGATTTTTAATTATTCCAGAATTGGCCAAATACCCATTCTTGATTAATCAAGAAAAGCTAACCACGGACGCGTTTCGGGCTGTTGGCCCTCATCAGCGTGGTGCAAGCTGTACCTCAACGACCTTATGTACCTTATCCCAGTACAATATCACATTTGTACTATTTTTTCACATATATATTAATAGTAATCTTTTTTTTTGGAAAATAGGGAAAAGTAAGATATTAAGAAATACAGATTTTGAATTTAACTTTGAGTCAGAACAGAAAGCTAATTCTGTATCGAATAATACCGTTATTAGAATTTCAAAATTTATAAACTTTTATTACATTAATAAAAAACAAACCTCACATGTTTAAACTAACTAACAAATTTTATAAATTTTGAAATTCTCATAACGGTATTATATATATACACAAACATATATAATTTAAACAGTTCATATATATATATTTGAAAAATAAGAAAAAAGGGGTTGATATTAAAAAAAAACAACAAAAAAGGAATTTCCTGATATGAGCCTTTTAGATGGCAGAGCGCCATCTAGTGGAAGAAATATCAACTAAACGTTGATTTAACTTGTTACGTAATAATTGGTCAGTCAACACAATTTATTGATAAATCAAGAAAAGACAACCACCTACGCGTATCGGGTTGTTGGCCCTCGTCAGCGTGGTGCATGTTGTTCCTCTACGACCATATATTTGTTTTTAGAGGCTTCCTGATAAATTATAGCAAATGAAAACATTGAGACGTGAATGTTTATTTCACACATAAATCAAACTTCCACAGTCCTTACTGCGATGAAAAATATTGGGAGGGTTTGACTCATCAGTGGTGAACCCTCCCAGCGGTTTCTCCAATTTAATCCACCAGACCGTCTCCTTAGAGCTCTAATACTGTATTGGATCATTCTGCTTATATATGCTACACTGAAGGGTGGAATCTTAGAAATGGTATTTAAGTAAACTATTGACATAAGCTTTTAGGACAGTAGAATTACATATAATATTTTCATCGAGCAAGGCTCTTCCGCAAACAATAAAGACAAGGCCAATTAGGCATAAATTAAGAAACATTCGCGTCTAAATGTTTTCATTTGCTATATATAGATGGCGCGTTATATGGTTTTATATTAATATTAAATTGAATGCCAACACCATCCTAGAACCTCTATTTTTAACTATTATAAGGAGGAGATAGAAGACACTGTTGTCTCTCCTTCTAAGAGGGAGGACGAGTGCCTATCACCCGGACAGAGATCTGCTCTGAAGGAATTCCTCGACATGGCAATAGTCGTGGAGATCTGTCCGACTTCAGAGTGGAATGTGACGTTGAACCAGACGACCCTCAGTGGGATTATTCGTCTGATGTAAATAATGTTTAATTTTACTTTTTCTCTATATAATATTACATGTAAGATTGATAAAAGTATATATTCAATCTCAATCTCTATCATAGAAATGCTTTATATCTTGGGTGGGTAAAGCTGCTGTTCTGGGTCCATGTCAATTTTCCATGGTCATTTCTGGACATGAGAATATGTGGACACCAGGACAATTGTCCTGTATATTCTTATGCCATCTGGATGTATTACCATCTAAATATATTCTATAAACAGATAATAAGACATAAGCTAAACTACTTCTCTTTCACACTTACTAATTTCACAAAGATAATAAAGAAACAAAGTCACACAAACGTACACAGTAACAATATAAATCAAGTAAAAACACAAAAATAAAAAACAAATTTTACACGATTTCTATTAGAACAACTTATACCCATCCATAAAACCGTATATAAAATATATATACACCATAAAAAGACTTAACTGTAAAGATTATCTTAACAGAGAGAAAAAAAAAGTTTGTCCACACCATATTGCCATCACACAAAGCTAATATAAAAATTAAACGTTTAACAATTTTTAGCCCGAAGAAAAGGTAGATATGAGGGGGGGGGGATGTGTATAGGGGGACTCCCCCCTTATCCTCTACGTTAGGCAAGGTTAAAAGCTAAGGGGGAGGGGGTGAACGGAAGGGGAAAAAAAGTGCAGCAGACTCGCGTTTTATCACATTTTTATCGTTTGGGCGCTTCCGCGTTTGGGAAGATAGGAAAGCCCCTAGGCAAGGGAGCGCTCAGCATGGAATTTCTACTCCCTCTTTCTCTTCGACATAATCTCTTTTTTTTTCTTCAGCAAAACTTTCGTACATAAATATATGCGAATTTCTTAAATTTATATTTGAAATAGATATATATATATACCGTTTTTGCATACTATTCTGCAACTTTTATATATATATTCAGTGAAAGGGGCGATGTTTATTCTGTGAATATGTAACTATTCGTCCGGCTACCCTGGAGGGAAAAGTAGGTGGGGGGGTATTTTTTTGGCGGGAAAACCTGATAAGCTCTCGTATGCAAATCAATAGCAGTTTTTTCTTCTTCTTCTCTTGTGCCTAACGTCCATACTCATGGATCGAAGTGTACCGCCTTCAATTATATCAAAAAGGCGAGGTTCGAATCCCCAACATTCTCCCTCCCCAAGTTTTTTTTTCCACCCTCTCTCCCCTCCCAGATCGTTCTTCAGCTTCCCTTGGGCTAAAGGGGTTGATTTATTGCATTACTTTTTGGACTTGGCTTTTCAAAATAGATGACTGGGTTATACGAAGTTGACAGCCAAACTTTTCCAGATAGCCTTTCTACTCCCCCCCCCCCCCCCCCTTCCTCTCTCCGTTTTCCAGTTTTGTCTTTTTTTTATTTCCTTATTTTTTTTTTTGGTCGGTACCTTCCGATAAACTTCATCATTTTTAAAATTCATTATATAAAGGGGGTAGAGGGAGGGTGTGTTTATACATTTTTGATAACGTAGGCGAAAATGGAAGGCTTATAATGGATGTTTGCTTTACGAACGACTCCAGGGATGGTCACAAATCATATTTGGTTTATGATGGATTATTATGTAACTTGGCATATGTCTACGTGATAAAAAATAATTTTAAAAAATATGCGACCTTCCTTATTTACATTAAGGGTTATAAGACAATATTCAGAAGTAATGATGAAACGTCATGGCGTCTACAATCTCTAAATTAAGTAGAAAATTCTTCGTTCTGAAGTTAAAAAAACTCTAATAAAAACTCTATCTTAACTGTGAACCATTTATTTATTCTTTTGTATATGATGTGTAAATAAGGTAGATATGCAAATATAACCTAAAATTTCACGTAACGTAATCTTAAAGAAAACTAAGTTTTATGAAGTTCTTCTTTTTTTTTTTGAAGTTCTATATTTCCATATTGTAAAGATAGAGGCTGCCTGGCCGGCATTCATATTTCTAAGAAAAATAGATATTTCAGCCAGTTAGATTTGTCGAAACGTTGAGAAAATCAAAAACTCTAACTGGCCAAAGTGTCTATTTTTCATATAAATATATTTCCATAGTTAACAATTGCAAAGGCAGTGTGTGTGGCTTGGGTAAAATTTAGTTGTAAACTCAAAATCCATTCCTGCAATCATAGAAACTTTTGTTCATATAATTTCTCTGAATACCTTGGCTGATAATTCTTCTAAAATTGCCTACTTTATCAGAAAATCACACACACACAGCAGAACCCCTTCCATGAGAAACTACTGATACTCTTAATGATATTGTTACGTCGTACCCAGACTCTATTAGCGTAATTTGTCTACTCAGTATGCCACAAAGATACACGTGTGAGTTCGAAGGGATGCAGCTAAAGTTAGCGCTTTTTTAGGTCTCACTTAACAGAAGGAATACAACAGTGGGACTTGCCTTCGACCTCTCCGTCAGAAAAATCCTTGGCGCCGTGGATGTCCTCTTGTGAAGCGTTCCGCTCCACACTATATACACGCAGCCTGGCCCCAACTTTACTCTGGTATCTTGGCCGTGTCGTCCACGTTACAATATCTCTGGTTTCTCTTGGAAACGGGCGTTTATTTGAGGTTGGAATAGATCAAATTAAGTCATTTGTAATTTTAAGAAAAGGGGGTGGTTGTTCATGCGAAGTTGTTCTGTAACAGCGCGGTCTAGGGATCAAACTGTGTTTATCCACTTGTACGGTTCACTAATGATAAGCTATGCCCCTACAAATATGGTTACCTAACGCTCCACATAGACACAGCGCTTGTGGAAACGCAGATTAAATAAGAATCTAAAAATATACTCATGGACAAAACTTAAAGAAGTGGAAAGCCTTAGATATTGCCGGAGGTCTAATTTTTTTGAAGGAGACAAAGGCAATTTTGTTCACACTCGGTTATCTCGCGTGTTTTCAAAAAGGTCACTGTAATATCTATCATAGTTATTATCTGAATCCCGATATACATGCTGAAATGTAAAACTTCCTTAAGTTTTGTCCATGAGTGTATACATATATGTGATATCTTGGGACCTCTTGGACCAGTGTTACCTGATGCTAGACGAACCTCGATGTCAACTCTACCGTGCAGTCGTGGTGGAAGGCGACACAGCTGGGCCAAAGGCGAAATAAGCAAACAGAGATTCCACTAAGAAGCGTTTGACGTCAAGAAGGAATGGGATGAGGAGAATTCTGGCAGGAAAGGGTTTACCTTTTATCGGAGCGTCCGGTGCACTGGGACTGGAACGGCGACTAACTAAGGACTGACTAACTGAGGATCGGGACCTCCTTTTTATAGCTGAGCGGGTCCGAACAGGTCAGGGGGGAGAGTTTTATTATCCAGGAGGGCCACGACCTCGTAAAAGTTGGACGGGGTTTGCTAGGCCTTCTTTTCTATTCTCACCTAAGCCTGATTAGTTTTAACCTTAATTTTCTCCGGTTAGTCTCCATTCCTTCTATCTGTACAGTTACTATACTTTATTAGATTCTTACGCGGTACAGATTGATGTTAGTTGAGGCTTTCTATTTGCAGTAAATAAGAAGTTATATAAAGTCACGTGGTGGAACATGTGGTAGTAGATATCTGGACTATTTACAACAATTCCATGGTCTTAAATCATCACATATATTTATTAATGGTGCATATATTTATTAATTTATGGTGCAACAATATACAATCATAGTGGTGGAACATAAAAAAAAACACTGTTATGTCTTTCTTTTTCATTTTTATATAACGATATTCTCAGCTTTTCTACCCAACTGTAGAACTTTTACTACAAGTAGATAACGCTCTCATTGGTCAATGAATTAAAGTTTGTAAATCTTTGACTTTCTCTACGATGTAAATGGACTTAGAGTTACGCAGACATATAAAAATATTTACATAGAAGCAATTTAACAAAACAAATTTAATCTCAAAATTAAACAAAACTGATTTACATATCTCTCGACAATATATATATTTACTCTAGTCTCTAGTCAAAACCCAATAAATAAATATATACACAATTTAATTATTTTTATACGTCTGCGTAACTCTAAGTCCATTTACATCAGTTGATAGGGACATATGTAACTTCACGAATTCATTAATGATACTTAAAATCAACATCGTCAACTTATTTACATATTTCATAACATACAACACAACCGATATGCAAATATATTTCAGAAAAAAAACAACATAAGAATAGATGAATAATAGACAAAGTCACCTCGCAATTAAAACAAAAATATAAAAATGAGAGGAAATGAGAAGTTGAAGGAAAAAAAGATTGGAAAACGAACCAATTTATTAATAAAATATCTAATGATTACACCACTGCTATTAAAACCGTTTTTGTCAAGTTGACAAGAAGACAAGATCCCTAGAAAGTAAGAAGGAAAAAAAAGCCATGGGTGCGGCCATGTGCCCTCCCTTAGATTATCTAGGCCATGGAATAATTAGATGCAGCGGCTCTCCAGTCTATTAAAGATAATGGTCGACCCTATACGCTTGGACAGAAAAAGAAGTTACTTTTTACTCTTTGGCGTCTTTTCTTTCTTTTTTATCATCATCGCCCCCCCCCCCCTCTAGTTCTTTTATCATCTTTTTTTTTCTCCGGTGAAGAGCCCACGCCCTCATTAGAGAGGGTTTTCTGATGGCCAGCGAACGATGGTTAAGAAGATTAAAAAAGAAAAGTTCGATGGATAGCCCCTTTTAAAGTTCGTCTGATTAATCGTGTACCAGTGGTGTCGGATTGATTCGCATTATATATAGTACTCTATGATTTTATTTATTTTTTTAATTTGTGTTATTTATGCTTTTTTATTTTTGTAAATATAGAGATATAAAAGTATATTAATTAATTTTTTATTTTAATACAAAGTTTATATAAATATATTTTTAAAATAATGCTTATTTTTAGATCAAATATATTTTTCTAATAATTTGCATATAATAATAATAATAATGATACACATACATACTCTGTGGGGGAATAATTAATTAATTAAGCTTAATATATATATACTAGCCGAATGACCCGGGCAACGCCCGGGTTTTACCCGATTAAATGTTTTTATTCAAATACTATTCGTTACAATTATAAATTGGCACCGTGGATGTCACTTTTGTGAAACGTCCCGCTCCAAACTTTGTGTGTTTTTAAAATATAAAAATAAATATGTAAATTTTCACAACGATATTTGAAAATTATATTATTTAGATTTTCAAATACTATTCGTTACAATTATAAATTGGCGCCGTGGATGTCACTCTTGTGAAACGTCCCGCTCCAAACTTTGTGTCTGAGAAGCGATTTTTTTATAGAAAGATGATCTGGCTTTTGTTTTCTGCTCGAATGAATATTTTTCTGTTAGAATTTTGTTCCTGCGTACAAAATAATGAACTGGTTTCACCCGTGGTCTCTGCTTTTAGGATTTTTTCCCGATATAATTTTGTATCTGATAATTATCTACTGCGAATTTGTATACCGGACATACAAACATTCATTTTTATATATATAGAAGATATACAATACACACTAATAATGTTATGCAAATATGAAATCTCCAAGATATAGGGTAACATCTCTTTGTATTGATTTTTTCCAGAGGGAAAGATGTCTCTATCAACGAAACAAGTAAAAAATTGACAAACTTCTCTCCGAGCCATTGACCAATGAGAGGTTTGTCTACTTATACTACACCAGTTCTACAGTTTGGTAGACATGTTGAGAATATATCTTTAGAAAATGAAAAATAGATGTCTAGTAGATACGCGGTAGTTGAAATGTCTCTCCACCAAGACTGTATAGAACTTATTATCTGCTTAATTATTTAAACTTTCTACCATTGTTTGTCTTCTTAGACACCGAAACAATTCTATGTTAGACGAAATGTTATAATAAAATTTTTGTTGTTGTATTTGGTCTCTCTATATACATATATACGATATATATTGTCCAATTTGACCATTTTTACATTACACCTATCCCCCGATTTACACGGTACTTGTTTTACACGTTTTCGCTTTTACACGGTTTTCCAAATAAGTGTTTTTTTTTTATCGCACTATAATAAATGCTACTGTGATTGAACACATGCGCTGTGTACACATCTCACGAGGAATCCCGAGCTTATGTGCTGACTTGCTGCACACGCAATTTGTATTGCACTTGCGTAATTTATTTAAATTTTTAATTTTCGATTTACACGTTTTTCTCAGGAACGTATCTACCGTGTAAATCGGGTGATATGTGTATTTTATATATTAATCAATTTCTTCTTTAAAAAAAAAAAAAAAGCTATATGTTTCTTTTTTGAGTGCGTAATCTATTGACAGTTTCTATAATCTAGAAAATTCGTGGTCAATTTTGACAGAACGTCCCTCTGTGGATTTCATGAAATCGAAGCCCACACTGAACTAGTCAATGGTCAAATGGTCTCCAGGTGGCGTTCTGTAAAATTGGCCAAAGCTTGTGTTGTGGCTTTGTCATCGCTTATTTTTTTTATATCACACACTCACAAAGTTATCCTCCAGGATAAAAAACTATTTTTAAGTTACGTTAAGACGATGTCATAAACTACGTGTCCACTAAATGATGCAGTGGATATTTTTAATACGAATATATTCATCAAATAAAATATCATTGACTTCCATACTGTAGCGTGGTCAAATTCACACTATTTAAATATGTTATTCTATGATTTTGAAAAATATTATTTTACCAAATTTGACACCAAAACGTTTTTTTTTTTTTGTCATCCGCCCTAATCTCTTAGAAAAAATCCTATTATTTCACGGCGCGCGTTATATTTTAAATTAGTTTATATTTTGCAAAAGAGAGCAAAAAATAAAGCGAATGAAACCAGATTTTCATTGCTTTATTTTTTTTTCCAAGCGTATACAAAATAAACGCGCGGAAATACTGTGGCTCTTATAAATATTTACAACGAAAAAAAAAATTACATTAAAAAAAGAAATATTATCAAAAGATTTATTTAATTTTTTTTTTTAAGCAGACGATTTTTTTTTTTTTGCAGACGATGACCACTCGCCTCTCCCGCATCATTAAACTTTTAATGGTAAAATCAATACTTATGAATTTTAGAAGTATACCGCTGGTTATTACCATTGCAGATGGCGTCTTCTGCTACAAAATACATTCTTTAGATCATTAGGTTTGTCTGCTTATTGGTAATTCGTGAGGTTCAGGAATTATTAACGACTTAATATAGAAAAAGATAACAAAAACATATATTCCCCTTTAAATATAAATTGAATATTGATCTTTACCCACTTGTGTTCGTATACATCACGTTTTGCTACTTTTTGTATATATATTCATGGACAAAACTCAAGGAAGTTGTACCTTTCAGCATGTATATCGGGATTCAGACAATAACTCTGAAAGATATTACAGTGTTCTTTATTGAAGACACACGAGATAACCAAGTGTGAACAAAACTGACTCTGTCACCTTCAATAAAAAATATGTATGATGTATTTCTACTATAGATGTGTGAAAAATTAGCAGTCGTTTGTGGCTGTCTCCACCTCAATCATCTCTCTCTTTATTTTCCAAATCTTTTATACAAAACAAAATTTACATACATGTTAACTGCTTTAAAATTTACATATTAAAAGATTTATATTGTACAATTGAATTTAGAGATTTTGGTTTTATTTGCATACATAAAATTGAATTTAAGGAAATGAGAGGGAGAGAGAAACTATGAAAAACTGGAAATTTACTTTCTATCATTCAAAATGTATCATATATATATATATATATATATATATTTAAAAAAAGACGACCTGCGACATCAAATACCTCCCACCTCCTTAAGTTTTGTCCATGGGTATATATGAAAAATAATAATATTTATTAAGGTTTTTTTTTAAGAAAACAAACTTCCTATTGTCCTTATTGCAATGATAAAATATTAGGAAGGGTATGGCTCATCAGTGGTGTACCCTCCCAGCGGTTTCGCCAGTTCAAGCCATCGTAGCGCTCTAATATTGTATTGGACTATTCTTTTTACATATCACGGCTCATGTGTTCATAGTTTTCTCAAATAATTTTGTAGATATAATAGTTACCATTATTAAACGAATAAGCATAAAAAAGATAAGAGGAGCTTCTTTTATAAATTTATTGTGCAAGCTTTCGGACTATACGTCCTTCTACAGGCAGAAGTTAGTTTTACCATTATCCATGCCTGTAGAAGGACATATAGTCCGAAAGCTTGCACAATAAATTTATAAAAGAAGTTCCTCTTATCTTTTTTATGCTTATTCGTTTAACCAATTTTTTAAGAGTTCCTTATCGTTTAAGTTACCATTATTGTATATCGTAAATATTGAGGCTGCCTGGCCGGCATTCATATTTCTTGAAAATGAAGATACTTCGGCCAACAACGTTTCGACAAAAATCTTTTGTCCTCGTCAGGAACAAACAAAAATTAAACATTCAGCAAGGTGTTAAAAATCTTTCTAGAGTTCCAAGGGCGTTCTCACGCGAAGTATCTTCATTTTCAAGAAACCATTATTGTAGGTATAACAATGAATATATTTTTGTAGATATTACAGGGACCCTTTTTTATATACCATATTGGAGCTAAGTCAGTGGTCTGCTACTGAGTAGTGCTCCTAGTCTTAATAACAGACACATTCTACTTCACCCGGTCATGATTGTTGTCAAAACACCATCAAAAGTCCCAAGCTCTGCAGGAATTTTAATAATTCCTCTAAAATGACTCAGAATTAGTCGAATGCAATGACGGATAAAACTGGCGAAACCTCTGGGAAGGATTTACCACTGATGAATCAATGTCTCCCAATATAATTTTTATAGCAATAAGTAAAGAAGGAATATTGGTTTATTTGAAAAAAAGAGGAAAAATTCGTTCTAAATACTTTCATTTCGTAATCGCTAATATTTTATTCTGTAAAGTAGGGAAATTTTCACAAATAAAAAGTAATTTGAAAATAGAGCAATCCATAAATAAATATTTAAATAAAAAGGCATATATTGGATCAAAATATCATTCATTTTACCAATATTTCAGTTGGCTGAACGCCAACCTTTATCAAGGTATTATAGCATTTTGACACACTTTAAAATGTTATAACACCTTGATAAAGGTTGGCGTTCAGCCAACTGAAATATTGGTAAAATAAAGGATATTTTGATCCAATATATGCCTTTTATTTAAATAAAAAGACCTGGTTCAAAATCACATTAATAGGTATCGCTCAGCAAGAGCAACCTAGTTCATTATAATTGAAACAATGAATAATATGTGAAGGTTATTCACATATTAAACAAAATTTAAACGCGGGATTCAATCCCGGTTCATGACTGTCGGGAATCGAGGGTGTTACCCACTCGTCCACCGACTTTTTTTTTAAATAAAAAGTAATGTTTATCTGATTTAACACCTTTTTTAAATTTGTTAAAATGGGCATCTGATGAATGTTTTGAATTCTGATGAAACTTTCTTAACGAAGGTTTCTCCCAGATTCGGTCGTTAATGAGCCACTTGAGGATACAGCAGACAAACCGTTCAATCAATCCATTTCAATACCTGCTGATCTTCTCATATGAAATCTAATGATATAAGTCTTCAGTTCTCCACAACAACAACCTTGGATCGAATCCTGCATTGGACACTTTTTTCTTCCTCTTTCGTATATCTCCACACAATCATATTAGGGTATCAAACCTGTAGAGCTTTTTGATGGTGTTTTGAGAACCATCAATATTGGATGAAGTAGAATGTGTCTGTCATTAAGACTGGGAGCACTACTCAATAGCAAGCCACTGACTTAGCTCTAATAAGGTATTAAAATATGGTGACTTTAATATCTAAAAAAATATTCTTTCTAACATCTACAATAATAGCAAATGTTATACCTACAAAAATAATTGTTTTTAAACCTACAAAAAAGGCCATTGTTATACCTACAAGAATGACCATTGCTATACCTACAAAAATGATCAGTTTTATACCTACACAAATGTACATTGTTATATCTACCAAAATGATCATTGTTATATCTACAAAAATTATCATTGGTATACCTACAAGAATGACCATTGTTATACCTACAAAAATGATCAGTTTTATACCTACACAAATGTACATTGTTATATCTACCAAAATGATCATTGTTATATCTACAAAAATTATCATTGGTATACCTACAAGAATGACCATTGTTATACCTACAAAAATGATCATTGTTAAACCTACAAAAATGATCATTGTTAAACCTACAAAAATGATCATTGATATACCTACAAGAATGCTCATTGTCATACCTACAAGAATGATCATTGTTATATCTACGAGAATGATCATTGTTATACCTACAAGAATGATCATTGTTATACCTACAATAATTATCATTGTTATACCTACAAGAATGTCATTGTTATACCTACAAAAATGATCATTGTTAAACCTACAAAAATGATCATTGTTAAACCTACAAAAATGATCATTGATATACCTACAAGAATGCTCATTGTCATACCTACAAGAATGATCATTGTTATATCTACGAGAATGATCATTGTTATACCTACAAGAATGATCATTGTTATACCTACAATAATTATCATTGTTATACCTACAAGAATGTCATTGTTATACCTATAAAAATGATCATTGTTATACCTACAAAAATGGTTATTGTTATAACTAAAATGATCATTGTCATACCTAGAAAAATGTACATTGTTATACCTACAAAAAGCACATTGTCATACCTACAAAAATGATCATTGTCATTCCTACAAGAATGATCATTGCTATACCTACAAAAATGTACATTGTTATACCTACAAAAAAGTACATTGTTATACCTACAAAAAGTTTGAACTTCTTAAAAATCATACAATCAAACTTACCTCATTTCTAATCGACCACCCCAATAAAAGCAATTCAATTTCATGATTGTGAGGTTTTGACAATTACAGAGGTAACGAGGAAACTTTTTTATATCATAAAAAAAATAAAAGATGGGACCCGTTATTTACTCCTTTGTAAAACTAATTAACTGTAGTTTAATGAATCAACAAGCAATTCAGGGCTAAGTTTCTTTACTATTTTTATTTAGCTAGCTTTCAGGCTAATATGCCCTTTAACAGGAGAATTAGGACTTCCAGCTAACTATATATACACTGTGAAAATAAAAATTTAAATCAATATGTAATATACCTTGTAATATCGTCTATATATATATATAAATCAATGTTTGTATGTATGTTTGTATGTCCGGTATACAAATTCGCAGTAGTTCACTAATTCAAACTAAAATTTCCATACATAGGTAAAAAAAATACGGGGAAGACGATAGGCTATTTTAAAAATATATAAATCAATTATTAAAACTATATATTCAAATTATTCTACTTAGCTCACGAACAGCGCCCTCTATCAAAGATTAGATTAAATTATGCTGATGCAAACAAATAGATAATGCTAATAACAAACAATTATAAAAAAATCTTATCTAAATATATATCACTCGGGTAGATATGCACACGGGTCAATCCCGGGGCGAAGCCCGGGTCACCCGTCTAGTAAAATAATAAATAAATATAAACGTAACGCGTACATGGTTAGCTTTTCTTTATTAATCAAGAATGGGTATTCGGCCAATTCTGGAATAAATAAAAATCAATGAGAATAGTTGATATTTATTCCGATAGATGGCGCAAGCCATAAGCAACTTTCAGTTACATGATAAGGAGATACCTTTTTCTTAAAGGATTTTATATATTTAAAACTTTTCCTTGTGTAGGAAATATTTTTTCAGTTATCACAATTAAACAATAAAGGTTTGTGATTTATTTAAAAGAATAAAGAAAAGGAGATAAATTGTTTGTCCGTCGCTGAGTGACTTCACGAGACACTCGCGCATCGAACGAGTTGTTGTTCCTTTTTGTATTTCGAATAAAAAAGTTGAATTAAACCTTTTATATCTTGTTTTTTAATTCAATATATAAAAAATAAAGAGGAATATAATACTATATATTGCAATCAATTAAAGCTGTAGTCATCAATAGAAAGACAATTTAAGTGAAGTGATCTCTCCAAGAAGACTTGTTGACCCAAAGGTATTTGATGGAAAGCCATAAATCAACGACCAGGTAAATGAGAGCATTCAGATGGAGAGGCCATCAGGCTGATTGTCTTCACACCATTAGGCAAATCTTCGCCATCTCTCAAGCCACCCCAAGGGACAGGACCAAGTCTTGAGCTGTCCCCGTAGACTCGGCAGAAATTAAATGGTCAGACGACCACAGAAAGATGAGGGGGAACCTGCCAGGTTTGTAGGATTTCTCTAGGGAAATCAGCCGCCGCGGACAGTGTGGATTTTTTAAACAAAGAAGTATATATTTATGGGTTCCGTGCAGCGTGGAAATAAATGGAGGGTGGGAGGGTGTCAGCGAGCGGTCCTCCAGATGCTTCTGTTTACACGACACATCGCTATTGATTTCTTTTTTTTTTTCTATGAAGAGTTTGATGTGGGTTGTGTGAAAATGTAAATTTTTGTTACCTCTCTGCGCGCTCTCTGAAAATAAAATAATTATTTTTGACCATATATATAGTTTTTTTAGAAGGTATTTTATGATGACCTCCTTTTTTAAAGTCTAAAGTATAGGCTTAATGACTGGCCAATACTTGGATCAATGCGTTTTCGAGCAGAAAGGGTAAAATACGAGATAGATGATCCAGCATTCTCTTTTTTTCAATCTGATAATGATGAAACCATTGAATACATTCTGTTTGATGGCGAGGATCGGAGTGAATACATAAACATAATTTACTCGACACTTATTTAAGAATTAAAACATCCTCCAGTAACTGTAAAAAAACTTAATTTTTAATTATAGAACATTCACAGCATCCCTTTCTGCCTTGAAACTATCAAACACAGGCTGAATCCTAGCCTCGGAATGTAAAAGTAAGGAAACTTTAATTGTATCCAACTTGAACCACACAAACCTCGCTGTTACCAATCTTGTCCCAGTTAGTAGGATTCTATCCCTTGCATGTTATCTGTATAGAAATCCTATATATTCTAATCAGCCATGTAACATATATATATATTTTCAATTAAAAAGGCATATATTGGATCAAAATATTATTTATTTTACCAATATTTCAGTTGGCTGAACGCCAACCTTTATCAAGGTATTATAACATATTTAATGTGTGTCAACAACAAACTCAGCGCCACATAACGTCAACAGAATTAAGTTTTTAAAATATTTTGTTATATTCAATGGGGAGAAAAAATTGATATATATATATTTATATTATGGACAAAATAAATTTTGTAAAATATGGGTGTGAATATTTTGAAAATTAACAATAACGCTAAATTTTATATTTATAATATTATTTGTACTATGTGTGTAAAAAGAGTTTTCGTATAAAAAATAAGAAATAGATATAACCTTTAGAGGCTACCTTTATTTTTATAGATAACCCTGTATCATAAACCTTTGTAGGTCGTTTGAAGTAAGACAGGTGGTAGGTGTAGCGTTCGTTATAAGGGGAATGGTGTACGCGGGAGAAATACATTGTTGTTGTTATAATGCTGTTATAAAGTAATCAAAGTGTGTGAGTGTTTCTATTTCACCTCTATAATGGATACTTGCTAACTCCACCTTTGCCGGTCCCAAGCCCGGATGAAAAAGAAGGAGGGGGAGCAGTAACAAGCTCACTAAAAAACTTGGCTCAGCTGGCCCGGCTGATAGTACCCTGTAAGGGCTCCAGGGTATAGGATGAGCAGCGTTTGTACTCCATGTTAGGAGCGGCTGCACATGGCGTCTGTTCCTCATGTCAGAGGCAGCCATTCCTTTTGGAGCTAAGTCGACCTGCCACTGAGTAGTGCTACCAGTCTTAAAGACAAAGGCAGACGCATTCTACTTCACTCAGTCAT
>CP092874.1:27265141-27320845 GCA_030710605.1 Cordylochernes scorpioides
TTCGCATTTGGTCCTTGGTTTTTGGTCCTTTGGGGGATTCGAATTATTCAACTTCGACTGTAAAAATATTATTAATTATTTATGCAAATTTTCAAAATGAGCTATTTTAATTAATTTACAATTATTATTTGCAATCTTATAAGTGATACAAACAGTTCATAGCCTTTTAATAATATTTTATTATATAATACAACTTATCATTTGAAAGAAAACTTAAAATATAAATCTATCTTTAAATTGCTATATCTCAGAATAGCTTATGTATATTGATTGAGATATGTAATTAAGTTTCTTTCAATTTTGAATTTGCAAGCTTTCGAGCAAATATACTGCTCTTCAACGGGCTGATATTCTATGTACAATTTCTTAATAATCTTTATACAAAATAATTGAAAAATTATTGTTATATATAAAAAAGATTATATAGAGATTGTACATAGAGTATCAGCCCGTTGAAGAACAGTATATTTACTCGAAAACTTGCAAATTCAAAATTAAAAGAAACTTTTTCCCTTGATTTTTATTTTTCCTCTTTCAAATAATTTCTGGGTAACTATTGCTCATATGTAATTAAGTATATATATATAAAAACAAAAACAAAGAATTATATTTATTAATATCTAGATATTACTACAAGAAATATAAATACAAAATATATAGAGACAAAAAAAAATAAATATTATTTTTTAAGTACAAATAAATACCCCAGGATAAATTAAACAAACGACTTTACATAAATAAACAGACAAACATCAACAAAATACCATTATTTACATAAGCCGATAAGTTAAATTCCAAAATGGAGGGAAATATTTTGCCAATTGAGAATTTAGTCGGAGCAGACGATAATTCCAAATTCCCGCCAAAATGGTCTTTTGTAATTATTACGCCACAATTTAGCCGATAAACGATTTTTCAATACTCTCGGCTTCGCGGTAAATTGAAAAGGCTTCCCCATTCTCTACCTAAGCACAATTTATCTGATTTTATAATGTATTGACCACTTAAGGTGTTTTAAAATGAATCTTAAACACGTTTATTTTTCCTATATCATATATTTAATATAAAAACAATTTTTAAAACAAAATAAATTTTGATTCTTTATTTTAAAATATATTTATTTATTTAAAGAGAGAGAGAGAGAGAACTTCTTATATAAACATTTAAATATATTAATTATTCTGGATATATATTTGTGCTATATATTTATTCATTGAAGGAAAAAAAATAAACTTTTAAATGTTATTTTTTTAAATTGTTCAGCGTATATTTTATTTTTATAAAATTTCGAAAAGAAAACAACCTTGTTTATGATGAGTTGAATTCAGCAACTGTGAAAGAAATTGGACATTCTATCAATAAATGTATTGAGTCTTGGTTTTCTTTTCCACAGAAGCAGCTAGGATCATCCGTTGTCCCGATTTTCGACAGAAATTCTCCAAAATTACCATGATTTGTGATGAACTGTGAGTTATAAAAATTTGAACGAAAATAAAAAGGAATTCCAAATGGGAAAAAAGTCGAACTGATCTCTACATATGTAGACATGTGGTACATTTACAGTAAAAGCTATCGCTAACTACTGCCCACCATGATTATCATGGCCTGTACCACCTATATATACACTAGAGATATATAAATGATAGATTTAAAGCGTACGAGGATGCGTTTCTTTATGAGTTTTAATAACGGCGAGCTTTCGGGTCAATACCCTTCTACAGGACATCTTATCTAAATAACCATGCTTCTTATTTACATATCCTTATTGAGAAAAATTAGCTTATATACAAGAAAAATAAACGTATTATCAAATAAGCGAGAAAAGTAATAGAAAGAAAATATCCGCGTGTCTTGAGCACGCTAAGTAGGAAATCAAAAGGAGCTTCTCGATGCGATTCAATTTGAGGCTGCATGAATAAAACAATTCAAAATAAAACGTACTGGCAACTAGAGATATATATAATTTAAAATATTTTATATCTATAAGTCTCTATTAATCTTTCATTCTATATTTCTCATTTCAATAAGGTTTGTTGAGAGGTGGAGTCTTTTGTAAATAAATTATATGGAAAGAAAAAAAATGTGAATTTTTTTTATAAATTTCGATTCGTAGATAGCAGTTTTATGTTTATTTGTTTTTATAAAAATCCGACCTGGGATCGAATCACACATTGGGCACTTTTTTTTCTGAATAACAACTTGCTACACATTGGCACCCCGATTCTTCAAAACCTCACCAGTGAATGCAAGTGACCAATCACGCACATTTATAAGTGTAAAAGTAGAACTGCTCTCTATATGTGTAGGCATGTGGTGCACTTACAGTAAAATCTGTCGCCAACTACTGCCCACCAATTGTATATGTAAATTCTTAAAATTGCGATATGTATATAAAAATGATATAATGTCTTATATGAAAAAAAAAAGTATTGAAAAATACTTTTTAAATTTTTTTCTAATAAAGTTGTTCACTTTGTTGGGATTATGAACAAGATTGCTTATTTTTACTTAATTAATTCATCAAATTAACAAATTAAAAATCTGGCATATATAAGACAATTATAATTATTATTCAAATCATAAAGAAAATCTATTTTTTAACCCTCCTCCGCCATTTTGGCGGAAATAAAAATTTTGCAGACGATGGTTGTGGGTGGAAATTCGAATTTTACTTTTTTCCTTCCCGCCGCAAAGTATAATTAACCATCATAATCGATTTCACATTAACACCTCTTTTGTTGGGTTAGGCCTAAAAATGATTTAGTTAATTTCCGGATAATATCTTCATTCCCTTAAAATGTGTTTTTATTATTAAATATTATCTTTTTTTTATTTTGTAAGAACATTTCCTTTAAAATATTATTCACTTGTGTTTAATATTATATGTAAAGTCATTTGTAATAATTACGTTTATTATATATCAAGAAAAAGGTTTTTAAAATATATAATGATGTTTTAATTTTGGTTTCTTCACGATTTGTTTTTTACATTTTAAAATTATATTTTTAGTTTTATAAGAGTTATTAATAATATTTTATATAGAAAATGTGCGTAGTAGAACAGATTTATCGATGTAAAAAATATCAAACGACAAATTCAAAAAGCGCGGGAAAATCAATAATCGTCTACCTAAAAATGTAAATGATAAACAAACTTTTTTAGAGAGACGAAGAAGATTATTTTACTTCTTTTAAATAATTTTCAAGTTGAAAATAAAAATTTATATAAATTACTAATATAAAAATATGATACAGAAAAAAACTTTCTAAAATATTTGATATTAAGATTATTGTTTGAAGTTTATGTCAATTTTGTAATTATTCTTATTTTTTAATTCATAGAAGCATTTTTGCTGGCAGACATATTCAATTTTTTATCATCACCATTTTTTATACTGTCATTGTTTTTTCCCTTTGTTAGTTATCAAATCATTTGCAATTGTAGTTTCTTTTTGTTGTGTTCCTTTTTAAGCAATAAAATATATATAGAACTAAGGTGTAATATTCAATTCAAACATATGGAACCAACATCGATTCATTTTTAAAACAAAGCAAAATCATAAGCTTATACAACTTTCACTTTTTCATATAATTATTATATATAAATATTCGTGAAATTTTTCGAAATACGCTTCTTATATACATATTGTTTTATATAAAGGTTATAAAAATACAGTTCATAGAAATATAGATTAAAGGATATAATAGAGATTTACAAATATTTACAGTTACAGCTAACGAACACATAAAAGAGATTAAATAATAATTGATATTTTACCAAAAATAAATATTTTTATAAAAAATATTGTTATATACACTGATGGAGACAAAACTTAAGTAAATATAAAGTTTTCGATGTCTCTGGTCGTCTGTTTTTTTTTATATAAGGAGACAGAGGCAATTTTGTTCACACTTGGTTATCTCGTATGTCTTCACAATAAAGGTCACTGTAATATATTTCAGAGTTATATTCTGAATCCCGATATACATGGTAAAAGGTACAACTTCCTTTAAGTTTTGTTTGTAAGTCTTCAATAAAGGTCACTGTAATATCTTTCAGAGTTATTGTCTAAATCCCGATATACATACTGAAAAGGTACAACTTCCTTAAGTTTTGTCCATGAGTGTATATGACCAAGATAGTTTGGCTGGTTAAAGGTAAAGCCTCATTTACAGGCGTTAGAAGAAAGGACAATTTTAAAACAAATTTAGGGTTTAAAAAAAAAGCAAACAACTTGGAGAGTTCGAAAAATCTTGGATAGAATCTTTTGATAAAGAATTTTTAAAAATCTTAATAACAAATTTTCAATAAGCGATTCAATAAAATTGAAATTTTACATTCCAGGTTAGCAAAGCGTGTTTAATTCTCTTTATCAAATATAGAATTGATTTTATTAAAAAATTATAATAATACCTGTTCGCTTTTGTGTTGTATTTATGTAAATAAAATATATACGATATATGTAAATAAGTATAAAATATGGAGAATTATTATAGGTGTTTACTCCCCATAAGGACCCTTCTTAAGTTTCCTATTCAAACTGAATTTTATCAATGATCCAACATGTGAATGCCGCTTAGATGTTGAATCACCAGAGCATCTTCTTTTATCTTGCCCTCTGACCAATCAAATTGTATGTAAATACTTTGAAACATTACCAAATTCTCTCTTTGGGTATATACTCTATCTTATGAGAACTTTGTTAAGTTTAGAACTATTTGTATAGTTGTATAAGTTGATCCACTTTTCCGTAGTGGGGGGGGGCCCGAGTCCGACTTCCAAGTCGTTCCGCCAAGAGATCAACACCACAGAGGTCCGTACGTCTCTTGACCTCACGGACAAAACAGCAGCTACATTATGCACACATGATTTGTATAATAATTTACAAAACAATACTAATCCATCGTGTAAATAATTAATCATATATATGTAAATAATACTAGCACAGCACAAGAGTCCTTTGGACTTCGTGCTTATTGTAACAATAAATAAATAAATAATACAGTGGTACCTCGACATACGAGTTTAATTCGTTCCGCAACCTTGCTCGTAGCTTGAATTACTCGTATCTCGAAGCAAATTTCCCCATACAAAACAATTGAACTACCATTAATCCGTTCCAACCTCCAAAATGTCACCCCAGTTATTTTTGTTACGTGGTTTTAAATAATAAAAACGTATTTATAAATATCAAATATTTATTGCACAAAACTAAAAGAGAAGGTAAAGAAATAAATTAGATATCCTCACTGCCTTTTACGTTACATTTTTTCTCGCTTTCACCTGTAGGCCGTTTAGAAAAAAACCTGTCCAAGGAGGTTTGTTTCTTCCTCCCTCTCAGAATGTTCCGGAAATGAGTTAGGCAAGTGTCATTAAAAAGGTCAGATGCACGACCTGTTGCAACTTTTTCTGGGTGTTTTTTTTTTCCACGAACTGTGAAACTCTCTCCCACATTCCTAAGATCTCCTTTATCTCACTTGTAGAAATAACCTCCTCCTCTGACTCCTCAAAACCAATTACTTGCATAACCTCAGTATGCTGCTGTGACTGTAACTCTTGTATCTCCTCAGTCATGAACTAAAACTGTAAATGTAAACGCAACACAAAACGCGAACATAAAACACTATTTATCACAGCGGAAGCACGCTGCTAACTGATCGTGATGGCGCGACTGCGTGTTACTACCGAACCGAACTCGTATCTCGAATTTCGCTCGTAACTAAAAGCAAAGAATCACTTGCTCGTCGGCTCGTATCTCGAAAAAACCCGTATGCTGGGGCGCTCGTATGTCGAGGTACCACTGTACTCCCCATATATTTGCGTAATATCAGGATGAAAAGCTACGTAAAGTTAGATCTGAAAGGAACACATTGTTCTCTTGTTTTGACCCCGGGATAAGATAAGTATGATCATAAAATTATCATCATTATTACTACTATTATGAAAGAAAAAGAGTTGACAACTCAATAAAACAATCCCTTGTATCAATATTGAGTAAAATATATCATTCCTCCAGGGAAATGTATCTTTTCAAAACATTTATTCCCTAGCCTTCAGGAACGAACGTCCTTCTACATGGTATAATTATACCAGGTTTTCTCCTGTAGAAGGGTGCCCGTGCCCGAAAGCTAGAGAATAAAAAATATTTTGAAAAGATACTTTTTCCTGGAGGTCTGATATATTTTACCCAAAGAAAAAAACGAGAGAATTCGTTATCCCTGTGTATGGGAATTGACGACAATTCCCGTATCTTCTCATTACAATTAGCATCCAATATGCAAAACTATAAATTTTCTCTACAACTACTACTGAAACAGCTGGTAGTGTTCTACACTGATGAGCCAGGCCCTTCCAATCTCTTTATCATTGCAGTAAGTACATTAATATATTATAAAACAATATAATATAATGCGGCTTGTGATTGTAAAACGACATTTGAAAATTATCCCGCATGTGTTTCTTTTCAACAAAAATCAAATTTTATTTTAAGGGAAAATAACGATTATTTCTAACCTTAGCGATGAGGTATAAAAGGATGAATACCTCATCCATAAGGTTTGAAATAATCGTTATTTCCCCTTAAAATAAATTTTGATTTTAGTTGAAAAGAAACACATGCGGGATAATTTTCAAATGTCGTTTTACATTAATATATTGTTTATTTAAAAATAAAACGAATCACACATGCGCGTAAATAGTTTATTATTTTAACTATATTGCTACTACTATAGTTACCAGTAATAATAATAGTTAACCTTTTGTTAATAGAAATTGACAATGGTGCCTCTGTTTTAGTGCATAATTTGCTTTAAAAAGTTTCAGTTATAATTATACAGATAAGACCAACTACTTCTAACATATATATATTTTTGACCTTTGGCCCCATACATAATAAAATCGCCGTAGTGAAATTTCTTTCCAAAAGAATAAAAACACATTACTCAAATAGAAATAGTGCAACAGAAGAAAGAAATAGAATTTGCAAAGAATTAATAAATAATAATTATTCAAAAAAATTTATTGAAAAACATTTCATAAACAAAGAGCTTTACCTTCAAATAATAGTCGTGATCAATCTAAAAAAAGTTATTGGTCTATTCCATATAGCTACGGCTCAGAGAGAATTGCCCGAATTTTAAAGAGATATAATATAATTACAACATATCAATCTGCACAAAATCTACGACAAATCTTACGCCACTCAGATATCAAAAAATACTTTAAATCAAGAAAATACAACCAATGTAATTTACAAAATTCCTTGCCAAACATGTCAAGCTACATACATTGGAGAAACCGGTAAATCACTTAAGGTTCGTATCAATCAACATAAAGCAGCTTTAAAAAACTACAAACCATTATCCCTACTAGTAGACCACTCCCAAAATAATAGCCATATACCAGATTTCAAACAGGCCACAACTATATACAAAAATATAACAGAAAAGCATTGTAGACTGTTTTAGAAAGTTGGGCTTCTGCTGAAGATAAACAGAGTATAAACAGAAAAATTGATTTTCCAGAAATTTATAGATAATTCATATCTTAATTATTTGTAAATAACTACGTATATACTTTTAATTTACTCATTTATTTTGCTTTCAAAATTTTCATTAATTTAGAATAATATGTATACACACAATTATTTACAATTACACTGTTGTATATAAATCTCTCTCTCTCTTTCATAGATAAAATGATAATATATAATATTAAATATAATTATTAGCTGTATTTATACTGAATGTGATATTTAAATCAAAGATACAATTCTTTCATTGGCCTTGTAGAACGAGAGTGGTGTACGCGTGCTCGCATGTTCTAGTGAAAAACACAAACATCCTCTATAAAGAGAGGTGAGTTGCACCTCGAAATATTGGAACAATAAATTCATTATAAATCCAATATATGCATCTTTTTTGAATATATAGCTATATATGTAGTACACAAAAAGTAAAAAATTGTACTGGGATCAGGTTGTTCAATTATAAGGCATCTCTTGATGGGCTGAAACTGAAAGTTGCTGATGACTTGAGCCATATTTCGAAATAGATATAAACTTACATCTTTGAATTTTTTAAATGTATCTCTAATCTGTATTTTCTTAATATCCTTCGATATTTCGACGACGTTCTATCTACAAGAAGCAGATCTCTAGAAACTTCTATCCACTGTGGCGGGAGTACGTGTGACTGTATAGAGACCAGCTCTAGAAGATGCTAGAGAATCAGCCATGTCCAAATATCAAAGAGGATATTCAATAAATTTCGATGCACTAGTTTACTTGAATACCATTTCTGAGGATTCCACCGTTCAGTGTAGCATATATAAGCAGAATGATCCAATACAGTATTAGAGTTCTAAAGAAGCGTTCTGGTAGATTAAATTGGCGAAACTGCTGGGAGGGTTCACTACTGATGAGCCAAGCCCTCCCAATATTTTTTCATCGCAGTAAGGACAGTAGAAGTTTGATTGATGTGTGAATGAAACATTCGCGTCTTAATGTTTTCATTTGCTATAATTTATCAGGAAGCCTCTAAAACCAAATATTTGGTCGTAGAGGTACAGCCTGCACCGCGCTGACGAGGGCCAACAGCCCGATACGCGTAGGTGGTTGTCTTTTTATTCAATAAATATTTGACTCTGGATAATCCCATTCAATGGATTTTCATATGGGGATACCCTACATATATTTCGCTAAATGTTGTTGTTGTCGTATCTATTGAAGAGTTTCAGATGTCTCCATACATATCTATCACAGATATCCAATCCATCACACCAGAGAAACAGCCTTTTCAGGTCTCTTTACAACAGGTAGAGGAGCTTTTGGAGAGCTTGAATGCCAACACCATCTTAGAACCCCTTTATTAAAACTATTATAGGGAGGAGATTGTCTGCCCTTCTAAGAAGGAGGACGTCCTCGAGTACATGTCGCCTTAGCAGAGGTCTGAAGCTATTCCTGGCAATAGTCGGGGAGATCTGTCCAGGGCGGACATCGAATCAGACGACCCTCAGTGGGATTATTCATCTGATGAAAATAATATTTAATTTTACTTTTTCTCTATATAATATCACACACACACACACACACAAAAGTCTTTATTAAGACACACAGGTCTTAAGGAGGATTCTCCTTGGGGTTACAAGACGGAGAAACCTATGAAAGTGGGAAATATACAAAGGGGTAAAAATGGAGAAAGATTATCTACACATGGTAAATATATACAGATTATTATTTGAATAATCCTATGGAAAATAAGATTTTTTTTTGGAAATATGGATGGGAGAAGTGGAGAGCGAAAAGAGGAAAGAAAACAGGTTCTATATAATATCTTATATTCAATAAAGATGCATATATTAGATTTAAAATTTGTTCATTGTTCCAATATTTCGAGGGTCAACTCGCCTCTCTTTATCGAGGATGTTTGTTTTTTTCACTAAAAAATGCGCGCACGCGTAGTGAAAAACACAAACATCCTCGATAAAGAGAGACGAGTTTCCCCTCGAAATATTGGAACAATAAACAAATTATAAATCCAATATATGCATCTTTTTAAAATATAATTTTAATTACAGATTGCTCAATATTCAAAAATCTCTTATATATATGTACGATCAATAAAAGTATATTAAATATCAATATATATCACATCAGTCGTTCTCTATCTTGGGTGTATAAAGCTGCTGTTCTGGGTCCATTGTTGGACATGAGAATATGTGGGTAGGTGTTAGTTCCACACCAGGACAATTGTTACATGTCTTGTAGGTTCTTGTGTCATCTGGATGTATTGTTATTCCTTTATATTGTGTTGTTGTCGTGTACAATGAAAAGATGTATCCATGCATCTCTATTACAGCAGTCACAATATTCTCTATCTTGGGTGTGTAAAGCTGCTGTTCTGGGTCCATTTCTGGACATGAGAATATGTAGGTAGGTGTTAGTTCCACACCAGGACAATTGTCCTGTAGGTTCTTGTGCCATAGGAATATATTATCATCTAAATATATTCTATAAATAGATAATAAGACATAAGCTAAACTACTTCTCTTTCACACTTGCTAATTTTACAAAGATAATAAAGAAACAAAGTCACACAAACATATGTACACAGTAACAATATAAATCAAGTAAAAACACAAAAATAGACAACAAATTTTAAACGATTTCTATTAGAACAACTTATACCCATCCATAAAACCGTATATAAAATATATATACACCATAAAAAGACTTAACTGTAAAGATTATCTTAACAGAGAGAAAAAAAAGTTTGTCCACACCATATTGCCATCACACAAAGCTAATATAAAAATTAAACGTTTAACAATTTTTAGCCCGAAGAAAAGGTAGATATGAGGGGGGGGATGTGTATAGGGGGACTCCCCCCTTATCCTCTACGTTAGGCAAGGTTAAAAGCTAAGGGGGAGGGGGTGAACGGAAGGGGAAAAAAAGTGCAGCAGACTCGCGTTTTATCACATTTTTATCGTTTGGGCGCTTCCGCGTTTGGAAAGATAGGAAAGCCCCTAGGCAAGGGAGCGCTCAGCATGGAATTTCTACTCCCTCTTTCTCTTCGACATAATCTCTTTTTTTTTTCTCAGCAAAACTTTCGTACATAAATATATGCGAATTTCTTAAATTTATATTTGAAATAGATATATATACCGTTTTTGCATACTATTCTGCAACTTATATATATATATATTCAGTGAAAAGGGGCGATGTTTATTCTGTGAATATGTAACTATTCGTCCGGCTACCCTGGAGGGAAAAGTAGGTGGGGGGTATTTTTTTGGCGGGAAAACCTGATAAGCTCTCGTATGCAAATCAATAGCAGTTTTTTCTTCTTCTTCTCTTGTGCCTAACGTCCATACTCATGGATCGAAGTGTACCGCCTTCAATTATATCAAAAAGGCGAGGTTCGAATCCCCAACATTCTCCCTCCCCAAGTTTTTTTTTCCACCCTCTCTCCCCTCCCAGATCGTTCTTCAGCTTCCCTTGGGCTAAAGGGGTTGATTTATTGCATTACTTTTTGGACTTGGCTTTTCAAAATAGATGACTGGGTTATACGAAGTTGACAGCCAAACTTTTCCAGATAGCCTTTCTACTCCCCCCCCCCCCCTTCCTCTCTCCGTTTTCCAGTTTTGTCTTTTTTTTTATTTCCTTATTTTTTTTTTGGTCGGTACCTTCCGATAAACTTCATCATTTTTAAAATTCATTATATAAAGGGGGTAGGGAGGGTGTGTTTATACATTTTTGATAACGTAGGCGAAAATGGAAGGCTTATAATGGATGTTTGCTTTACGAACGACTCCAGGGATGGTCACAAATCATATTTGGTTTATGATGGATTGTTATGTAACTTGGCATATGTCTACGTGATAAAAAATAATTTAAAAAAATGTGCGACCTTCCTTATTTACATTAAGGGTTATAAAACAGTAAATATTTTCAGAAGTAATGATGAAACGTCATAGCGTCTACAATCTCTCAATTAAGTAGAAAATTCGTCGTTCTGAAGTTAAAAAAACTCTAATAAAAACTCTATCTTAACTGTGAACCATTTATTTATTATTTTGTATATGATGTGTAAATAAGGTAGATATACAAATATAACCTAAAATTTCACGTAATGTAATCTTAAAGAAAACTGTTTAAGTTTTAGGAAGTTCCATATTTCCATATCGTAAAGATAAAGGCTGCCTGGCCGGCGCATTCATATTTCTATGAAAAATAGACACTTTGGCCAGTTAGATTTGTCGAAACGGTGAGAAAATCAAAAACTCTAACTGGCCGAAGTGTCTATTTTTCATAGAAATATATTTCCATAGTTAACAATAGCAAAGACAGAGTGTGTGGCTTGGGTAAAACTTAGTTGTAAACTCACAATCCAATTCCTGCAATCATAGAAACTTTTGTTCATATAATTTCTTTGAATACCTTGGCTGATAATCCCTTTAAAATGGCCTACTTTATCAGAAAATCACACACACAGCAGAACGCTTTCCATGAGAAACTACTGATACTCTTAATGATATTGTTACGTCGTACCCAGACGCTATTCGTGTACTTTATCTAATCAGGATGCCACAAAGATACACGTGTGAGTTCGAAGGGATTGCAGCTAAAGTTAGCGCTTTATTGTATCTCACTTAACAGAAGGAATACAACAGTGGGACTTGCCTTCGACCTCCCCGTCAGAAGTATCCTTGACGCCGTGGATGTCCTCTTGTGAAGCGTTCCGCTCCACACTATACACATGCAGCCTGGCCCCAACTTTACTCTGGTATCTTGATCTTGTCGTCCACGTTACAATATCTCTGGTTTCTCTTGGAAATGGGCGTTTATTAGAGGTTGGAATAGATCAAAATAGGCCTTTTGTAATTTTAAGTGGTATCTCATGGAGGTGGTTGTTCATGGGAGGTTGTTCTATAACAGCGCGGTCTAGGGATCAAACTGTGTTTATCCACTTGTACGGTTCACTAATGATAAGCTATGCCTCTACAAATATGTTTACCTAACGCCCCACATAGACACAGCGCTTGTGGAAACGCAGATTAAATAAGAATCTAAAAATACATTCATGGACAAAACTTAAGGAAGTGGAAAGCCTTAGATATTGCCGGTCGTCTAATTTTTTTGAAGGAGACAAAGACAATTTTGTTCACACTTGGTTATCTCGTGTGTTTTCAATAAAGATCACTGTAATATCTATCAGAGTTATTATCTGAATCCCGATATACATGCTGAAATGTAAAACTTCCTTAAGTTTTGTCCATGAGTATTCTATATACAGTTACGAGCGTCATGCGTTCTTAATAATTCTTCATCTCTGTCACCGTTTGCTTTTTTTTGGAATGGCGCTCTCCTATTGGTTGGCTACGATCACGCCACCTTTGCCCCCCATCATGCCCCCCTCACTCGCTTTTTGGTTTTTGTAACTATTGTGTTGGAGCGGGTCGCTCCTTAAATAATCTATTGTTAACAATACCTCATTATAGGTCCGCAAATATCGAAAGTATAGGTATGTAGCTTTTGTACTATTAAGGTGTATATATATACACATACTTATGTACATATGTAAGTACTATTATCATTAGGGATATATATGTCACATCTACATAAATGTAGATATAATACTATATACTCTACTAATATATGCATTTATTTAAGGCGCCAATTTAGAATTGTAACAAATAGTATTTGAATAAAAACATTCAATCGGGTAAAACACGGGCGTTGCCCGGGTCATTCGGCTAGTAAATATATATTTATAAATCAAAGTCTTTTATGAAGGCATCTCGGCTTGTGTAGACCCATTCCCCGTAGCGCACAAAAAAAAAAAGAATGATTTGAGTATCAAAATATAAATAAGAAATCAACTATATATTGTTGCATCATGGCTAATGAACCTATTTTATTTTAATTTGTAATATTATTTTTCATATATTTTAAATTCAAATTTATATTTTATATTTACTTCTTTTATTAAACATAATATATGTATTATAAACAGAATATATATATTATAGAATCACCATTTGTATTTTGGTATACTGTGTAACTTCACTGCTCTCTTTGATGTGAGAAATAAATAAATTATTCTGGAGGCTACTTAAAGTTATCTCATTATTCCCTTATATAAATATGTAGGATGGTTGAAACATGTTCTGGTAAGATGCAGCACAGGAGAGAATCAAGGTTGAAAAGTCTGCCAAGCCGCAACCTGGTGCAACAATATACAATCATAGTGGTGGAACATAAACAAAACACTGTTATGTCTTTCTTTTTCATTTTTATATAACGATATTCTCAGCTTTTTCTACCCAACTGTAGAACTTTTAGTACTAGTAGATAACGCTCTCATTGGTCAATGAATTAAAATTTGTAAATCTTTGACTTTCTCTACGATGTAAATGGACTTAGAGCTACGCAGACGTATAAAAATATTTACATAGAAGCAATTTAACAAAACAAATTTAATCTCAAAATTAAACAAAACTGATTTACATATCTCTCGACAATATATATATTTACTCTAGTCTCTAGTCAAAACCCAATAAATAAATATATACACAATTTAATGATTTTTATACGTCTGCGTAACTCTAAGTCCATTTACATCAGTTGATAGGGACATATGTAACTTCACGAATTCATTAATGACACTTAAAATCAACATCGTCAACTTATTTACATATTTCATAACATACAAAACACAACCGATATGCAAATATATTTCAGAAAAAAAAACATAAGAATAGATGAATAATAGACAAATTCATCTCGCAATTAAAACAAAAATACAAAAATGAGAGGAAATGAGAAGTTGAAGGAAAAAAAAAAAAAGATTGGAAAACGAACCAATTTATTAATAAAATATCTAATGATTACACCACTGCTATTAAAACCGTTTTTGTCAAGTTGACAAGAAGACAAGATCCCTAGAAAGTAAGAAGGAAAAAAAAGCCATGGGTGCGGCCATGTGCCCTCCCTTAGATTATCTAGGCCATGGAATAATTAGATGCAGCGGCTCTCCAGTCTATTAAAGATAATGGTCGACCCTATACGCTTGGACAGAAAAAGAAGTTACTTTTTACTCTTTGGCGTCTTTTCTTTCTTTTTTATCATCATCGCCCCCCCCCTCTAGTTCTTTTATCATCTTTTTTTTTCTCCGGTGAAGAGCCCACGCCCTCATTAGAGAGGGTTTTCTGATGGCCAGCGAACGATGGTTAAGAAGATTAAAAAGAAAAGTTCGATGGATAGCCCCTTTTAAAGTTCGTCTGATTAATCGTGTACCAGTGGTGACGGATTGATTCGCATTATATAAGTACTCTATGATTTTATTTATTTTTTTAATTTGTGTTATTTATGCTTTTTTATTTTTGTAAATATAGAGATATAAAAGTATATTAATTATTTTTTTATTTTAATACAAAGTTTATATAAATATATTTTTAAAATAATGCTTATTTTTAGATCAAATATATTTTCCTAATAATTTGCATATAATAATAATAATAATGATACACATACATACTCTGTGGGGGAATAATTAATTAATTAAGCTTAATATATATATACTAGCCGAATGACCCGGGCAACGCCCGGGTTTTACCCGATTAAATGTTTTTATTCAAATACTATTCGTTACAATTATAAATTGCCACCGTGGATGTCACTTTTGTGAAACGTCCCGCTCCAAACTTTGTGTGTTTTTAAAATATAAAAATAAATATGTAAATTTTCACAACGATATTTGAAAATTATATTATTTAGATTTTCAAATACTATTCGTTACAATTATAAATTGGCGCCGTGGATGTCACTCTTGTGAAACGTCCCGCTCCAAACTTTGTGTCTGAGAAGCGATATTTTTATAGAAAGATGATCTGGCTTTTGTTTTCTGCTCGAATGAATATTTTTCTGTTAGAATTTTGTTCCTGCGTGCAAAATAATGAACTGGTTTCACCCGTGGTCTCTGCTTTTAGGATTTTTTCCCGATATAATTTTGTATCTGATAATTATCTACTGCGAATTTGTATACCGGACATACAAACATACAAACATTCATTTTTATATATATAGAAGATATACAATACACACTAATAATGTTATGCAAATATGAAATCTCCAAGATATAGGGTAACATCTCTTTGTATTGATTTTTTCCAGAGGGAAAGATAGCACATGTCTCTATCAACGAAACAAGTAAAAAATTGACAAACTTCTCTCCGAGCCATTGACCAATGAGAGGTTTGTCTACTTATACTACACCAGTTCTACAGTTGGGTAGACATGTTGAGAATATATTGTTAGAAAATGAAAAATAGATGTCTAGTAGATACGCGGTAGTTGAAATGTCTCTCCACCAAGACTGTATAGAACTTATTATCTGCTTAATTATTTAAACTTTCTACCATTGTTTGTCTTCTTAGACACCGAAACAATTCTATGTTAGACGAAATGTTATAATAAAAAATTTTGTTGTTGTATTTGGTCTCTCTATATACATATATACGATATATATTGTCCAATTTGACCATTTTTACATTACACCTATCCCCCGATTTACACGGTACTTGTTTTACACGTTTTCGCTTTTACGCGGTTTTCCAAATAAGTGTTTTTTGTTTTTGTTTTTATCGCACTATACTAAATGCTACTGTGATTGAACACATGCGCTGTGTACACATCTCACGAGGAATCCCGAGCTTATGTGCTGACTTGCTGCACACGCAATTTTTATTGCATTTGCGCAATTTATTTAAATTTTGAATTTTCGATTTACACGTTTTTCTCAGGAACGTATCTACCGTGAAAATGGGGGGGATATGTGTATTTTATATTAATCAATTTCTTCTTTTCTTAAAAAAAAGCTATATGTTTCTTTTTTGAGTGCGTAATCTATTGACAGTTTCTACAATCTAGAAAATTCGTGGTCAATTTTGACAGAACGTCCCTTTGTGGATTTCATGAAATCGAAGCTCACCTTGAACTGGTCAATGGTCAAATGGTCTCCAGGTGGCGTTCTGTAGAATTCACCAAAGCTTTTGTTGTGGCTTTGTCATCGCTTATTTTTTTATATCACACACTCACAAAGTTATCCTCCAGGATAAAAAACTATTTTTAAGTTACGTTAAGACGATGTCATAAACTACGTGTCCACTAAATGGCTAACTGTGTCTGTGGTGATTAATGATCCTACAGTGGTGAGCCGGAACGCTTCTGGTCAGTCCTAACTGTCCCCCCACCAGTGGTAAGGCTGCGGGATACTGCCAGAGGTGAGAAGACCCACTTTGATAGTGGTTTCTTGATTCGTTGAGGTGGCTAAATAGGTCTCCTTTGGTTAGTCCTGACTGTCCCCCTACCAGTGGCAAGGCTGAAGGATACTGCCAAGGGAAAGGGTGCGTAAACCTTAAGTTTGTCGACACTAAATGATGCAGTGGATATTTTTAATACGAATATATTCATCAAATAAAATATCATTGACTTCCATACTGTAGCGTGGTCAAATTCACACTATTTAAATATGTTATTCTATGATTTTGAAAAATATTATTTTTACCAAATTTGTCACCAAAACGTTTTTTTTTGTCATCCGCCCTAATCTCTTAGAAAAAATCCTATTATTTCACGGCGCGCGTTATATTTTAAATTAGTTTATATTTTGCAAAAGAGAGCAAAAAATAAAGCGAATGAAACCAGATTTTCATTGCTTTATTTTTTTCCCCAAGCATATAAAAAATAAACGCGCGGAAATACTGTGGCTCTTATAAATATTTATAACGGAAAAAAAATTACATTAAAGAAAGAAATATTATCAAAAGATTTATTTTAATTTTTTTTTTAAGCAGACGATTTTTTTTGCAGACGATGACCACTCGCCTCTCCCGCATCATTAAACTTTTAATGGTAAAATCAATACTTATGAATTTTAGAAGTATACCGCTGGTTATTACCATTGCAGATGGCGTCTTCTGCTACAAAATACATTCTTTAGATCATTAGGTTTGTCTGCTTATTGGTAATTCGTGAGGTTCAGGAATTATTAACGACTTAATATAGAAAGAGATAACAAAAACATATATTCCCCTTTAAATATAAATTGAATATTGATCTTTACCCACTTGTGTGCATATACATCACGCTTTGCTACTTTTTGTATATATATTCATGGACAAAACTTAAGGAAGTTGTACCTTTTAGCATATATATCGGGATTCAGACAATAACTCTGAAAGATATTACAGTGTTCTTTATTGAAGACTTACAAACAAAACTTAAGGAAGTTGTACCTTTCAGCATGTATATCGGGATTCAGACAATAACTCTGAAAGATATTACAGTGACCTTTATTGAAGACTTACAAACAAAACTTAAGGAAGTTGTACCTTTTAGCATGTATATCGGGATTGAGACAATAACTCTGAAAGATATTACAGTGACCTTTATTGAAGACTTACTAACAAAACTCAAGGAAGTTGTACCTTTTAGCATGTATATCGGGATTCAGACAATATCTCTGAAATATATTACAATGTTCTTTATTAAAGACACACGAGATAACTAAGTGTGAACAAAATTGACTCTGTCACCTTCAATAAAAAAAAATATATGATGTATTTCTACTATAGATGTGTGAAAAATTAGCAGTCGTTTGTGGCTGTCTCCACCTCAATCATCTCTCTCTTTATTTTCCAAATCTTTTATACAAAAACAAAATTTACATACATGTTAACTGCTTTAAAATTTACATATTAAAAGATTTATATAGTACAATTGAATTTAGAGATTTTGGTTTTATTTGCATACATAAAATTGAATTTAAGGAAATGAGAGGGAGAGAGAAACTATGAACAAAGCTAAACTGGAAATTTACTTTCTATCATTCAAAATGTATCATATATATATATATATTTTAAAAAAATACGACCTGCGACATCAAATACTTTTCACCTCCTTAAGTTTTGTCCATGGGTATATATGAGAAATAATAATATTTATTAAAAGCTTTTTTTAAAAGAAAACAAACTTCCTATTATCCTTACTGCAATGATAAAATATCAGGAAGGGTATGGCTCATCAGTGGTGTACCCTCCCAGCGGTTTCGCCAGTTTAAGCCATCGTAGCACTCTAATATTGTATTGGACTATTCTTCTTATATATCACGGCTCATGTGTTCATAGTTTTCTCAAATAATTTTGTAGATATAATAGTAACCATTATTAAACGAATAAGCATAAAAAAGATAAGAGGAGCTTCTTTTATAAATTTATTGTGCAAGCTTTCGGACTATATGTCCTTCTACAGGCAGAAGTTAGTTTTACCACTATCCATGCCTGTAGAAGGACATATAGTCCGAAAGCTTGCACAATAAATTTATAAAAGAAGTTCCTCTTATCTTTTTTATGCTTATTCGTTTAACCAATTTTTTAAGAGTTCCTTATCGTTTAAGTTACCATTATTGTATATAGTAAATATTGAGGTAGCCTGGCCGGCATTCATATTTCTTGAAAATGAAGATACTTCGGCCAACAACGTTTCGACAAAAATCTTTTGTCCTCGTCAGGAACAAACAAAAATTAAACATTCAGCAAGGCGTTAAAAATCTTTCTAGAGTTCCAAGGGCGTTCTCACGCGAAGTATCTTCATTTTCAAGAAACCATTATTGTAGGTATAACAATGAATATATTTTTGTAGATATTACAGTGACCCTTTTTTTAAATACCAAATTAGAGCTAAGTCAGTGGTCTGCTACTGAGTAGTGCTCCTAGTCTTAATGACAGTCACATTCTACTTCACCCGGTCATGATTGTTGTCAAAACATCATCAAAAGTTCCAAGCTCTGCAGGAATTTTAATAATACTTCTAAAATGACTCAGAATTAGTCGAATGCAATGACGGATAAAACTGGCGAAACCTCTGGGAAGGATTTACCACTGATGAATCAATGTCTCCCAATATAATTTGAATCGCAATAAGGACTGTTCTTGTACACTTTTAGATTGGTGCACTATGATGTTGGTTCGTTTAGATTAAAATGGTCTCAAGCAAAGGTGACAATATATATATTTAAAGAGGATCAACTTTGTATACAAAAGCAAACTAAAATCGAATAAAAAACTTTTTTTTTCTTTTTCTCGCAGATTACATTAGGCCTAGCGAAGAAGTACGTTTATCTCACCAAGCAAGCTGTGCGCTCTACTCTACAAGCCTCACTACCCTACCACGACAACTGCCGGCACAGGCAACATCGCCTTTTATAAAGGCAAAATATAAAACAATAGAAAAATGCAAAATAGCTATTTACATAAAATATAAAAATGCAAATTATCTATGTTCCTAGCAAGGACAATAGAAATATTGGTTTATTTGAAAAAAAAAAAAAAGAGGAAAAAATCGTGCCAAATACTTTCATTTCGTAATCGCTAATATTTTATTCTGTAAAGTAGGGAAATTTTCCAAATAAAAAAGTAATGTTTATCTGATTTGACACCTTTTTTAAAAAAATTCTTTAAATGGGCATCTGATGAATGTTTTGAATTCTGATGAGACTTCCTTAACGAAGGCTAGATTCGGTCGTTAATGAGCCACTTGAGGATACAGTAGAGCCAAGCCGTTCAATCAATCCATTTCAATACCTGCTGATCTTCTCATATGAAGTCTAATGGTATACGTCTTCAGTTCTCCACAACAACAATCTTGGATCGAATCCTGCATTGGACTCTTTTTTTCTTCCTCTTTCGTATATCTCCACACAATCATATTAGGGTATCAAACCTGTAGAGCTTTTTGATGGTGTTTTGAGAACCATCATGACTGGGTGAAGTAGAATGCGCCTGTCATTAAGACTGGAAGCACTACTCAATAGCAGGCCACTGACTTAGCTCCAATATGGTCTAAAAATGGTAACTGTAATATCTACAAAAAAATATTCATTTCTATACCTATAATACAATAATGGTAACTGTCATATCTACAAAAAAAGTTGTTGTTAAACCTACAAAAAAGGCCATTGTTATACCTACAAAAATGGTCATTTTTATATCTACAAAAAAGAAAGTTGTTGTTAAACCAACAAAAAAGGCCATTGTTATACCTACAAAAAAGGCCATTGTTATATCTACAAAAATGATCATTTTTATGCCTAACAAAAATGGTCGTATCAAACCTGTAGAGCTTTTTGATAGTGTTTTGACAACCATCATTGACTGGGTGAAGTAGAATGTGCCTGTCATTAAGACTGGGAACACTACTCAGTAGCAGGCCACTGACTTAGCTCTAATTTGGTCTAATATGACCTACAATAATGGTAAATGCTATATCTACAAAAATAGTTGTTGTTAAACCTACAAGAAAGGTCATTTTATACCTACAAAAAATATCATTGTTATACCTACAAAAATGATCATTGTTAGGCCTACATACCTACAAAAATATCATTGTTATACCTACAAAAATGATCATTGTTAGGCCTACAAAAATGATCATTGTTATATCTTCAAAATGTTCATTGTTATACCTACAAAAATGAACATTGTTATACCTACAAAAAGTTTGTACATACCAAAAATCATACAATCAAACTTACCTCATTTCTAATCGACCACCTCAATAAAAGCAATTCAATTTCATGATTGTGAGGTTTTGACAATTACAGAGGTAACGAGGGAACTTTTTTATATCATAAAAAAATAAAAGATGGGACCCGTTATTTACTCCTTTGTAAAACTAATTAACTGTAGTTTAATGAATCAACAAGCAATTCAGGGCCAGGTTTCTTTACTGTTTTTATTTAGCTAGCTTTCAGGCCAATATGCCCTTTAACAGGAGAATTGGGACTTCCAGCTAACTATATATACACTGTGAAAATAAAAATCTAAATCTACTTGTAATATACCTTGTAATATCTTCTATATATATAAAAATCAATGTTTGTATGTATGTTTGTTTGTATGTCCGGTATACAAATTCGCAGTAGTTCACTAATTCAAACTAAAATTTCCATACATAGGTAAAAAAATACGGGGAAGACGATAGGCTATTTTAAAAAAATATATATATATATATCAATTATTAAAACTATATATTCAAATTATTCTACTTAGCTCACCAACACAGCGCCCTCTATCAAAGATTAGATTAAATTATGCTGATGCAAACAAATAGATAATTCTAATAACAAACAATTTATTTAAAAAATCTTATCTAAATATATATCACTCGGGTAGATATGCACACGGGTCAATCCCGGGGCGAAGCCCGGGTCACCTGTCTAATAAAAGAATAAATAAATATAAACGTAACGCGTACATGGTTAGCTTTTCTTGATTAATCAAGAATGGGTATTTGGGCAATTCTGGAATAAATAAAAATCAACGTATAGTTGATATTTATTCCGATAGATGGCGCAAGCCATTAGCAACTTTCAGTTACATGATAAGGAGATACCTTTTTCTTAAAGGATTTTTATATTTAAAACTTTTCTTTGTGTAGGAAATATTTTTTTCAGTTACCACAATTAAACAATAAAGGTTTGTGATTTATTTAAAAGAATAAAGAAAAGGAGATAAATTGTTTGTCCGTCGCTGAGTGACTTCACGAGACACGCGCGCATCAAACGAGTTGTTGTTCCTTTTTTATTTCGAATAATAAAGTTGAATTAATCCTTTTATATCTTATTCTCTAATTAAATACACCTATCCCCCGATTTACACGGTAGATACGTTCCCGAGAAAAACGTGTAAATCGGGGGATAGGTGTACACAGAAATAAAAATAAAATGCATTGACAGGTTAAAATATGTAGTCAGCACATAAGCTAGGGATTCCTCGTGAGATGTGTACACAGCGCATGTGTTCAATCACAGTAGCATTTAGTATAGTGCGATAAAAAAACAAAAAAAAAACTTATTTGGAAAACCGTGTAAAAGCGAAAACGTGTAAAACAAGTACCGTGTAAATCGGATGATAGGTGTATATAAAAAATAAAGAGGAATATAATACTATATATTGCAATCAATTAAAGCTGTAGTCATCAATAGAAAGACAATTTAAGTGAAGTGATCTCTCCAAGAAGACTTGTTGACCCAAAGGTATTTGATGGAAGGCCATAAATCAACGACCAGGTAAATGAGAGCATTCAGATGGAGAGGCCATCAGGCTGATTGTCTTCACACCATTAGGCAAATCTTCGCCATCTCTCAAGCCACCCCAAGGGACAGGACCAAGTCTTGAGCTGTCCCCGTAGACTCGGCAGAAATTAAATGGTCAGACGACCACAGAAAGATGAGGGGGAACCTGCCAGGTTTGTAGGATTTCTCTAGGGAAATCAGCCGCCGCGGACAGTGTGGATTTTTTAAACAAAGAAGTATATATTTATGGGTTCCGTGCAGCGTGGAAATAAATGGAGGGTGGGAGGGTGTCAGCGAGCGGTCCTCCAGATGCTTCTGTTTACACGACACATCGCTATTGATTTCTTTTTTTTTTTCTATGAAGAGTTTGATGTGGGTTGTGTGAAAATGTAAATTTTTGTTACCTCTCTGCGCGCTCTCTGAAAATAAAATAATTATTTTTGACCATATAATCGCTTTTTTTTTAAAGGTAATTTACGAAGACTTTTGTAATTTTTAAAAAGTTTAAAGTAGACTTAATGACTGGCCAATACTTGGATCAATGCGTTTTCGAGCAGAAAGGGTAAAATACGAGATAGATGATCCAGCATTCTCTTTTTTTCAATCTGATAATGATGAAACCATTGAATACATTCGGTTTGATGGCGAGGATCGGAGTGAATACAGAAACATAATTTACTCGACACTTATTTAAGAATTAAAACATCCTCCAGTAACTGTAAAAAACTTAATTTTTAATTATAGAACATTCACAGCATCCCTTTCTGCCTTGACACTATCAAACACAGACTGAATCCTAGCCTCGGAATGTAAAAGTAAGGAAACTTTCATTGTATCCAACTTGAACCACACAAACCTAACTGCTACCAATAACAATTCCAAGTCAGTAGGATTCTATCCATTACATGTTAAACTGTATAGAAATACTATATATGCTAATCAGCCATGTAACATATATATATTTAAATAAAAAGGCATATATTGGATCAAAATATTATTTATTTTACCAAATTTCAGTTGGCTGAACGCCAACCTTTATCAAGGTGTTATAACATATTAATGTGTGTCAACAACAAACTCAGCGCCACATAACGTCAACAGAATTAAGTTTTAAAAATATTTTGTTATATTCAATGCGGAGAAAAAATTGATATATATATTTATATTATGGACAAAATAAATTTAGTAAAATATGGGTGTGAATATTTTTTTTTTGCTTATCCCTAGTACACGTGGTACAGGCCATGATAATCATGGTGGGTAGTTAGCGACTGCTTTTTACTGTAAGCGCACCACATGTGAAAAGCAGTTCGACTTTGCACTTACAAATGCCAGAGCCCCGTTTGGTTACTTGCACTCGCTGGTGGGGTTGGACTTTTGCAAGAATCGGGGGCCATTGGAGCATTTTTTTTTAAACAGAAAAAAGAGTCCAATGCGGGAATCGAACCCGGGTCCTAGTGGTCGAAAACCAAACGGTTTAACCAGCCTTCCACCGACCCCCTGTGAATATTTTGAAAATTAACAATAACGCTAAATTTTACATTTATAGTTATTTGTACTATGTGTAAAAAGATTTTTCGTATAAAAAATAGCAAATATATATAACCTTTAGAAGCGACCTCTATTTTTATAGATAACCCTGTATCATAAACCTTTGTAGACAGTTTGAAGTACGACAGGTGGTAACGTGTAGAGTTCGTTATAAGGGGAATAGTACACACGGGAGAAATACATTGTTGTTGTTATAATGCTGTTATAAAGTAATCAAAGTGTGTGAGTGTTTCTAATTCACCTCTATAATGGATACTTGCTAACTCCACCTTTGCCGGTCCCAAGCCCGGATGAAAAAGAAGGAGGGGGAGAAGTAACAAGCTCACTAAAAAACCTGGGCTCAGCTGGCCCGACTGATAGTACCCTGTAAGTGCTCCAGGGATACAGGATGAGCAGCGTTTGTACTCCATGTTAGGAGCGGCTGCACATGGTGTCTGTTCCTCATGTCAGAGGCGGCCATTTCTTTTGGAGCTAAGTCGACCTGCCATTGAGTAGTGCTCCCAGTCTTAAAGACAAAGGCAGACGCATTCTACTTCACTCAGACATGATCTTAAGCTTTACAAGCTTGATACTCTAATATGATTGAGTGGAGATAAGAAAGAAGAAGAAGATGGATACTTGGAATCCTAGCATTGTAATTCCATCGATAAAAAAAACCTATACAGCACAAATGGTTTTGTGGAAGTCCATGGAAAACGAACCTTTCTTTCAAAGATATCTCAATACAGAATGGTGATATTTAAGACGTATTAAGAATATACAACCACGTACCTGTGCTATAAACTGTTTTCATAGTAAGGAGGGCGTGGTGGCGTGTAAAGTTCGTATAAAGGCGAATGGGGCACATGGGGGAAATAAATTGTGAAGATTAAAATGATATCCGTTATCTCTGAAAATAATATAGTAATTTTTGACCACATAACTGTTTATTAGATAATAAAAAGGCATATATTGGATTTAATAAAAGATTTATTTGCCAATATTATTAAATCCAATATATGCCTTTTTATTATCTAATGAATTAAATATGGATTGCTCTATTTTCAATACCTGTTTATGTAATTTTTTTTCGGGTGAAAAAAGAAGTTAATTTTTTTATTTTAGTTAAAATATTTATATATATATATTATATAAAACAAAAAAATATATTTCTGTTGTATTTTAGAATTGTTGAGCTATATAGAATTAATACTTGATGCTGATTATTTTGAGAATAGAGATATTTGTTGAGATTATGCTATGATAATGCAGTCGTGGTTAAAAATCTTGAAATAAAAATAATAATGGTTTTGATCAGAGGTTGCTTTAATTGAGCTAAGAAATATATAAAAGACATAATTTGGTAAAAGTAATGCCTGGCTTAAGGCGAGTAGAATAAGGAAAACAAAAGATTATTTACATAATGTACAAAAGTTTTGAGCCGGCCAACGGGGAACAACAACAATGAGTATTTGAATCGAAAAAATATAATTTTAAATAGTATATATTTATAGGCAAGAGTTATAACGAATAAACGCGCGTGCGGTTTGTTATCTGTGTTTTTGTTCTCTATGAATATAAAATATTAATTTTGACCACACATACCACACACACACACACACACATACATTTTTTATATATTTTTAGGTGGTGTAAAATCCTATATAAAATAAATTATAAAGGAAGTTTGTGTGTATGAATAAAATTCTTGTTAGCGTTTTTTATTTATGTGCTGTGAATATAAAATATTAATATTTGACTCTACGCATTTTTAACACTATAGTAATATATATATTTTTTAATATCACTTCTATGTATAAAGGACATTTTTGCTCTGTAACTAGCTGTCCTTTAGAGAGAAGTGTTGTACTGTATTAATGTTCTGAAAATAAAAGTCAGAAGCATGCCTCCATCCCTACCTATAAAGTTTGTATACCACGGTGTGTTGTTGTGTTTGTCCAGTGTCTTTGGCTCCTGATCCTCCGCCCACAGCATTTCTCTCCGGATTTCTCACAGATGAAAGAAACCTCCCCATCAAATTCCAATAAATGTATTTATTTATAGCCACTGCCTCCCTTAACACTATAGTAACAACTTTGTGTACATATACGTAAATAATGATATTAACAAAGTTTTTAATAGACTTATATAGATCTTTTCAGAGTCCACAATGAGAAATACACACAACCAAACAATGGTCATTGTATCAATAATTAAATTAGTAATCAACTATTGTTTCGCGTTCTCACGCAATTCTGGCCTTAACTACCCGTTTGATGATTTTTCAGGATGCCTGAATGACCAGTTTTTTGGTCGTTGACATACAGCTCGCACCACGCTGATGAGGGCCAACAGCCCGAAACGCTACGTGGTTAGTTCTTCTTGATTAATCAAGAATGGGTATTTGGCCAATTCTGGAATAATTAAAAATCAACTAATAGTTGATATTTATTCCGATAGATGGCGTAAGCCATCAGCAACTTCCAGTTGCACGATAAGGAGATGCTTTTTTTTATTTCTTCAGCTATACATAGTCTTAATGCTGAGACGTAACAACCACTGAGTGTTTTCTAGACATCCTCCTTTCGTTTTTAAACTATACTATCACTTTGTATGGTGAACTGAATACAAGCTCTCTCATGAATCAAAGAAAATGTTTTAAAAATATTGTCATGTTATGATACAATATAATGCGGCTTATGATTGTAAACGACATTTGAAATTATCCCGCATGTGTTTCTTTTAAACGAAAAATCGAAATTTCTTTTAAGAAGAAATAACGATTATTTCTAACCTTAGGGATAAGGTATGAAAGGATGAATTGTGAAGAGTAATGATAAACGGAAAAATAATCGTTATTTCTCTTTAAAATAAATTTCGATTTTTCGTTCAAAAGAAACACATGCGGGATAATTTCAAATGTCGTTTACAATTGTCATGTTATGTTGATAAGTAAATAAATTGTCGGTAGTAACATAGTAACATATAGGCAACTAAAGCTCATGGAGCGTGTCCATAGATCGCCAACTACCTGGGCTGTCCTACAGTTTAGTCAGTCTTGGTAGCCTTAGTGAACATGTTTACCAAGTGGCCGGTTTGTTTCTTGGTAGGTTCAATAGGACAGTGTCATTGAATCAGGACAGTCCAAGAAGTGTAGCCGTCTGTAATCTCTGTAGTTGGAATGCTGGGAGGCCGATACTGTCACTTTTTTGTCTTTCCCCTTATATACATATTTTAAGAAAAAGGCATTTCCTTATCGTGTAACTGAAAGTTGCTGATGGCTTGCGCCATCTATCGGAATAAATAGCAACTATTCTCGTTGATTTTTAATTATTACAGAATTGGCCAAATACCCATTCTTGATTAATCAAGAAAAGCTAACCACGGACGCGTTTCGGGCTGTTGGCCCTCATCAGCGTGGTGCAAGCTGTACCTCAACGACAAAAAAAAGGTCATTAAGGCATCCTGAAAAATCATGAAACGGGTAGTTAAGGCCAGAATTGCGTGAGAACGCTACACAATGTGAAAAAATAGTACAAATGTAATATTGTACTGGGATAAGGTGCATAAATTAAGAAAAAGGCATCTCCTTAAAAATATTCTTATATACATAGTAACATGAAAGAACCTTCTGTAATAGAGATGCACGGGGACATCCGAGGCTCTTCATTGGACACCACAACAACAATAGCATAAAAGAACATGTTTTTTTTTTATTGTTTAAAATAGTGTCAGTTTGTGATCTGTTAAAAACGGCTGGTTACAAAATCATTTTACTAGGTGCCGCTCAAAAAGAACAACCTAGCTTATGGTATTTACAACAACGAATAATATAGGTGAAGGTTATTCACACATTAAAACAAAGTGTCCAATGCGGGTTCGATCCCGGTTCATGGCTGTCGGGAATCGAGGGTTTCAACCACTTGTCCATCGACTTCTGTGAAAAAATTAATTATTGCTATTTGACCATACGTTTTTAATCGTTTTGTTTATGCATCTTTTTATATGTTTTAACCTCGGTCAGTTCCTGAGATCTACAGCAAGTCTCAAGAAAATTTGTTTACCAACCTATTACTACTGAAGCAGTACCTTTCATAAAAAAACGATCTCAGCTGCAGTTGGTCAAATCCTTTTTTAAAAACGGAAATATCTTTATTTATGGGGCTGCTAACCAGAATGAATGATTTTTGAGCCCCGATGGACACATAAAGCGGAATATATACAAAGCACTATATACATTGTACTGTTGGAGGGGGATGGGTGGCCTGGGGATCATCGCCGGGTGAGGCCATGAGAGCCGGAATGTAGAGGACATTTTAAAAAAATATTTTACAAACGGTATTTTAACACAAAGCAATAACGCGCCATCTATACATATAAAATGAAAGGATTTAAAAGCACGAATGTTTCTTTTATACATAATACAAACTTCTACTGTCCTTACTGCGATGAAAAAATATGTATTGGGAGGGCTTGGCTCATCAGTGGTGAACCCTCCCAGCGGTTTCACCAATTTAATCCACCAGACCGCTTCTAAAAGCTCTAATACTGTATTGTACGATTCTACTTATATACGCAGAACTGAAGGGTGGAATCTCAGAAATGGTTTTCAAGAAAACTATGGACATAAGCTTATACTGATGAGCCAAGCCCTCTCAATATATTTTTTCATCGCAGTAAGGACAGTAGAAGTTTGTATTATGTATAAAAGAAACATTCGTGCTTTTAAATCCTTTCATTTTAAACGTTATTCTATAAGGATGTGGAATTAATCGTTAAATGTGCCGTGTCAATGAAAGGATTTAAAGGGCTCTCCTATAAATTATTAAAAACCTTTGTGAGAAAGTTGTTACAAATAAACTTTTTTTACGAGAAAGTCATCTTCTGATCATGCAACTAAAAGTTGATAATAGCTTACGCCATCTATCGGTATAAATATCAACTAATTAGGCCAACAGCCTGAAACGTGGTTAGCTTTTCTTGATTAATCAAGAAAATGATTTTTTGGCTAATTATGTAATAATAAAAAATCAACAATTAGTTTGAAGGAAGATGAGTTTCTTTTTAATAAACGCGAGCGAGCTTTCAGGCCACACGCCCTTCTACTGGCCAAAAAGATACAAGCTTATTTATATTATGGTAGGCGATATTTTAGAATATTTACATTTTTTCCCAGAATATTTACATTATTTTCTTATAGAACTTCAAAATACAACTATGATTACAATTAAGTAAATGTAATTATTCTGGGAAAAAAATGTAAATATTCTAAAATATCGCCTACCATAATATAAATAAGCTTGTATCTCTTTGGAATCTCTTAACTTTTTAGCCAGTAGAAGGGCGTGTGGCCCGAAAGCTCGCTCGCGTTTATTAAAAAGAAACTCATCTTCCTTCTTGCTTTATTTTATTTAATTAGTTTGTATTTTTACCGACAGATGTCGCAAGCCATCAACAACTTTTATTTGCAAGATCAGGAGATGTTTTTCTTACAATTTATCCACCTGATCTCAGTAAAATTTCACTTTTGTATTATTTTTCCATATTTTTGTTTTTCTGTTAAAATGTGATTACTATTATATGTTTTCAATAAACATTTTTTAGTTTAATAGAGCGTCAGATTTAATCTTTTTTTCTGTTACTGAATTGTTGCGAATATTTAAAAAAGTCTACAATTTTCATTTATTAGAAAAAAGAAAATAAAATCACCATGTGGATGAGTATCTTATATTTAAAGATTTACGTTTCAAGCTTTCGTGTATTAACGTCCTCTCTATAGGAATAAGAACTAATGGATGAATCTAGATGGGTCAACTGCTTATATACAGTAAACTCTCCTATAACGCGATCAATGTGTTCCGTGTTGTATGAAATCGCGTTATAGGAATTCGCGTTGTACGAAATAAAACTTGTATAACGCGAATGTTGTTAGGGTAAATTGTTAGTGACAAATATCATGTATTTTATTTTATAACGCGTTTTATACGAAAATTCGCGTTGTATAAATAAATTTGTCGCAATTTTTTTTTATCGCGTTGTACGAAATCGCGTTATAGGGGAGTCTACTGTACATACATATATAATTTTTCTTTATATTTTAAATCGCTATGTAATTGAGATATCAACACACAAAAATGACATTAATAAAAATGATAAAATATTTTTCACAAAGAGTATATTTATTTTTTTGTTAAAGTGTACAATGCACAAAATGGCTTTCATAAGTAAAATTCATTATTCTACAGGCTTAAATCAAAGAGAGATGTTGGCTATTTCTTAACTAGGACTTTTTTGCATATGTACCTGCGCAGCGTGTCTATTTGCATCTACACTCATGGACAAAACTTAAGGAAGTTGAAATTCTTTTATGTCGCCGGTCATCTTTTTTTGTTTTTTTTTTTTTTAAGTAGACAAGAGGCAATTTTGTTCACACTTGGTTATCTCGTATGTCTACAAAAAGGTCACATCTTTCAGAATTATTATCTGAATCCCGATATACATGCTGAAAGGTACAACTTTCTTAAGTTCTGTCCATGAGTGTAGTTTAAAAAAAGTCTTCGTTAATAAATAGCTAATATATCTTTGATAATTTTATAATATATATTTGGCCATAGAGTCATCAAAACTTGATGGACGCTAACGATACATTTCTTTTATATAAGCCTGTAAAAAAGTGATTCTCGATTGAAAAAGAGAGTTTGTATTTTAAATTTAAAAAAAGATAAGCTCATTGTGAAAAATAATAATAAAAATTTAAAATTTTAATATATATTTAACACAATTTTACACTTCTTAAATGATAATTACAAAATCCTTTAAATTACGGTTTAAAAGAATATATATATTTATGTCACATTTCTTTAAAGTATTTTCAAAAATAATTTTAAAAAGTAATGAGGAATGAAAAAAAGACACAGAATTTAATGAAATAAAATAATTCGACTACAACCTAAATTTTCATTACACAGCTCGAAATACATTCCACCCTACAATAAAAAAAATAATAATAAACATTTGACCACGATTACCCCTATGATGGTGATGATTATAAGCACCAATTCCCGATATCATTCCCTCAAAACACTAAATAAGTAAGGAAGACCTATTTGAAAAAGGTTCTCCTAGCAAGGGTTATGATCCAATTTGCATATGTGGGAATAGTTAGTCCCTCTCACGTCCCCGCCAAATGGCCAGAGCCAAATTTGCATACAAGCCCGAGGCCTGACGCCAATCGACCACCACCCGACCCTCCAGGGGCCTCGTCCAATTTGTCCTCTACACCAATCATGCAAAAGAAGCCGATAAAAAACAATCAGGTTATCCAACTTCACCCTCAAGCAAATGGCGTCCACTTGTACTTTACGTCCACGTACATACGGCTTTATATAAATTGTGTTAGTTTCCACCTCAATGAAACTTTTCTCTACACTTCAATGTAGATATGTAGATAGTTTTTTTAACCATTCTACGCCATTTTTAAAAAATAAACTTCGTAATCATCTGTTAGAGAAATTTTACATATTTTTGTAGCTTATTTTATGACTTCAATGGATATTTTAATTTTGAAAGTCTTCACTAATATTTTGTTGAATATTTGAATTTGATATTTGCGGAAGAGCGATTGCTCGAAGCATATTATATATTTATAATTGTATGTAATTCTACTGTCCTCAAAGCTTATGTCCATAGTTCATCTAAAATATCCATTTCAAGAGTCTAACAACAGTATCACCATTAAAGGAAGTTCAAAAATGCAATATAACAGCGGTATGGTAGATTAAACTGGCGAAACTGCTGAGAGGGTTCACCACTGATGAACCAGGCCTACCCATTAATTTTTCCATTGCAGTAAGGGCAGTAGAAATTGTTTAATTTCAAAAAGAATCTTACGCATTTAAAATAGTTTCGAATTTTGATATTTGAAAGTTCGCGCTCTGTATAGTTTCATTTCTCGTATATAGATGCGCAAATACGAATATGTAAATATTATTTATTTTATTATTTTATCCTTATGATATTAATACAGACGAATTATAAGCGTCTACCGCCACTTTGTCCAGGTTGGGCTCGGTGGAGTGGAGGACCCGCTCATCGCCTGGACTAGGACGCTCGCGCGCCGGGGATGCCTTCCTTCATCCTCCAACGCTTTGTATATATATTTTAACTTCTGTATATATCCTTTCTTGTTCTTAAACTACTGTTGTACTCTTTGAGTTTGTAAAATTGTCAAGATGACAATAAAATTGTTTTAATTGTCAATTGTCACACGATTTATAAGAAATAGAGGTAGTAAAGCACGAAAGTTTATTTTAAACATAAAACAAACGTCTACTGTCCTTACTGCGACGAAAAAAAATATTGCAAGGGCTTGGCTCATCAGTGGTAAACCCTCCCAACGTTTTCGCGAACTTAATCTCCCAAATCGCTTCTTAGAGCTCTAATACTGTATTGGACGATTCTGTTTATATATGCTATAATGAAGGGTGGAATCTTAGAAATGGCATTCATGTTTAAAAAATAAACTTTCGTGTTTTCCTAAATGCTTCTATTCATTATGTATATATGACATTTATTTACCCGTTTTTTTAGAGAGATGTAAACATTTATGTTTTCAAAAATACGAATTTTTGGAAAATTTTGAAAATTGTGCACCTTTTTTCCCCATGTAAACATTGTATATGGTCTGTTTGTTTTCCTTGTGTAAAATTTGTATATATTTTTAGTATTTATTAAAAGTTGCGTAGGTCATTTTTTATTGTGAAAGATATATTGTGTATATCTTTTTTTGAATGAAAATTATTCATATTTTATTGTTTTTTTTTTTTAGAAAATTGTGCAAATTTATATATTTATATTCTCTAAAGGGGATATTATATTTGTGAAAGTTATGCACTATATTTGATATTATGTAAAATTTACAAATATATTTGTGATTTCTTATGCATATAGGTTTGGCTGCCTGTTAAATTTTCTCACTTAAAAAAACTATTGGAAAGTTGATGTTTCTTTTTGGTTTTTTTAGATAGCTTATCTCTCCATTAGCGACTTTTTAGAAAACATTCTCTCAGTTTGGTTATCCTTTTAAAAGCTGAGTGCTTGCAATTTTCTCATAGCAGGCCTATTTAAAACATGGCTTAATAAAGATGAAATTAAAAAAAAAGTTTGTTACATATTTTATCGTGTATTTTAATCTTGGTTTTTCTCTCCAAAAAGGTTTTAATAACTTTATAGTCTTTAATAAACATATTTTAAAGATATCTTTTTTTTATTTAAACGTTTCTGTCCAAGAAAATATTCTTTTTGAAAAACAAAAGCGACAAACAATTTTACATACTGTAAAGATAGAGGCTGCCTGGCCGGCATTCATAGTTCTTCAAATTAAAGATACTTCGGCTATATATAAATCCTTTTTAGATATACTGGCCGAAGTATCATTAATTTGAACAATTTTATCTACATCAGAAGAAAACATATACGTTCTATTCAAAACAGCTTGCTTTATAACTAATGAAAGATATCTTGGATATTATAAAATAAATAAAACTTCCAGGGTTAAGTTTCTTGTTCAACTTTTTATTTTCAAGCTTTCAGACTTGTCAGTCCTTCAACAGGATTATCACGATAATAAATTGATGATAAATACTATTTTTATATACAAATTGTTATTTATATATTTTAAATATTAATTATATTGAAAGGGGAGAAAATATATATTACATTCTTTATGTGTGAAAAACAATTGTTTGAAAATATACTTGCATGGTGGATGATACGTTGGATATGGTAAATTAAGTATTAAATGTATCAAATTAATCAATTTATTAATTCTGAGTGCAGATTATGCAAAATTTCTTCACCAAAAGATTCAAATAAAGTTGCATAAACATTTTATATAAATGTGAAAAATAGTACAAATGTGATATTGTACTGGGATAAGGTGCGTAAATTAAGAAAAAGGCATCTCCTTATCGTGCAAATGAAAGTTGCTGATGGCTTGCGCTATCTATCGGAATAAATATCAACTATTCTCGTTGATTTTTAATTATTCCAGAATTGGCCAAATACCCATTCTTGATTAATCAATTTTCACATTGTGTAGCGTTCTCACGCAATTCTGGCCTTAACTACTCGTTTCATGATTTTTCAGGATGCCTTAATGACCAATTCTTTTGGTCGTTGAGGTACAGCTTGCACCACGCTGATGAGAGCCAACAGCCCGAAACGCGTCCGTGGTTTAGCTTTTCTTGATTAATCAAGAATGGGTATTTGGCCAATTCTGGAATAATTAAAAATCAACGAGAATAGTTCATATTTATTCCGATAGATAGCGCAAGCCATCAGCAACTTTCAGTTGCACGATAAGGAGATGCCTTTTTCTTAATTTTATATAAAGTCTCACTAAAGTGTGTTCTTCAGGAATATCTACAAACACGGACCCTACTTGAAAAAAATGAAATAAACAAATCACTTACCTATGATGTAGAATAAATCACCGTACACAACTGCAATGTAAAAAAAATACAAAAAAGTTATGAGCAAAAGGGTTGTTATGAAGATAGAAGTTGCCTGGTCGGCATTCATATTTCTGTGAAAAATATATATTTCGGCCAGTTAGAGTTAAAAAAAAAAAGTCAAACTGGTCGAAGTGTCTATTTTTCACAGATAAAGGGTTGTTTTTACTATTATCACTAGTATAGGTGGTACAGGCCATGATAATCATTGGTGGGTAGAAATTGGCGTCTGCTTTTATTTCAAGTGTACCACATATATACATGTTGTATAAAAATACTATTTTGTTTAAAATTATATATTTCATAGATACAAATATTCTGCTAAATCGACCGCCAGAGGTCACGCTTCCCCTATATAAACTCATTGTTGTTGTTCCCCGTTGGTCGGCTCAAAACATTTGTACATTATGTAAATAAACTTTTATTTTTTTTTATTTTTACGCCTTAAGCCAGGCAGTACTTTAATCAAATTATGTTCTTACATATTACTTTAGCTCAAATAAAACAATCTCTGATCAAAACCATTTTTATTATTATTCTTTCAAAATTTTAACCACGACTGCACCACCATAGCATAATCATCAAGATGATCCAAAACAACAAAAATCAAATCTCATTTGTTTTTAAATTATAATATACATATATGAAAAGCGCAGTTCGATTTTTGCACTTACAAATGTGACAAAGCCCGGTTTGGTTATTTGTATTCGCTGGTGGGGTTGGATTTTTGAAAGAATCGGGGGCCATTAGAGAATTTTTTAAATAAGAAAAAAAAAAAGCATCAAATGTGTGCAGGATTCGATCCTGGGTTGTAGCGGTCGAAAACCAGCGGGTTGAACCACTCGTCCCCCTCATTAGCAAAGATGATGGCTTTAAATTATTGATTCCTGTGAAGTGTGTACCTGAAAATTCTTATTTATTTTAGCCAGGTTATTTTGAAAGATGACTTTCTTGTGTATTTTTATTCCATACCATTTTTGTTTATAGATTTATTCAATTAAAAAAATACACAATATTTGATATTTTAGGTGATTTCAAATCTTATGAGTACACTCACACATTTGGACAAAACTTAAGGAAGTTGTACCTTTTAGCATGTATATCGGGATTCAGACAATAACTCTGAAATATATTACAATGACCTTTATTGAAGACTTACATACAAAACTTATGGAAGTTGAACCTTTTACCATATATATCAGGATTTAGACAATAACTCTGAAATATATTACAGTGACCTTTATTGAAGACTTACAAACAAAACTTAAGGAAGTTGTTCCATTTACCATATATATCAAGATTCAGACAATAACTCTGAAAGATATTACAGTGACCTTTATTGAAGACTTACAAACAAAACTTAAGGAAGTTGTACCTTTCAGCATATATATCGGGATTCAGACAATAACTCTGAAATATATTACAGTGACCTTTATTTAAGACTTACAAACAAAACTTAAGGAAGTTGTACCTTTTACCATGTATATCGGGATTCAGACAATAACTCTGAAAGATATTACAGTGACCTTTATTGAAGACTTACAAACAAAACTTATGAAAGTTGTACCTTTTAGCATGTATATCGGAATTCAGACAATAACTCTGAAAGATATTACAGTGACCTTTATTGAAGACTTACAAACAAAACTTATGAAAGTTGTACCTTTTAGCATGTATATCGGAATTCAGACAATAACTCGGAAAGATATTACAGTGACCTTTATTGAAGACTTACAAACAAAACTTAAGGAAGTTGTATCTTTTAGCATGTATATCGGGATTGAGACAATAAATCTGAAAGATATTACAGTGACCTTTATTGAAGACTTACAAACAAAACTTAAGGAAGTTGTATATTTTAGCATGTATATCGGGATTCAGACAATAACTCTGAAAGATATTACAGTGACCTTTTTTAAAGACTTACAAACAAAACTTATGTAAGTTGAACCTTTTAGCATGTATATCGGGATTGAGACAATAACTCTGAAAGATATTACAGTGACCTTTATTGAAGACCCATAAAAATATCAAGTGTAAAAAATTACTTCTGTCTCCTTTAAAAAAATAGACGACTAGCGTTATCAAAAACATTCCATTTCCTTATTTTTTGTCTATGAGTATATATATATAAATAGAATATTTTATGTTTTAAAAATTCATATAAAAAGCTTAAAATAGCGACAAAAAATAGACACTAAAAAAACTATTTGTTTTTCACCATTGTTAATATTGAATTATATAGTTAGCTTGTGTGAGAGAGAAGCCAATAATTTCTTTACCAAATTATAGGCGTCAATAAAATACTTGAAGAAATGCATGTCTCAATACTCCAGGTTATCCTTCTCATGAGGAACACATCCTAAGATATACTGTAGAACCTTTACTTTTCATTTTCCCTTCTCTCCTTTGTTTATGTTTTTTTCCCCTTTCCTCCATGAAAATGATATATGGCGAGTCCTTACATGACGGAAATGTCCTAATAAAGCTGTTGTTGTACAGTAGAACAACCTCCATGAGAGGACACTCGCGCTAGAGGACACCTCTCTACAAAGGACAGTTTTCATTTTCAAAATTACCATTTTTACTATTTAGAAACTCTCCAGTAAGAGTACACCTCTTCCTAAAGGACACTTTGGCTCTGTAATTAGGTGTTGTTCTTTACAGAGAGGTAGTTCTACTGTAATATATAAAAACGGCTTCCGAGAATAAGTTTGTTGCTTAATTTACATATTCTCTCAAGCTCTCGTGTATTATACTCCTGTAGAAGGTTTATAATACCCGAAAGCTTGAGACAATATGCAAATAAAGCAAGAAACATATCCTAGGAGGCCGTTTTTTTATATCATTGCTTTACATTTCATAGGTTTCTATCTTTCGAGTAGACATCCTAAGGACAAAGAAATGATGCAGTCGAGGTGGGAGTAAGGACGCAGACAGGAGGAACGAGTTTTAAAACAAGACTCAGCAATATGTAGACAAGGGAGAGAAAAGTCTAGAAGACTGCTCTGGAGAATGTCCCACTCTGTATCTTCTTTGAGAGAATTGCTTTTGTATGTTTTTTATTTATTTCAACACACAAAACGCGATATCCCCGGCTAGGGATAATTGCGTCGATTTATATATTTTTAAAACAGAAACAGTTATAAACATATTATACAAGAAAAAGTAATCAAAATAAAAAGAGAAACAATAATATATATTAGGAACCTGAACCTTTCTCAGGTTTGAAAGATAATCATAAATATATTTACAAAAATAGTTAAACTTATGATAATTCTCTCTGCTAATTACAAATTGATATAGATCTACAACGTTGTCTGTTGTCTAGCGGTGAAGAAGAGTGGGCTTTTGTATGTTTGTCTTTTTTCTCCTTTCTCCTTGTATATAGCCAATATGTTATGATACAAAGGAATGTATTGACGCAAAAATCCATGAGTTTGGGATATCGCGTTATAGGGTGTTAATAAAGTTAAAGTACCCGGCTCGGACCCCAACTAGATAAGCAATATCTGTCCCCTTACAAATATAAACTGAATATAAACATATTTATGCAAATACAGTAGAACCTCCATGAGAGTAAACCTCTCTACAAAGGACAGTTTTCGTTTGCAAAATTACTATTTTTACTATTTAACAACTCTCTGGTAAGAATACACTTTTCCCTAAAGGACACTTTATCTCTGCAATTAGGTGTCCTTTACAGAGAGGTTCTACTGTACACTCATGGACAAAATTTAAGGAAGTGGAAAGTTTTTGATGTCAATGATCAAATGTGGGTCTAAAGTATGCTCTCTCATGTGTGTTTTGATGATAATAAATTATTTCTCTCTCTAATTGTGGTCAAAATTTTTTTTTTTTAAATGTAACTATTTAATAGTCAGAGAAGTTAGATGCACGGTATATTTATGTTATAAAGAAGATGAGATTTTCTGCTGATTTTGGAATTGCTGAGATTATGCTATGGTGATGCAGTCGTGGGAATAATAAAATAATTTTGATCAGAGATTTTCTTTATTTGAGCTGAGGAATATATAAAAGAACATAATATGATAAAAGTAATGCCTGGCTTAAGGCGAGTAGAATAAGGAAAACAAAATATTATTTACATAATGTACAAAAGTTTTGAGCCGGCCATTGGGATAAAACAACGAGTTTTTATAGGGGAAGAGTGACCTCTGGCGGTCGATTTATCAGAGTATTTGAATCTACGAAATTATAATTTAAAATAAAATAATATTTTTATATAACATATATATGACGTCTATATAAATGTCTACTTGAGGAACTCTCTGTATCCCAGGCTAGGTTACTGACCTTCTGCAGGAAGAGGAGCCCAATGTTGCATCAGTCAAAGCAAGACCTTGGGGTGGGGCCTGTGGATATATGAACAGTACAAACTGTACAAGCATATGCCAACACAATGCAGAGATCAATTTTCCTTTCTACTTACTAAATCCCCTGATTTGATGTTGTCTAGGACGACAAAAATAAATCCAATGCATTGCAGGGTTGCGCAAGAGAAGAAACATTGAGAGAGCCATACAGAGGGTGTTCACACTTATAGGAAACAAGTTTCATGATAAAATATTAACAATTACACCATATTTGAAATTTTTCAAATGTTCTATTTGAAAGCCTTTATGTTTATTTACAGAACGGCACCTGATTTTCCACGATAGCAGATACTGTATGTAAATGGATATGTGAATGAATCATCACCTGTAAATAACTAACTCATCTTTTCTAAGCGAATATTTACCTGGCTGAATCGTGTATAGGGCATAGACCCCCGAAAAACGGCTTGTTGTTGTTGAGTCCTGGTTTGATTTCTGGTGAGATTAGGCATTATGTCCAAACGGAACAACACATGGAGTTAATAATAATAAAAAAAGAATAAACAATACACCTCACGCTTTATTCCTACTCGGGTCTTTTAGAACGCCAATAGAAGACAATGATTAATACCATCCTAAAGAACATGGTACTGAGTGGTGCTAGAGAAGAGGGTGCATTATGTATGGCACCCACAGCGAATCCATGCCGACATGAAGACACTATGTCCATTGTCACACGGAATGTCTTCTCAAGAGAACGACCCCCAACATACCTCTTCCATCTCCCGGAGTTCCAAACCATTAACCCTATTGTGTTACACCCCGCTAACCAATTTAGGGAAGGGAGGAAGTGTAGTTTGCAGAGAGAGAGAGATGCGTGGAATTCCTCTTCGACCTTCATTGCATCTCGGCATTGAATTTCCCCTCATCGTGGACTTCTGAGTTGGATTCGCTCTCTCCTGGAAGTGTCGGAAGAATGATAACCAAACAACCTGATTGGTTCAGGACTTATTAAACTTTGTTTTTGTGAATTTGGTGTAATTCTTCTGTTCTCCGCATTCACAAGAGTAACCTTGAATTAGACGACCATAATCTGTTAGCAGTATCCTGGTACTGAACAAACTCAGGATCGAAGTGAATTTAGCACTTAATTATTTAAGGAATTTTGGTACTGTTGCTGAAAGGTGATATACCTATGTGTTAACGTGTCAGTCTTGGCAGGAAATGTGGTTATCTTAGTTGAAAACGTGATGATCTTAGAAAGAAATGTGATTATCTTGATCGGAAACGTAGCAGTTTTAACTGAAACTGTGGCTATCGTTATTGGACGTGTCAGTTTTAACTGGAAATGCAGTGACCTTGGTTGGGCGTGGCAGTTTTAAATCTGTGATGATCTTGGCTGGAAACGTGGCAGTTTTAACTAGAAATGTGGTAATCTTAGTTGTAACTGCGGCAGTTTTAACTGGTAATGTAGTTTTGGCTGGAAACGCGGCAGGTTTACCTGGAAAGGTAGTTATCTTGGTTGGAAACATGGTGATCTCAGATGGAAATATGGTTATCTTGGTTGGAAACGTGGCAGTTTTAACTAGAACTGTGGTAATCTCTGTTGTAACCGTCGTAGTTTTAATTGGAAATTGATTATTTTAGCCGAAAAATGTGGCTATCCTGGTTGATAACGTGGCAGTTTTAGCTGGATATGTAATTATCTTGGTTGGAAACATGGTGATCTCAGATGGAAATATGGTGATCTTGGTTGGAAACGTGGCAGTTTTAACTAGAAATGTGGTAATCTTAGTTGTAACTGCGGCAGTTTTAACTGGTAATGTAGTTTTGGCTGGAAACGCGGCAGGTTTACCTGGAAAGGTAGTTATCTTGGTTGGAAACATGGTGATCTCAGATGGAAATATGGTGATCTTGGTTGGAAACGTGGCAGTTTTAACTGGAACTGTGGTGATCTTGGTTGGAAATGTGGCGGCTTTAGCTGGAAATGTGTTGATCTTGGTTGGAAACGTGGCAGTCTTAACTGAAAATGTGGTGATCTTGGTTGGAAACGTGGCAGTTTTAACTGGAACTGTGGTGATCTTGGTTGAAAACGTGGCGGCTTTAGCTGGAAATGTGGTGATCTTGGTTGGAAACGTTGGCGGCTTTAGCTGGAAATGTGGTTATTTTGGTTGAAAACGTGGCGGCTTTAGCTGGAAATGTGGTGATCTTGGTTGAAAACGTTGGCGGCTTTAGCTGGAAATGTGGTGATCTTGGTTGGAAACGTGGCAGTCTTAACTGGAAATGTGGTTATCTTGGTTGGAAACATGGCGGCTTTAGCTGGAAATGTGGTGATCTTGGTTGGAAACGTTGGCGGCTTTAGCTGGAAATGTGGTGATCTTGGTTGGAAACGTTGGCGGCTTTAGCTGGAAATGTGGTGATCTTGGTTGGAAACGTGGCAGTTTTAACTGGAAATGTCGTGATCTTGGTTTGAAACTTGGCGAAGATTAAAATATCGTCGAATTAGCGTAAGTGGTGAATCAAATAAATACATCTTTACTTTTAACACAGCGTCTTTTATATCAGCTAGTTCTTAAACATTTCTTAGTATATTTATTAAAGCCGAACTCACATACCAAGAAGAATAAAGAGATAGGTATAAATACACCGCTATAAACCTTCAAAAAGTATCTTTTTCTATATAAATAAACAATTAATTATAATAAACTCCAAATAAAATTAATACCAGTTAAACTTTCAAAACTATCACACATATACATATATACATTAAAAAACGAAAAACAAAAATATAGAAAAAATTGTATCATTAATTAACAAATTTGCATATACTAATTAGACTACTAGTTAAGATATCATAGCCCTAAATAACTAGCCAGTACTAGCAGAGAGAGCAGAGAGGAAGAGAATAAATGAGGGGGAAGAGTGGAGGCGGCCGTGCTGGGGATCAATAATGGACATATTTGCATACGTGCAGGGAGGGAGGGAGCAACCCTTGCAACGTCCAAGACCTCGCTTTTTTTTTCAACCCGTCCCTTCAATCGATTCCGGGCCTGTGAGATTTTTTTTTTGCCTGGCGCTCCGGCCTGCACCCCCTCCCCTTCTAAAGGATGGATCAATATGCAAATGGCGTCCTCAACCCGCCATTTTGGCTGCCGCCTGAAAATTTTTGGTCCTTCGCATTGTGACCGGAAGTCATGCTCTCCGTAACTTCCGGCCTCTATAAACCCGTTACTTCCTTAATTTCACTTCGATGCTGCGTTTTCTTTTCTTTTGGGAGAACAGAAGGAGAGGAAGATGTTTTCTTGGATGGTTTTGATGCGGTCGGGATGATCTATGTTGTCCGCTTGTACACGCTGTAAACTTGTGTGTTGAATGTACTTGTGGTTGTGTTTATACTGTACCTGTATGTTGGGATGCATTACGTTCCATCAATGTGACCGCTGTACTTGTGGGAGTATGTTGGACGGCCTTACGTTCCATCAATGTGACCGCTGTACTTGTGGGCGTATGTTAGACGTCCTTACGTTCCATCAATGTGACCGCTGTACTTGTGGGAGTATGTTGGGATGCCTTACGCTCCATCAATGTGACCGCTGTACTTGTGGGAGTATGTTGGACGGCCTTAGGTTCCATCAATGTGACCGCTGTACTTGTGGGAGTATGTTGGACGGCCTTACGTTCCATCAATGTGACCGCTGTACTTGTGGGAGTATGTTGGGATGCCTTACGCTCCATCAATGTGACCGCTGTACTTGTGGGAGTATGTTGGACGGCCTTACGTTCCATCAATGTGACCGTTGTACTTGTGGGAGTATTTTGGACGGCCTTACGTTCCATCAATGTGACCGCTGTACTTGTGGGAGTATGTTGGACGGCCTTACGTTCCATCAATGTGACCGTTGTACTTGTGGGAGTATTTTGGACGGCCTTACGTTCCATCAATGTGACCGCTGTACTTGTGGGAGTATGTTGGACGGCCTTACGTTCCATCAATGTGACCGCTGTACTTGTGGGAGTATGTTGGACGCCTTACGTTCCATCAAAGTGACCGCTGTACTTGTGGGAGTATGTTGGACGGCCTTACGTTCCATCAATGTGACCGCTGTACTTGTGGGAGTATGTTGGACGGCCTTACGTTCCATCAAAGTGACCGCTGTACTTGTGGGAGTATGTTAGACGGCCTTACGTTCCATCAATGTGACCGCTGTACTTGTGGGAGTATGTTGGACGGCCTTACGTTCCATCAATGTGACCACTGTACTTGTGGGAGTTTGTTGGACGGCCTTACGTTCCATCAATGTGACCGCTGTACTTGTGGGAGTATGTTGGACGGCCTTACGTTCCATCAATGTGACCGCTGTACTTGTGGGAGTATGTTGGACGGCCTTACGTTCCATCAAAGTGACCGCTGTACTTGTGGAAGTTTGTTGGACGGCCTTACGTTCCATCAATGTGACCGCTGTACTTGTGGGAGTATGTTAGACGGCCTTACGTTGCATCAATGTGACCGCTGTACTTGTGGAAGTTTGTTGGACGGCCTTACGTTCCATCAATGTGACCGCTGTACTTGTGGGAGTATGTTGGACGGCCTTACGTTCCATCAATGTGACCGCTGTACTTGTGGGAGTATGTTGGACGGCCTTACGTTCCATCAAAGTGACCGCTGTACTTGTGGGAGTATGTTAGACGGCCTTACGTTCCATCAATGTGACCGCTGTACTTGTGGGAGTATGTTAGACGTCCTTACGTTTCATCAATGCGACCGTTGTACTTGTAGGAGTATTTTGGACGGCCTTACGTTCCATCAATGTGACCGCTGTACTTGTGGGAGTATGTTGGACGGCCTTACGTTCCATCAATGTGACCGCTGTACTTGTGGGAGTATTTTGGACGGCCTTACGTTCCATCAATGTGACCGTTGTACTTGTGGGAGTATTTTGGACGGCCTTACGTTCCATCAATGTGACCGCTTTACTTGTGGGAGTATGTTGGACGGCCTTACGTTCCATCAATGTGACCGCTGTACTTGTGGGAGTATGTTGGACGGCCTTACGTTCCATCAATGTGACCGCTGTACTTGTGGGAGTATGTTGGACGGCCTTACGTTCCATCAATGTGACCGCTGTACTTGTGGGAGTATGTTGGACGGCCTTACGTTCCATCAATATGACCGCTGTACTTGTGGGAGTATGTTGGACGGCCTTACGTTCCATCAATGTGACCGTCGTACTTGTGGGAGTATGTTGAGCGGCCTTACGTTCCATCAATATGACCGCTGTACTTGTGGGAATATGTTGGACGGCCTTACGTTCCATCAATGTGACCGTTGTACTTGGGAGAGTATGTTGGGCGGCCTTACGTTTTCAGAACTTAATAAATCGACAAAAGTCAAACTTCGTTTAAAGGTTTCCACCTTGACAAAGAAAGACAGTGTGTTGCCGAAATATCGGTCGATGAATGTTAAAGGAGGAATAACCTCTAATTAATCTCTACAAGAATATTTTCTCTATATAATATAATGCGATTGGGATGTGGCATCTGCCCGGTAAGCGGAACACTGTGGGTTCGGTTCCCATCCCTGGACACTTTTATTTTTCCGTTTATCATTACTCTTCACAATTCATCCTTTCATACCTCATCCCTAAGGTTAGAAATAATCGTTATTTCTCCTTAAAATGAATTTTGATTTTTCGTTGAAAAGAAACACATGCGGGATAATTTTCAAATGTCGTTATACAATATTCTCTACGATAGCGGGTGGCACTTTGTTTCCACACTTGGTTATCTCGTGTGTCTTCAATAAAGTTTACTGTAATATCTTTCAGAGTTATTGTCTGAATCCCGATATATATGCTAAAAGGTACAACTTCCTTAAGTTTTATCCATGAGTGTAAACGGACAAATTTGAATAGTTTCTATCTATTCTATTATTTTTATCTCTTCTGTATAGGATTGTGGAAGTGCACTGAAGATGTTACAGACTGTCATTGGAACTACACCAATACCTCGCTTTGCGTTTTTTTCGAAGTTGCGTCGCTGCTGAATTTTTTACTGATTTTCAATATGGCAACACCTTTGTTTTTGATTGCGCCTTCACATATTTTCACTTTGCGTCGTTTCAATTTGCGTCGTGTTTTTTAGAACGTAACCCCGACGCAAAGCGAGGTATGGGTGTATTTATATATAACTGGATAGAGGTTCTCTTCCCATATCTTAATATATAACTTCATTGTTTGAAAGATAGAAAAGGGTCGAATATACACTCATGGAGACAAAAATTAAGGAAGTTGTACCTTTTAGCATATATATCGGGATTCAAACAATAACCCTGAAATAATACATTTTATATATAGTAACCTTTATTGAAGACAAACGAGATAACGAAGTGTGAACAAAATTGTATCTATCTCTATCCTTCCAGATGACACTCTGCCTTCTGAAAAGCACATGTACTCCTGGTCAAGATATGCCTACTTTGTTTCTAATATTTATATATATAGGAACAAAACAATAGAAAAAAATAAAAAAATAAGTGGTTCAGGTGTTGATATTAAAAATAAAGAAGGCATTTCCTGACAAAATGCACATGTAGACGACCGGCGACATCAAACACTTTCCACTTCCTTAAATTTTGTCTATGAGTATTCAAATTTCACAGAAATAGAACTAATAGTGTGTGTATCACACCCTCTCTCGACATATAAGAGGCAAACACAGAATGTGTGTTATACAGTATGGAATCCACTTTTAAAAGATATGTTTTATCGCGAGAATTCGCTCAATCAATTTGAAACTTGTGAAATTACCTTCAAGTTGAATTAAGTCAGTTCAAATTAGGCTATACGGACCTGTTTGGCTAGCTCATCTAGTTAGTGTGTTCACTAAATATTTAAACTCCGCCTTTGCCGGTCCCAAGCCCGGATGAAAAAGGAGGAGGGGAGCAGTAACAAGCTCACTAAAAACCCTGGGCTCAGCTGGCCCGGCTGATAGTACCTTGTAAGGGCTCCTGATCCAGGGATACAGGATGAGCAGCGTTTGTACTCCATGTTAGGAGCAGCTGCACATGGCGTCTGTTCCTCATGTCAGAGGCGGCCATTTCTTTTGGAGCTAAGTCGGCATGCCACTGAGTAGTGCTTCCAGTCTTAATGACAAAGGAAGGCGCATTCTACTTCACCCCCAGTCATGATGGTTGTCAAACAGACACCATCAAGGGTCACAACTTGATACCCTAATATGATTGAGTGGACAAAAGAAAGAAGAAGAAGACTAAGTATTTACATTGAATGTTCGAATGTAAACCTGTGGCCATGTGTGAGATGTTGTTACTCACGTTATGGAGGGAGGTCTAACACAGTTAGACAGGGTTATCCAGTGGTGTGGAATCCTGTAGGTCCTCAGTATAAGAATATCCTCGGTCTTCAGGGCATTTAAACATTCGAAGTTCTTTCGCCCAGAAGTCTTATTTTCTTCAGAGTGCACATTTCTGAAACTTATACAACAGATCATTGTATAGCGTTTTTTTTCAGTGATACGCTAACCATGACGTATGCATGAAGAAACGTGTGGCCATTGGACATGTGTCGGACCTGGAGGCTGTTGTTGGGTGCTGCGCTGCCTGGAGTATAGGAGCTCCATCTATTATTTCTTCCTGTGGTGAATCTGTATAAGACCGGTGATCTTAATAAAGATTTGTGTGTATAGCGTTTTTTTAAAATAAATTATTATAAAATCAATTGAACTTGTACTAACGTATATTTTTAGGGCACTATGAGGTACTTCAGAGCAATGCGGCTGGGAGGAGTTGTCCGAAAGCTTACCTCTTTGTATCAATAAATAGAAGATGCTTTTTTCCCAGTGTTATTATGAAGACGTCCATATTGGAATATGTATACAAATTGACTTTATAGAATATAATAGATAACTCCAACACTATATAATGTAATTTTCGATTCTATATTTATATATTCACCAAAATAGGCACCTTTCCCTTTAAAAATTCACTAAACAATTGCATTTTGTTTATCCTCCAGGACAAAACCTAATGGTGGCGATAAAAAATGAACCACAACACAATAGTCAACTTGCGCCCTCCCTTACAGCTATGGCTCTGAACGCATTGCCAGAGTCTTAAAGAGAAACAATTTAATTGCTACATGTAAAACTTCATTCAATTTGAAAAAATTCCTACGCCACCCAGACTCCAAACAAATTAGCAAATTTGAAAACAAAAACAATGCAATTTACAAAATACAAACACAAAGGTAAACTTGAATACCAAACATCCTAAGATGTTTTGAAAACACAATTAACGGGCTTAAATATTCACGTTTTATTTAATCCACACTCATGGACAAAACAAAGGAAGTAGAAAGTCTTTCATGTCCCGGTCGTTTTTTTTTTTTTTGAAGGAGACAAAGGCAATTTTGTTCACACTTGGTTATCTCATATGTTTTCAATAAAGGTCACTGTAATATCTTTCAGAGTTATTGTCTGAATCCCGATATACATGCTACAACTTAAAGTTTTATTTAATGAGTTTTAATACTCGTGAAAATAAAAGCATTTGCTTTTTTTTATATGTTTAATGATAATCTCACTTTCCTTACTATTAATGCTAAGCCATAACGTATTTTACATAAAAGTTCATAGGTTCTTTTTTCGTTTCCATAAAAATTTAGTACATATATATATATGTCGTAAACCCGGGTAAGCCAACAAGTTAGTTGGAAGCAGTCGGGGTTGAGTGGCAAGACGTGCAGATTGGGAAGTCCGCACGGGACAGTAAGGATAAAGTTTGGGATCAAAAGACGCTCTCCTAGTACGTCTCACGTGGCACCAGGACCAGGGGGAAGTTGAGGATTAATTGAGGAAAGCTCGGCGTCCTGCATGAAACCGCGGAGGCATGGAGGAACCAAAACGGCGGCCACGAGGGCCGCCGTGAGACCTAGCACTGAGCGGCCTGTCCGAAAATATCCACTGTAACCTAACTAACTGTCAACATCCGGACCAACGCCCTTTTTGTCCTTCTCTGGATCCCCCGGGTGTTCGGTGGCAAGCTGGTGTCACTTTGAGACGACTAGAAAAGACGTCATACTTTATTACTTACATATTACATCGTTTAAATAACGATATATATATTCTCCAAATAATTAATCATATTAACAATAATGACCCAATGTGACAATAATGGAATACCGAAAATAAAAAAGTAGAGCGAGAGGAAGACCACTAAAAATGTCCAAAACGCAATCCCAGCATATATCATTTTTAGGCCTAAAAATAAATTCGCCCATAATTCCGCCATAAATATCGTCTGGCCGACAATTTATGCGCGCGCGCCACCTAAATTTTCTATTCTTATAATAGGCGGGCGTAACAAGCCGAAAGAGGTACAAATTTTAATATTTTCTCAAACGAGTATTCGGTGGTAATAGAAGCCATATTAATTAAAAGACGAAATCGTGGGCAACTGGTCGTTTGGCAAACAATAACATTGAAATAACAATCGTCTGTAAAATAATTAGCGATGCAATTTAAACGCGCGCGGGGGGCAGTCTGTCTTATTACTAAGGCAGGGTTGCTAGACTTTATTTAATTATGTTTGAACCGTAAGTAATAACTGGGCAGACGATTTACAAAATATCTATCTTCTGCTGAACATTTCAAGAATTTGAAACTCTCTATCATTTGCAACATTTAAACTTAATACAAAATTAATTTACGTGGATTTATTTTTAGTTTTATTATATCAGAACAGTTTTTTAAAATAAAAACAACGAAAAAACTATTTTTAAATTTATAGTATTAGTTATTTAAATCACACTATAATTATATATTTTTAGATAAATATTATTTTTTCATTGAAATTTGTAAGAGTTTTTTAAAGTATTAAAAACATAAAAAATATATATATTTTTAAATGCATCCTATATATTAATATGTATAATGACATCATATCATAAATGTATTTGCATTTTTTTTTTTCGTTTTTTTTTCGATTGTAGACATTGTCGAGTCGAGTTAGCGCATGCTCCAAGAAATATAAGTTGCTGATTCAAATAAAAACATAAATAGTAAACAATAAATAGCACTACTCTTAAATTTACACTAGCATTTAAAATTTCCAAAGTGCGAGATTTAAGCCGAAAAACGAGTCTATATGACTGGCTTTTTAACGCTAAAGAAATATTTTAAAAAATGTGTCGTTTTTAGTCAACATTTCACTCGTTTATAGATTTTTAGAAAAATATAATTATTGCTAATCCATATAGTATTATTTCAAATATTTTTCGAACAATTCTATTATTTTAAAATAAGGTTTTATAAAAAAACTGTCCTTTTAAAAATTTTAAAAATAATTTCACATTTAGTATATATATTTAAATATAAACAAGTGCCATACTATAGTAAATTGCCTTCAACTTATTCATTCCAAAATTTTACATTCTACAAAAATATTATTATAATTTTCTAATAAGATTTATAAAATAACAAAAAGTTGAAATAGTAAGCAAAAAGGGGAGTTATATATATAATTAATTTGATATAGAAAATATATAAATTTATAAAACACATCATTATAAAATTGATGCTAAAATATTTATAGATAATTAATACATCAAACGATTTAATTAAACCAATCATCAATTCTAATTAAATTCAAACAGAAATTCAAATAAGTGATAAATAAATCAAAATGTGTACCTTTTATAAATCCTGAGAGAGTGAGCTTTATATTCTTTAGATTTAGTCATTTAAAAAAAGGTTTTAAAAATGATAAATATTTTAGGGTTAGCCATTTAATTTTTAACGAGTGTGCTGGCGCACTCCTTTTGAAAAAGAATGCTCGTTAAAAATTAATGATTTTACAATGTTCTTTTTCTTTCCCTCTCATGTAAGAATATTTATTTAGTGCATGGGGACAATTTAAAAGCTTTAACAAGACTAAAATGAGATTAAATGCTTCATTGGATATTATTTATAAATGTTCTAAAAATAACTTAATAGAATATTTTTTATTGTTTAAAATATGCGGTCCAATTTTTTAATATTTATTTCTGTCTTTAATTAGTCGTGTAATTTATAACAATCGATAATTTTGTAACAATAACTTGTTCGTCTGTAAATTAACTTCAAATTTTTTCAGGAATAATTATGCAGGCAGTAATTTAATTTATTTTCTTAAATCTCTCTGTATATATTGATTATCTGGAAGTACCTTTAATTGTATTTTAAAATATTCATTTCATTTGAATAATCTTATAATTTAAAATATGTAAAATTGCATTTCTCAAATATACATGTTATTTTAAAATGCATAGATATATTTTTCATTTATAAGATTATTTATCTGTTTATTATAAACTTATCGTTTTTACTAAGAAGTATCTAAATGATTGTAATTTTTACACAATTATACTATATATAGATATTTTAATAGAAATACTTTTATTTTATCAAAATTCGAAACTATTATAGACGCGTATGATTATTTTTTTTTTTTTCAAATAAACAATTTTTACTGTCCTTACTGCAATAGAAAAATTAATAGGAGGGCCTGGCTCATCAGTGGTGAACCCTTCCAGCGGTTTCGCCAGTTTAATCTACCATACCGCTGTTATATTGCATTTTTCAATCTTTCTTTTATAGTGATACTGTTGTTAGACTCTTGTAATGGGTATTTTAGATGAACTATGGACATTTGAGGACAGCAGAATTACATTTTAATTGGAATTAGTCTATATTTATATCCGTTTTAATAAAACAATAACAATAGTGTACTTGAAATTTCTCTCAATAAAGTTAATAACTTTTTTAATATGGCGTTAAAATTGCCCCTATATTACCACTACAAGATGCTAACCAGCTTAACCTTTAGCCATTTCATAACTGTGCCTTTTAAAATATAATTTTGTAGGTTCAAAGGAAACGTCACATAAGTTAGCATTTTTCTCGAGTACATCGATATTCATTTAAGAATAAGAACTAATATTATCATTAGAAAACTGATAAATATATTTTCAATATTCTGTATGAATATTATATAGACTACTAGACGAATGACTCGGGCAACGCCCGGGTTTACATGATTAAATGTATAATTCAAACACATTAAACATGTGCCCGTTGGCTGGCAGCGAGTAAATGTCTGCGCCCGTTGACTCCCGGCGAGCAAGTGACTGCTCCCGTCGGCTGCCGGCGAGCAAGTGGCTTCCCGGCGCATGCGCGCGCACAGGGAAGTCACGTGCTCGCAGGCGGCCAATGGGCGCGCCCCGCCATCAGATCCACCGCGTTCTAAAGGGCGCTGCTCGTGAGCTATTTAGAATAATTTGAATATATAGTTTTAATAATTGATTTATATATTTTTAAAATAGCCTATCGTCATCCTCGTTTTTTTTTTTACCTATGTATGGAAATTTTGGTTTGTATTAGTGAACTACTGCGAATTTGTATACCGGACATACAGACCAACCAACAGACAAACATACAAACATTCATTTTTATATATATAGATGTTGGAAACTGAATGCTACGACTACAGCTAGGGCCACACTGGCCTTATCATCACCACTACAGTTTGTTTTACTTCTCACTTACCTATATACTGTTAATGTGTTCGCTATTATAACTTTCTTTTACTAAATGGATAATAAAGGTTATTATCATATAATTATCAACGTCCTCATGACTTCATACAAGCTGTAAGTACCTAAATCTTACAACAGACTAGAGAACCTTAGCTTGGCATACATACGATGGAGAAATATCTATAACAAATGCTTACTGTTTTCATTGAAATTAAAAATATATATATTTAAAACAATAATTATGAAAGCAGCTGAAGTTTAAACTGGGAGGTAGCTTTAGAATGAATATGGTAAAAAAAAATCATCGCCATATTAAAAAGGCAAATAACTTCCTTTGAATGAAAAATATCTTAATCTTTTTACGAAAAATCTTTTAACACATAGTACAAATAATTTTAAATATAAAATAGGCGTTATTATTAATTTTCAAAATATTCACACCCATATTTTACAAAAATTTATTTTGTCTATAATATAAATATATATATCAAAATTTTTTCTCCCCATTGAATATAACAAAATATTTTTAAAACTTAATTCTGTTGACGTTATGTGGCGCTGAGTTTGCTGTTGACACACATTTAATATTTAAACGATAAGGAACTCTTAAAAAGTTGGTTAAACGAATAAGCATAAAAAAGATAAGAGAAGCTTCTTTTATAAATTTATTGTGCAAGCTTTCGGACTATACGTCCTTCTACAGGCATGGATAGTGGTAAAACTAACTTCTGCCTGTAGAAGGACGTATAGTCCGAAAGATTGCACAATAAATTTATAAAAGAAGCTCATATTATCTTTATTATGCTTATTCTCGTTTAACACATTAAATATGTTATAATACCTTGATAAAGGTTGGCGTTCAGCCAACTGATATATTGGTAAAATAAATGATATTTTGATCCAATATATGCCTTTTTAATTTAAAAAATATACATATATATATATATATATATGAAAAAATAGTACAAATGTGATATTGTACTGGGATAAGGTGCATAAATTAAAAAAAGGCATCTCCTTATCGTGCAACTGAAATTTGCTGATGGCTTGCGCCATCTATCGGAATAAATATCAACTATTCTCGTTGATTTTTAATTATTCCAGAATTGGCCAAATACCCATTCTTGATTAATCAAGAAAAGCTAACCACGGACGCGTTTCGGGCTGTTGGCCCTCATCAGCGTGGTGCAGGCTGTAACTCAACGACCAAAAAATTGGTCATTCAGGCAGGTGATTAATCAAGAATGGGTATTTGGCCAATTCTGGAATAATTAAAAATCGACGAGAATAGTTGATATTTATTCCGATAGATGGCGCAAGCCATCAGCAACTTTCAGTTGCACGATATAAGGAGATGCCTTATATATATACATATATTGGTTTATTAAAACGGATACAAAAATGTTTGAGAGAAATATAAACCATATTCTCAATTAAAATAAAAGTATATAATATTATTACAAAAAATATTTATAGAAAAATTGTTAGAATATAAAATAAAAAAATAGTGATTAAAAATGAAAATTTTGTTATTCAAAGTGCAAAATGTTGTCATTGAAGTGTAAAATTTTGTTTCAAAAGAGCCAGACCTATATAAGTGCAATCAGGGTAGTTGTGAACAGCTTTTGTACTTCCCAAAAACCTGAGTTAATATAATCTATATATAGGTTCTGCACTTTTTTAAGACAACCTTTTACACCTTAAGGAGTTTATACATTTTAATAACAACATTTAATCTTTAATAACATCCATAGCCACTCGCTGACAACTTATTACACTTTAATAATAATATTTCATTTTTCACACAATCGATATTTATTATTTAAAAAAAATTAACAAATGACATATAGATATTTTTAGTTTTTATTGAAATATTTTAAAATTGAAATTAGCCTATTTTAGAAATTTTATACACGTTTTAATCATTGGAAATAAAGCATTTGGGATTTTCTCAAGTAAATTTAACCACTGTTTAGTATGTAATTGGCATTTTTCTATATTTTCGTTTAAACATCAGCTATTTTAATATAAATATTGTTTTAAATAGTTTTTCAGGTTGAATCAAAGCATCATACGATTTAACATTTTGGTTTAGGTGTTTCTCCATCGCATATATCACGAACTGACGTTCTGGTTAATATAATTTCATTCAAAAGTGGATATTTCTATTAGTTTTAGAATGGCAATATTAGTTCTTATTCCTGAATGAATATCGAAACGCTCGAAGGAAATGTTAACTTATGTGATGTTTGCTTTGAAGCTATAAAAGCTATTTAAAACAATAGTTATGAAAATACAAGTAGGTAAACTTGTAGTTAGAGTTTAAGGTGGGAAACACCTTGAAGAGGGAATAGAGAAAAATTTCAGCTCCATATTAAACAGTGGTAAATTTTACTTGAACAAATCTCAAATGCTTTATTTTTATTGATTGATTAAAATGAATATTAAAATATTTAAAACAATATACAGATAACTTCATTAAATCAACTTCCATCATTGCTTAACATACTGTAAATAGCTACCTTGCGATTTCTTCTATCTGCTTATGTTGTTGCTTATTTGTTTAATGTATATATCTATTCAATGCTCTTCTTCTTAATTGTTTGTTTTCTTTTTGATAATTCTGTTACATACTCTACTACAATATGAATTATTGTAATTAGTTTCACGCGCAATTATCCAGATCGGATATAACGTGTCTTGCTTGCAACTGGTAATAAATAAATAAATAAAATATTTAAAATAGGCTATTTTTAATATTAAAATAAAGGTTTTTCGATATAAACTAAAATATCAATAGTAGAATTATTATAATATTTTTAAAATCGAAAATTATCGTTTTAAAATGAAAATGTTGTTATTAAAGCGTAAATGTTGTTATTAAAGTGTATAATATTGTTATTAAATTCTAAAATTTAGTCTTTTAAAATTACAAAACCTATATATAAATAGAGTTTCTTAGAATAATTTTATATCATATGAAACAAATTGGTAACAATGCTTGTCTATTTCGTTTGGTATTAAATGTGGAAAAATTGCAAATAGATGGGAAAATATTTTCAAAATAAAGTATTTAATGCCTTTTTAATTAAAGGCATATATTGGATTAAAAAAACAAGTATATATGCGTGCAAAATAATTCATTACATTTTCAAGTAAGTCAAATTTATATTTAAAATTATAGCATATATATTTAGTGTTTTTTTTTCTTTTCGTGACAACGTGTCACAAGATTTAGACATTTATTTATAATTTCGTGACAATATTTGTGTGGACAATATAATGGCGATTTAAAATTTAAAAAAATATATAAATCATTTTATTTATTTTTAATTAATTAATTTATTTATTTTTATTTTATATTATAAAGATATATATTTAGAAAATTGTGCAACGTTTTAAAATATTTTATAATGCACATTGTAAGATTAAGAAGATTAAAGAAAAAATAAACTTCAAGCGATGTAATAAGTTTAATTGTTGATATTATTTTAATGATACCATTAAAAAATAAAAATATAGAATATAAAAAATCTAATGCTAGCTATTGATATTTTTACATTAATTAAGATTTGTTTCTAGTCACTTTTAAATACAGGCAAATTAAAAAGACATAAAAAAAAATCAAGAATTTACTTTCAAGGTGATAATGTTTTTTTTTTTTTTGCCTTTTAAAAAGAAGCTCTTTGCTAAAAATCATTAAGAATCAAGCCATAATTTTCTTAATACTCTAATTACAACTTCAGCTTTCAATGACGATTTTTAAAAAATATTTAATTAAAAAAGTCATTTTTCCATACATTAAAATCTCAAAACTGATTTTTTTTAAAAGAGTTCTTTTTTTCGTCATTCGTAAAAAATGTAATTAAAGGATCCTTCGTTATTTTTTTAAACCTAAAAGGTTGCTACCGATAAAATATTTTTAAATGCAATAATTTATTTATTTTACTTGTATCTTACCATTATGTAAAACATTCAAAAGCCCCAAGGCAAACTACGTAACGTGATCAATGTCACAGTTCACTTTTGTTGAGAAAAATATGTAATTTATGTATAAAATAAAATAATTTATAAACCAAAAAAAAAAATTGCTAAACTTGTATTT